>CM040244.1:85042593-85596869 GCA_022545495.1 Chrysanthemum lavandulifolium | reverse complement strand
ATTTCAAGTATTTATATTTCATATGTAATAGGTAGCTTTATTGTGGCCTTTATGTTTGTTTAAGGTCAAGCTTATGTAGAAGGCCCATAAGCTTAGGCCCAAGCCCAATAAGGAATAGGGAAGGAGAGGGAGTGTTGCCCTAGCTCCTTGCCTATATAAACAATGTAATAACCCTCACTTGAGGGTTGGTTGTTCAAGTTATTCTTTCACTCATGCCTCACGCCTAAACCGTATTATTACTATCGTGTATGTGTGTTTGTATCTTGTTCATCCGCCTTCATCTCTTTTCTTATAACTTGTGTTTGTAAAACTAGTGACCTAACAATTAGGATGGGTAAAAACCATAACCCATGACCCATAACCATGGAGCATATCCATAACCCATGGAGCTAACCCATGACCCATTGACTAGATGCATTGCATCTTCTAGATACATTGTATCTACTTGGATACCCATGGTCCAAAGTCTATGACCCATGACCCATAAACCATAAACCATAACCCATTTAGGGGGAGCATCCTACGGATCCCTCAGTTTACACTGGACGGATCCCTCATGTAAGGGATCCGTGGGATCCGTCTGACGATCAAAGATTTTTGCCTATAAATAGAGAGCCATTTCCTCATTGTAACTCATCTCTTCTTACAAACTCTCTCATATATTCTTTCATTCTTCTATTCTCGGATCTCTTGATCTAGATAGTAGTTCTTCTTTCTTTTGTTGTGATTCTCATATAGGTCCTTCTAAAGGCGAGATCACGAGCTTCTAAAGTCATCCAAGCAAGGGGTCCTTGATTGATTTATTCCTCCACAAGATTTATGTAGCAAAGATCTTGTATTTCATATTTCACATATTTGTTGTGTTATAGTAATGTTGGTTTGGTCCTCCGTGTTAAGGACTCGATATTTAGCTTTGTCTGGGAAAAGTTTAAGCGGCGTTGTGAAGGCTTCTCCGCCGAGTTGAAGGAGTTTGTTTACATAGTGCTTGAACTCTCGGTAGGTGACTCGGGGAGTGGAGTAGAGCGAGGAAGGTGTCCTCAGGCCAAACCACTATAAATCGGTTGTGTCATTTCTATCATTTACTTTACTTGCTTTCTTTACTTGCGATTTATAGATCTATATTCTCCATCCATACGATTTCACATGACATCGAATCTAAAGTTTTTGAAACTAAATTAAAATCGACAAAACTATTCAACCCTATTCTATTTTTCCACAATGTAGATCCTCGTAGATGATACGTTTTATTGATATGATATATATACAAAAAATATATAATAAAACTCTAATAGACCTAAACTCACAACCAGACTTAAGCAATATCTATTATCTAATAATTATTTCTTGACCTTAGCCTTTGCTTCCAAAACAAACACAGTTTCACTTTTTTGTTTTAGTTTGACTTACATCTTCGCATTATATCAATACAAATTGAGAATTTAAAAAATAAATAAATAAAAATAAAATAATAAAATAAAAATCCTTTAGCGTTTTTATCACAAAATGACTAAAAAATCAAATTTCGACCAAAATACTCATTTCCACACAAATATGCGCTTTTCTTTTTTGAGAGAATTACATATATCTAGAATAAATCATGACATATAACCCGAACATTTTTTAAAACCATTTTGCGAATTTTCTATGACACCTCCCAAGGTTGGAATAAAATATCGCACAGTGTTGGGCCAAAATCCAAAAATCAAAACATGTTGCCAAAATATTGCCAAGTTGTCAGTAAAGCAAAGTGTCGCAATATGGTCGTTAGGGTGTCGCTTCACAAAAAAATAAAATAAAATATAAAATAAAACATAAAATTTAAAAATAAATAATTAAATAAATCTCACAAATTCTTAATCTTCTAACTTACAAAATGGTTAAAAATTGAGTATTTTAGTAGGGTTTTCTAAATCTTGTCTCTTGGCGATCTTACACACGTTAATTTTTTTATATTTAAAGTAATTATCGTTTAATCATAATAAATGAATATAAAATTAATTATAAATATATGTCATTTTTATTTAACAAAGTCTAAATTTTTTTTTTATATTCATATCAAATATTGCTCTAGTAAAACGTAAACCAATACTTTGTAAAAAGTGTTTTGGATAAAGGATACAAACTAAAACTTGTCATTTTCCCATAAAAGATTGTTATATGACTCATTGACAAATTTATTATGTTACACTCCTAGCTTCTTTTGCAATTTTCCTAATATAACGAGTCATCTTTTTCTTTTCTTTTCTTTTTCTTTTTTTAGAAAGGCAATATAACGAGTCATCTAACCAGACTAGGACAATAAAGAGTACTTTTTGCATTATTTCAGAACTGCATTTAAAGCTCGCACTTGCTCTCCAAGCTACCCACTTTCATTTGTAACATTTATTTTAAAGTACTTGTTTTGTTTGAAAGGCCCAATAATGATTCTTAAGTTGACATAGTGATAAAGAGTCATCTCTCGTAATGAACACTTGCTCTTGATATAGTGTAGCTCCTGTAGTTGTTTCCTGCCCATCCATCGATTTGGTGGTTCTTGGGCTGTTGTGATTAATAGCAAATTTTCAAAAAAAAACACTTGCTCTTGAAATGATCGAAGAAAATTAAAATGATCAAAGAAAAGTAAAAGAAAAAAACAACCATGAATACCGCTTAGGCCGTAAAATCAAAGCCAAAATATTCATCTTAACATCCTGAACAGGACCATTCCAATTTATTGTTGAGAAAATACAGTAATCATAAGGCTAGGCGCAATAACGCCTTAACCGATTGGGATTGAGTGGGCTGCAAGGGGTTATTCTTGTTGTGGGGTTGAAGGTTGGAGTCATTCGGAGGTGAAGAGGGTCGAGGTCCTAACTGATTAGATTACGACAATCGGTCACCAAAGCGCATGTGTGTTATGTTGTGTGTTTTAATTAATTAAAAATTTATTTTTGCAGGGTATATTTTTTGTAGTGTAGGTTGTCTTCTTGTCTTAAAAAGGTAGGTTGTAGGTCGCGGGAGAAATAAAACTGATGTGGCACGACAAATGACGGTCGCTGAGGGTTATTATTGGGGGAAGCCTAAGACTACCCGCAACAAGCCTCTAACCGATTGGGTTGGAGTGGGTTGCATGGGGTTGCTCTTGTTGTGGAGATGAAGATTGGTGTGGTCGAATGGGAAGTGGGCTGAGGCTACCCTCAATAACAACCCTCATCAACCAACTCTGCCACATCAGTTTTTTCTCTCTGCAATTTCTGACGACCTTTTGGCGTAGTAAGACGACCTCTGCTAAAAACATACCCCACAAAATATACTATAATTAATTAAACACACACACACATATTTGTTTGTTTCTCAATTTGACCGATTGTCCCAAACAGCTAGCTACTCAACCCACATCACCTCAACCCATCGCAACCCTCAACCCCACAAAGAAGCGACGACCTCCTCCAACCTCTTCGACCACTCGACCGATGCTATTGGGGTAGCTCGAGGTCCCAATTGACGACAATCGGTCACCAAAGATATTGTGTTGTGGTGTGTGTTTTAATTAATTAAAAAGTTATATTTGTGTGATATATTTTTTTGTAGTGTAGGTTGTTTTATTGTGCCTAAAAAGTCGATTATAAGTCACATAATTTTTTTTTATGTGGTAAAAAAAATGAAAGTCGCTGAAGATTATTATTTAAGGTAGCGTAAACAAAAACTTAAAAACAAAGACTATATAAAATATTTAAATCTAATAAATAGACATCCACTATCTTCAAGTTATATATAAAAAAATAATAATAATAAGAGAAAAGGTTGTGACAATATATGAAAAGTGGAAGATCGGTTATTTTCATACTAAAGTGTTTAATTTAAACCAGGAAAAAGTTAATTTTTAAAAATTAAAATTTTTCTTAAAGAGTAAGATGAAGGAGTATATCAATAATTATTATTGAGGTGTCATTTTAACGCCACTTTATTATTTCTTCAATAATACTCTAATAACTAAAACATTTTTTTTATCAATAACACTCAATAATTAACATTGGATTCATATAGGTGCATGTCACCACCAAATATACCATTCGTTCACAAAACAAGACAAAAAATATATATAGAAAACTCATCAACGCCGTGGTCTCACCCACGAGAAGATGAATGGCATGTGAATGGAGAAAATAAAGATGCACCATGGCACCGTTGTTGGTCCAAAGAAACCTAATGGTATAGCCATTGGTTCCTACACCATGCCCTCTAATGGTTTTTTCCTTAGTAATTTTCCCTTAACAAAATTGTTATTTTTCCATGCTAGAAGTCTAGAACCAAATTTGTGTACTCCAAATTATTTAATTTCATAATAGAGTGCTTTCTGTCTATTTGGTTCTTTAGTTGTTTTGTTTTATTTGACAAGTGCTTTCAACGCTCACGCTTGCTCTCCAAGTTACTACACTACATCCACTTTCTCTTTAACTCTTGTATGATTTTATGGATCTCATCCTCTAATTACCTCTTTTTCCAAAAAATGAACTTTTATTACCCCATTTCCAAAAAAAAGCAACCTCATTTACCTTTCTTATGTGTCATATTTTCATTACTATTTTATGATCGTCCAGAGCAATTATGATTAAAGCCAGACCTGTTATTGCATACCAATTTGTACCAAAAAGCAGTCTGCACAACCTGCTGTAGTCAATGCGTACATATATCGTTTTGACGTGCCCTACACATCATTTTGCATGACATTAAGGGGTGTCACGGTTTGGGTGAGATGAACCCATACTGCACGGCAACACCATTCTTAGGTGGTCAGATGGTATGGGTGGTAGGCATGGGGCGGCTTATTATGCCGTGAGCGGTTTGGGAAGAAAGGTTCAAGTGGAGCGTGTTCCAACGGTTAGAAATATAGCCGTTTGGCTATTTTGGGTTAAAAAAAAATCCTATAAAAATACACTTTAAATCATTAATTAAATTACATTCTTCTCATCTTCTTCTTTCAACAATTATATTTATAAAAAGATGGATCTTTAGGAAAGGAAAAATGGTTCCACCTCATCCAAAGGTCGTGGACGAGGCTCTCGATCACAACCTCGTTCGTCCGCAAGCTCAATCACAATCATCTCCCTCTTGTCGCCGAATGAGTCGTCAGTCGGTCACTATTATCCTCAACCTCCATCGATGAACCTTCCATCTCATCAACACCAATATTACCCCCAACCACCTCCGTACATGATGTCGATGACTAGTGATTTCGACCCATTCAGTGAATACCGTGACGCTCCTACGCGACGTGAACCGAGTGTCGAATCGACCACTACCGTTATATGATTACGAGGATGATGGCGTTGAGTATGTTCCCGGCGCAACAAGAAAATCAATCGGTATACATGTTTTTTTGTTATTCGTTATAATTGTTATAATTTTAATTGTTATAATTTTATTTGTTATAATTTTAATTGTTATAATTTTATTTTGTATACTACTTTCTATCTCAAAATTATTGGCGTGACGAGAATCACAAGTAAAAGTGGGACCCCTATAAATCTCAACCACTCAAATGGAATATTCCTCAATTATATTCTCTTTTCTTACTAAATATGGAAAGTGACGATTAATTTGGCATCCATAAAAGGAAATATGATGATAAATATGGGATTTTAGGAGTATATATTAGGCGATGAAGAAGTTCAAGAAGTCCCAAAAAAAACATCGACTAGGCGATAGCGAAGAAAAGGTAATGACTTGGCGAAAAGTTGTTGTCGGCACAACCGTAATATTGAAGAAAGCTTATCACAAGACTGATGTTATATAACCAACCTCACGATCACATAAATGATCCGGAATCGCGAGAGATCACTATTACCAAAAAAGCGTGAGTGGAGAAATATGGATGGCCGACGGATATTTAGATCGTCTTTTTTTTAGTATTATGTAATTTTTTTAAGTATTATGTAATTTTTTTATTAATGAAATATTATGTTTTATTTAATTGTTTAATATAATTATGAATTAAAAAAAAAAAAAATAGTGGCGTATGGAATGACCATTCTTCTTGAAAAAAAGCTATGATGAGGTATAGGTGAGGTATGAGATTATATGGAATGATATTATTGGTGGGTGGTGAGGTATGGTGAGGTATGGGTTTAGACCATTGTCACCCCCTTAAGTATAGTAAATTGGTTATGTTTTAAAATTAGTAAAGTCTAGCAAAACTTTTGTTAAAAGAGTGCGTTAATTAGTTGCGGATTATTATGTGATGAAGTTTAATTTTGTCTAAGTGAAAGCGATCAAAATTTTAGAAAATGTGCTTAGACAGTATCGTTCTTCTCATTTTTAGAATATAAGGCTATGTATAATGGCTCGGTCATGGTCGGTCGCCAGACGAAAAAACGCAAGACCAAGTCGAGATCGCTGGCTTGTTTTTGTGTTCACTTGGTTTGAGGTGTAAAAACAAAAAAGAAATTACTTTAAAAAATTTAAATCCTTTTTTATACGGAAATGAAAATACTTTAAACATTAAAATGAAAATACAAATTACAGGTTAATACAAATTACGATATAAAAATGAAAATGAAAATACAAATTACGATACGGAACTGAAAATACAGATTAATCTGAGCGATAGCCATCGTCGTAAAGAGACCAGGTCCAAACTTGCTCTCTTCCCTCTCGTTCAAAATGTCAAACAAGTTATCCTTACGCTCTTGTTCTTCCTTTGCTTCCTGCTCCCTACGAGTTGCTTCTTTTCGTGCTTTTTCTTCTTCCATTTCTCTCAATGCTTCTTCATTCTGAAGAAGTAGTCGTTGCTCTTCCTCTGTAAGTGGAAACGGATTCTCAGTCGGTTCCTCAACCGGCTCTTCAGTAAGAAATGATGGAATGATTTTCGACGGTGGAGTATTAACTGTTTCTTCAGAAATGACGGGAGTGTTTGGTTGAGACATTTTTTAGATCTAGTGTTTAAAGAAATTATGAGTTGGTTTGTAAAGATAAATGGACGAAAGGGTATTTATAAGTAAAAAAAATTGAATTTAAAAATAAAATAACTCGGTCCCTGCTGTGGCAACTTGGTCGTCTGAAGGTTGTCGGAGAAAAGAAAGGCGATGTGGAAAATGACCTTAGTCATGGTTGTGCATAGCCTAAGGGCCCGTTTGTTGAGGGTTTGAAAATGTGTTAAAACATTAAGTGTAAAACAATGTTTGGTTAAGGTTTTCAGATTAAGCTTTTGGGGTTTAATCCAGAAAGTTGTACTTGAGAAAAGGGAGTTGATACTCACACCATTTTATTTGATTAATACACCATTCTGTACAGGCTATATAGCACACCGTACAACACCCTGATGCATAAAAAGTGGTGAGTGCATAAAAAAAAAAGTGATGTGTGTATCAACCCCCTTGAGAAAATAATGGGTGGATATGTGTGTTTTGTTAATAGTGGTGGGGATACATTTAAATATATTATTTTGTTTATTCTTTTACCACTAAATCACATCAATAATGCATACAATACAACACCGCTATGCATGATTGGTGGTGTGCACATAAATTTTAGTGGTGTGTATATCACCTTTTATAGTATACATTTTCATAGAATCTTACGATCGTCCGATCCTACGATTACGATCTTATGATCTGAAAATAATCACAGGTAGAATCCCGATCACGACACTTGCTTAAAAGTGTTTCATGAAAATGTAGAAAAGCATTATTTTCCAAATCTTTGTTAAAAGCTTGAAAAGTGAGTTTTCTACTGTTCCTCAAAACTTTGTCCGTAAAGACCACTTCTTATTAATTTCCTGTTATTCCACTTTTTGTAAAGATTTCAGAAAACGAAGTGGCTCATTTTCATTAGCTAAACACACCTAAGCATTGCAAAAAGCTAGACTTTATGGTATTATCTTTCTAGGTACCTTGATATATCTTCTATGACTTTATACTATTGCTCTACTTTATGGTAATGGCTAGCTAAAAGAATATGATATATGTTTTATTGACTTCTCTACTCTACATATAAAGATAAAACCTATTTTGTTTGAAACTTAAAAGGTAAGTAATATTATTTGATAAAAATACTTTTAATTATAAAAGTTAATGCAGTTTTTAATTATTTAAATATTTAATTACACTAATTTATAAACTTTATTTTTTTTTGAACAATATAAACTTTATTCACTCTTACTTGTTACACATCCATACATTCAAACATAAACAAAATATGCACGCACACAAATTTACATACTATACACAAATCTTCTTTATGCGTGGGTAATATGTGGGTGTGAAATTGTTGATGTGCTTAAAACTAATTTGAATCAATATCAAATACTTCAATTAATGTTAGATTGTTAGCTTTATTGTTTAAGTAGCTTTGATTTATACTCTAATGTTAGCTTGTTAGCTTTATTGGTTAAGATCACGTTCTTGATCTTAGGATCTTATGATTTTACGATAATACAAAGCAAAAACGATCAGAATACTATGCACAATCTTAGCAAGCTTATGATCTTATAAGATCCCGATCTTAACCATATGATCTTTTAAGACTTAATCCGATCCGATCTTACTTTTTTCAAATCGCAAACTAAAAAAACTACAAAGTTATAGATTATGTTTTATAGAATTTAAACAAAAAAACATGTTAATCTTTTATAAACATTTCATATTCATAATTTAGGACAATATTTTTATGAAACACTCATATAATTTTGTGTTTGTATAATAATTTGTAGATTTGAATAATATTAAGAAAAAAACACTATTAAAAAATGATATTATAGCAAGATCTTAGGATCCGGATTTGATCTTGCAAAAACAAAAATAATTCTGAGTAGGAACCCGATCGTGATATCAACCTCTTAATAATAGAGTTTTGCCGGTTTAAGCCCGTGATGATGGGCTCAAAATCTTTGAATTCGCGAGCGAGATGTCTAGAAACCATATTTATACAATATATATATATATATATATATATATATATATATATATATATATATATATATATATATATATATATATATATATATATATATATATATAGTGTCAAAACCCGTCCGATGGACGGGTATGTCTTGTGGTTTTTATTTTTAGGATTTATTAGAACAAATATATACTAAAAAGTAATTAAAAGTTAAATGAAACGGTTAAGATCTATAATTGATTTTATCATTAAGCATATCATACCATTAAGCATGCAATTGATTTCAAATTTACCTTTCCCGCTAATCTATCCTTTCGTAGCCCAACAATTTCATGAGCTTCAACGCCATCACTTGTTCCTTTTTGTATTCTGCAATATACAAATGTCGTCAAATACTGTAGCTACAATAGAATTGATCTTGATCACCAAATTATCATCAAGTACTGATAGGAATAGAGGACATACCACAACAACACGAACCACAATAGCACTATCACGATCAGTATGTCGACGCCAATAGCTTTCGCTGATTAGTCAAATTATTTTCAGTTTCCCTAGACCCTCAGGATGATGAGATACCCGTCTTATCTGGAATTGGGCTGATGATGTGTTGTTGTCATATTATCCAGGCCAATTCAGTATAGCATTAGGCCATAAGACATCGGGTCACTGGGACCCAACCTAAATATCAGAAGCAAAGATAAACTATAACTTTAAACCCTCATGCATGTTCAAAATGGAGGTTTAGTTCGTAAAGACTTTTTTTTAACACTTGAACAAAATTCTACAATCTTTGCCAATCTAGGCTAATGAAGCAAACAGGGCTGCAGTGAACATGACCATGTTGAAAGTGTAGAAAAGTATAATGTGTACCAACCTGTGTGTTGATTAATGCTCTTTGGCATTCAAAGTAACATGTAATTCCAAAGCGAGATACGAATTTGGAAAACCTTATAATTTCAATTTCTCAGCTATCAGCTCGAGCCTTTGGCAAGTCCATACGCTCAACTTAAGACCTCATAAGCTGAATATATTTAGCGTATAAACTTTTTTAGAATTCAAATAAACCGCCAATAATCTATACTACTTTATAATGCATTTAGGCCTTCTAAAATTAGAATGCTTAAAAATTCAGACTTTTTTACTTGCTTATTATGGAAAGATATATTATAATGCATGTAAAATTAAGATAAGGAGCTCCAATCATAAGATGACATGTGTCACTTCTTAACAAACTCCAAGCCTAACTCCTAACCACCAAAAATTAAGATAAGGAGCTTCAATTATAAAATGACATGTGTCACTTCTCAACTAAAAATTCACCTTTATTTTCAAATTAAAATATCTTTTTATCTACTTATTTATATTATAATCTAATTTCACCATATTTTCTAAAATTTTATGCTCTTTAATTCAACATCTATTTTAATATATTTTTATAAGTTTTTAGTTTTATATTTTTAGTGGGTTTATTTTATTTTAATTCAAATTTTACAACTTTAACCTTTATTTCATTTATTCCAATCAATATAATCTTGATTCGTCAAAATCATATACTTTTGGGGAGTGTTTGACGCGTAAGAGATTGCGAGGGTATTTTATATGCGGGAATAATGATGTCGCGTGAAAGTTACGGGTAACCCAAACAAACACTTACGACTAACACATATACATTCAAGTGTTGTGAAGCGAATTCACTAAGCGGGTAAGCAAACACATATAACTATACTTATCGCCGTCATTTGTCACCACCATCTCATCACATCACCACCTCAAAATATTTGTTCGCTACAAAATAGTGGTCGGTGCCACCACCACCGCATTCTTGTGGTACCCTTCTAGTTATTATACTAACAACATGAAACATTACGGAAAAAGTATAATGTGTGCCAACCTGTGTGTTCTTGATGGTTTGACCAACACCATTTTTGCTTACATGGACAATAATTTGTCATTTTTACAATTCAAACTTTAGGCAGATACAAAACCTATGGACAATAGTTTGTTTACTTTTTTTTTCAAATGGAATGAAAAGCTTAACATGCTTAACTTATTGTGTTGAGGCTTGCTTGTGTGTAGTGTTGTTTGTGCAAGTTCACAAAGTTGTTGTCTTAGGCTAAATAACGAAATTCCTGCTCTTTTTGGTAGCACCACATTCTCGTCACCCTACATGTGTTCTTTAATTGTTTTCCATTTAACATAGGTCCGAGAGGCTTCATTTTCACAATAACCTGAATCACATAAATAATTCATTTTAGTCATTATGCCTTACGAATAATTCACGTACCAAGCATCACAGAAATACAGAATGCACTCTAAAAACAGAATCAATATGAATGAAAGTGTAAAGTGTCACCTGTTGAAGGCAAGAAATAACATAAGAAAGGCCGTTATCAAAGTGGATTTGCAGGTAGTTTCATCGCCATATGGTTTGCTCCTGCTTCGTGTGGTCATCGTCGGTGTTGCCTCTTGAGGCCATCATTACAACTGGTTATGAAAAGAAAACAAATCGCCCCTTTCCACCAAAAATTTCTTTCGGTCATTTGATAGCTCAATGTGATCACCATCAATAACTGTCCAATTTTCATAGTAGACTACATTTGGTATTAACTTCATAACAAAAAGAACCAGAATTTGATCTCTACATGAACCAATCTGTTGAAAAAGTACTATTGTTTTCTATTTAAATTTTCGAAATAACCATAAACTAAGTAGACTTAGTGTCTCAATTATACAAAATGGTTTAAAATAGTTGGCTTTAGATGAGAAACAAAGAAATGAGAAAAAAATGGGTAAGACCTTGTGGTAGACTCGTGGTAATGAACCGCATTCGGAGGGTCCATACCAAGATAAAATGATTGATGAAAACTTGTGCAATGTTGGAATTATGTACATTCGCCACTACCTCCAATCACCCCACTAATTGGTCATCTTGTAAAATAGCCACATTTTGTATCAATCAGAATCGATATAGCGGATATAAGAGGACCATAGCTTCCTCTAAAAAGGATTGAAGTAGTAGCTTTTCCAAATTAATAAACTCAAAATTTGAGCGTGTTAGTTGCTAATTAAATATGCGACTCTTTACAAGCGGCTGCTAGCACATTCGTCGTCTTTTCTTGTATCAAAATCCTTTACTTTAACTTCCCTACATCAAAATATCGTATGCAGACGTGTCGATGTCGAATTTACGTATAAAGTTTCATATGCATACACTATTATTCACCGGATGGTTCTATTAATAATCTTCATTATCTTAAATCAGTAAGTTAATCATTAAGCTTAAACTATTATGTATGTATACAATAATATGATTACGATAGAACTATAATGATTGTCTAATAAGTTCTTTCAATATGTAATTCCAAACACCCTCTGAAAGCTAATGTTGGTATTGTTCAACCAACTACCTGGTAATCTAAAGCGGAGTTACACAATTTGAAGCATACACAATTTACCTATGAAGAAGCCTTGCATTGACAGAAAAGTAATGAAGTTCGTTAACTGAGACTGGAATTGCTGGTGCGGGTCATTCGGCTTTACAGTGGCACCTATAACAAAAAGTCATATAATTTAGTTAGAATGTTACCTTGTCTACTCCTTTTTTTCAACTCCTAATTATTTCTTCAATTTCTTCTTTCACGTCTCCACTTCTGATATTGCAATAAGATGTGCTATTTTATCTCACTGAAGGAGCTCGTTGGTACCACATTACCCTCACGTTCATGCTATCAGTCACATGGAACCTTATTCTTTCAATAAGAAGCTTAACTCCATTCACTTTTTTATAATTATATCCATCACTATATAGTATATATGCATGGTCTTTATAAGAAAGCAATGTTTGACTACCTGAGTTATAGTTAACTTTATTTCATAAGTGATATCTTATGTCTTTAGCTTTTATTAAAAAACATGAATTCACAAATTTACTCGTGTTAAGATGGTGTCATATATGTGATCAATTACTCACGAAGAGCAACATATGTGTACCAAAATTTGGTTTTAGACGAAAAACTATTTCAATAACGCATATCAATAACAAAGCGTTGATTTATTTGTACTGCATTCATTTTATGGATTTTTGCTACACTTAATGTCATAAAATGATAAATGTGACATATTCTAATCAAGAAGTGTACATTGTTTCAAAGGGAAAGAAGAGTAACCTCACATGTGCATCAAACATGCTCATGTAGTTGATCCCATTGCCATAGTCAACTCGACCCTTGTTGGGCTACAACCCTTTTAAAATACAACCCGGTTGACCAGTTTGCACACGCACCCATGTCGCCAACCCGCCCCTTTTGTAACTGTTTGGCCAACCTAATATTGTGAATTACAGGCTGCACTAAAAACAATTCAAGTTAGAGGTGGTATTGGACTAAACTAAAACTGCTAAATTGAAAATATTTGGACCGACTACTAGGACGGGATAAAGTATACTGGTCTCTTAAAGAATGGTTATGATTCGGTTTTACGGCTTTGCCCCTGAGTTATGTACCCTCCTATATGGGTTGGTTAATAGGTCAAAACGGGTATATTAGGACTCAGTCCGACTTCTTTGCCCTTTCTTACCTAAAGTTGTACACATAGATAAAGTTTAAATTAAATTTAGGAGGTTTCATGTACTTAGGAGGTACTAACGTGTTTATTTTTAAGTGCCAAAGAAAGAGTTTTATCCAAACACTCTACATAAGCTATTTGTTCTCTAATAAGAACAGAACAAAAAACGGTCAAAAAATGAAGTTAGTCGCACGTGTTTTAGTGTATGGGAAGTAGGCAGTTGATCTCAAGACCCACTTTGATCGGTTCTCAAGCGAGAAAGTATGCCTGATAACTAAACAAACAATAAACACGAATATTACTTGGAATAAGCTCTCCAATTAATCGAAAAGACTTGCTTACAAAAGCGATATAGAATGCATTCATACAAACCACATTTCGGTTTGTTTATATAGGTGTTAGAATTTGCTTTCTAATCCTACTACAATTCTAATAAAGCTAGATAGTCCTTAACAAATAAGGAATCCTAATTAGACTAGAATTGTAAACTTCCATATGCTTGGAAGCTGTTTGTCTTCCCATCTGCTCGTATCTTTGATTGCACATTAAGCTCGTGACTTTTGAACTACTCATTAGCTCGAGTAGAACATTAGACCAACAATCACCCCCAATTTTTGACTCGAGATAGGTAGGTCTTCAACTCCGAGTAACTCTTGCATCTCCTTGAACTTAATCCTTGCGAGAGCTTTCGTCGAGAATATCGAGACGTTGTAACTCACCTCTTACAAACTCAACTTGTACTTGGTCTCTTTCAACACACTCTCGGATAAAATGATAACGTGTGTTTATATGCTTGCTTCTCCCGTGAAAGACTGGATTTTTCATAAGTGCAATAGCCGATTTGTTTTCTACAAATAAGACCACCACTTTCTCTTCCATTCCGGTTATTTCACTCAACAACCCACGTAACCATATCCCTTGACACGCGGCTGAAGTTGCAGCCATGAACTCGGCTTCACAAGACGATAGAGCCACCGTGTTTTGCTTTTGTGAGCACCAAGTGATAGGTGATTTACCTAGATAGAAAACATGCCCAGTTGTGTTTCGACCATCATCTTGGTCCATAGCATAACTACTATCACTAAACCCCACTAACTCCTTGGTTTTCTCTTGGTTGTATCGTATTCCAAAATTCAAACTACCTTGGATATACCTTAGTATTTGTTTCACAGCTGCCATATGTGATTCTTTTGGTTCTTGCATATAACGACTAACCAAACCAACCGAATAAGATAAATCAGGTCGAGTGTGTAGTAAATACCTTAAACAACCAACTCGTCGTCTATATAATGTTGCATCAACCGGCTTTCCTTCCTTGTCCATGCTTAACTTCATTCCGTGTTCTAATGGACATTGAGTAGGATTCGTTTCATGCATCCCAAATCTTTCAAGATCTTCTTTGCATAGCTTTCTTGACTTATTGAGACACTCGAATCCTCTTGCTTTACTTCACCTTGTTTCGTGCTATGGATGGTGGAGAAATTGGTCCACATAGGTCGGCATGTATCGAGTTGAAGAGGATGTGTTGCCTTAAATTTTGCGACTTTAGGAAACGCCTTCTTGGTTTGTTTTCCTACCAAACAAGATTCACACAACTTGTTCTCTTGATGAATTATTGGCAACTTTTCAACCATGCCCTTCCTTGCCATTAATTCCATCGTCTCGAAATTAATGTGACCCATCCTAGCATGCCATAACCAAGCATCATCTTCCATCTTTGCTTTGAGACACACGGACTTCCAACTTGGAGCTTAATCTTGTAAAGTCTATTACTTGTTCTAGGAACCTTCATCAAAAGCTTGCCATCGAGTCACGCATAGTAAGAAGGTTACCTTTCATACGAATGTCACATCCGCCTTGTAGCTTGCCCAAGACTAATTATGTTGCTTTTTAGCTCGGGTAGGTAATAGACTCCGATTATTAACCGTTGTTCTCCGTTTTCCTTCAATGATTATCGAACCCTTCCCTTTTATCTCGATGTAGGAGTTATCACCAAACTTCACTCTGCGGAGATATTCTCATTCAACTCGAAAAGTATTCTCGGATCCCGTCATGTGATTACTTGCTCCATTATCCAAATACCAAGTGTCTTCCTCGTTTGGCTTAGTATTCAATTGGTTTGGGATAATCTTTTCTTCATTCAAGAAAACTACTTCTTGAGCGCTTTTCATCATAAAAGTGTCGGGTCATCATCATCCTCCGTTTGCAAAGGTTTGATTCATGCTTTTGCTCACATTCGCTTCGTTCGAGGCGCTTAGAAGCAAAGTGACCATATTCATCACATCTGAAGCATTGAATCTTTGAAAGATCTCGACTTTTGTTCTTCTTTTGCTCCGTATTGCTCCGGAGTTATTACGGTTGTGGTTATTAGCTTGACCACTATCATGAGATTTGTTTTGAGAAGAAAAGTTTTGACCTTTTCCGTTGCCACCAGAGGAATTCCTTCCTCGACCTTTCTTATCATATCTTTCGACCCTTCCGAACATCAACATGCCTTGATCTTGAGTGGTGTCAACACCCTTCATTCTTCCTTCAAAAGCTTTCAACCTTCCAATTGCTTCTTGAAAAGACATAGTATTCAAGTCGAGAAATTGTTCTATTGAGGCAACAATTGCAACATACCTATCCGGAGCGGATGCAAGTAACTTCTTAACAATTTTCTTGTCTTCATAAATTGTTCCCAAGCTATTGACTTGATTACAATTTTGCCCAACCTAGCCGCAAAGTCATCGATTGATTCGTTGACTTTCATCTTTAAAGATTCGAATTCCGTCTCAAGGTTTGCAACCTTGCGTCTCGAACCCGTTCAACACCCACATACCGGTCTTCAAAGCTCCCAGTTTCTTTGGTGTGTTGAATTGTGAAACTTGAAAACAAGTTCTTCGGAATCGCTGGAAAAGTAATGCAACCGCCATGTGATCTTGCTTAGCAACTACTTGTGTTCCTTCCCACGGTTCCATTAGCATCGAGTATTCCATGGACTCGAATACCGCTTTAACTCTTATTGCCCATATGTTATAGTTCGTGCTTGTTAACATTGGACATTGAAGAGCCGTTTTAGTATGTTCAATAGGTGGTTGACTCGACTCGCCTTGCACCATCCTTCTTGAACGCCTTTTGTAAGTTACCGGTGTAGTTGGATTATCTTCCAGCCCTAGAACAAGCTTGTTTTACTTCTTGCCTAAGTAAACCAAGTGTAAAGTTTTAAACTTTATCGACTTCTTGCTTAAGTCGAAACCTTGTAAAAACCTTGTGATCGACTGTTGAAACCCTTCTGTGATAATCGACTGCTTGGAAACCTCCTGTGATCGACACTTTGGAAACCCTTCTGTGATAGTCGACTGCTTGGAAACCTACTGTGATCGACCTTGGAACCCTTCTGTGATAGTCGACTGCTTGGATTAACCCTTTGTCGACTGCTTGCTACTGATCTTGTAACCCTTTGTCGACTGCTTGCTACTGTTCTTGTAACCCTGTCGACTGCTTGCTACTGATCTTGTAACCCTGTCGACTGTTTGGACTACCCTTCAGTGATCGACTAAGTTTAAACACAGTGATCGACTCTTGCTTGAAACCTTGCTCTAGATACCAATTCAAGACCCACACCGATCGGTTCTCAAGCGAAAAGTATGCACAGAACTAAACAAACAATAAACACCGAATATTACTTGGAATAAGCTCTCGAATTAATCGAAAAGACTTGCTTACAAAAGCGATATAGAATGCATTCATACAAACCACATTTCGGTTTGTTTATATAGGTGTTAAATTTGCTTTCTAATCCTACTACAATTCTAATAAAGCTAGATAGTCCTTAACAAATAAGGAATCCTAATTAGACTAGAATTGTAAACTTCCATATGCTTGGAAGCTGTTTTGTCTTCCCATCGCTCGTATCTTTGGGTGCACATTAAGCTCGTGACTTTTGAACTACTCATTAGCTCGAGTAGAACATTAGACCAACATGATCGGCTCTGGTGAGGCAATGTTGAATTTGGGATCAAACACGTTTATGCACGAAACAACTCTATATAGCCATGGTAGTGTAAATGCTTGATGGTTTCGTACTATCCGGTCTATCTTCTTGAAATCAAACATCAAAAAGACTCAAAACCATGTTTTTGTTTAAAAATATTAAAAAAATACCGTGGTTGCGTCTTGATAACAAACCTTCCAGAATCTCTTGGAAAGTACTTGTGATGATGAAATCTCTGAATCCATAGCAATCGTATCAATTTGTAAATTGATAAGAAAAGTAATATTTTGGGTCCGAGTTCTTTCCATTTCATGTCCGAATCTTCTTACTTGGTCTTCTAAAAGCATGTGCAATCGTTACGAAAGTTCACAAAAGCGTATTATCGATCGATAATTAATATAGATTTTCTAGGGTGAGCTATTTTAGTACGATGGACATAGAAGGTACCAATGTTGTTCGAGTGTTTGTTTGCCATATGAGATCTTGCCAAATTTCCATCCGTATATGAGAAAAGTTACGATGATCTTGCCATGCACAAAGTGTCCATTTGACAGCTTATATGCGAGACATAAGTACAAAATAGTTGAATAAATTTGGAAGTATATCACGAATATGTGTGTGAATCATGGAGTATGCGAACTTACGAAACAACGACAAGTTGTTGGCCATTAAGATCGATGGCGTGCAACCCGTATATTTTTAGATCTGAATTCTCGTTCGTACATTCTTTTTCATAGAGCTGCATGCATACATACGGACTTGTTATTGTAACAACAATTTCATAAAGCATTTCAGATAGAAAAGATTGATATTCAACAATATAATTACACGTGATTTTATTATGAAAGGGCCCGCGTATGATTCAATCCTCTTCCTTTAGAAAACACTGAGAATTTTGCAAGCACCAAGATGTAGCCCGTCTGCAAGAAACAGATTGCAATATTATGATCAATGTGCACCTTCAGATATTACACACTGTAGAACTATGGTAGGTGAATGTGTTTCAGTCATATGTTTAAGTTTGTAGACTCTTAATATTACAATGGAGAACTTGGCTAGTTACGGTTATTAAGGGGTGTTTGGGAGGCTCATTAGCTAAAGCGAATCAAACATGATGTAGTGCTTGGTTTAAACTAAAATTTCATCTTGACTACAAAACACGTGGCGTATTTGAGCAATAGAAAGATCGGATGTAACAAATTAATAGATAAGTCCAAGGTTACGAATCGTTCTTCCATATTTGTGTGCTTTCTCTTCTTGTTTGCAGCGTTAATCTGTGGTCCCATGAAATGGTGGTACTGTTTAAACAATATGTAATGTGAAGCATATTGAATTTTTTCCATTAATTAGGACGTCCGACTTGAGAATTAGTTGTATATAATGTAAGAGTATTACCATTGGAACATAAGGGCTACCATAAATATACCAATGCTTTGTTGGTTTTATTATGGAGCAGTGGCGGGACAAATGTCATACGATGCAATGAAACTCATTTCATTATCACAAAGAACCGATAAGCAATATCGTCCCGATCATCCATGTATATTTTAATAGGTCTAACTTTAATGGCACTAAGAATATGAACCATAGTTCTAAGTCGGTAAGTGTACCTCCATAGGTTTTAGCCAACATGAGCTAATTATAGGCTTCTCCTTGTTAGCATATTCTTCCATGTAAAAATTTCATTTATTTATTCCAAAGGGTAAACCTTACAGTGTTACCACAACTTAATTTTTTTGCTAGTGTCGATGAATCAAAACTGTTGAAGTTTTATAGATGATTATGAATCTAACCTAGATTATGGATGACATTATCTCTCCAAACTACTCTTTTATTTGTGGGTTTCTTTGGTATCGCACAAGTCACCAACGTCTTTGAATGCATCTTATATAGTCATCATCTGAAAGACATAATTCGTAATCTCGGTTAATGTATATCCTTGATATGAAAAATGGTATCGTGAGGAAGATTTTTATAATTTCAAAAAACCACAGGAATGATTTATGTAATTTATTGTAACCAAAATCAGTTAAATGCTTTAAACAACTAACTATTTACTATCTAACTAATACAACTACAGCCATAATATACTTTTAAAATGAAAGAAAATCGAAAATAGTAGTTCGACAACCTACCTGACATGGTTAAGTTAATAGCAACTCGACGAGCACTATGCGCAATCATGTAAAGATGGCAAACACAAGTAGTTGGTACCGTGAGTCGTAGGTGCAACAATGTACCGTTGTCATCCACCTTTGTACCGTGATGTAGGTCAAAATATTAGCGTAGAAACAAAATTAGTAAAGATAAAAGAAACTTAGGCTAAGAGAAAACACCACCATAAAAGAAACGGTTCAAGTGTGTTAAGGGATAAACTACAAGTTAAAAGTTGCGAGTAAAATTTTACGGCATTGTAATTGTTTATTAATCATACTTAACACCAAATATCAAAATGATTATTATCATTCTTTAAAATCATTTAAAATCAGTGCATGTAACCTCACGATACTGCTGACCACCTCCATCGATTGGAGCATGTTGTTGCCAGCATTAAGTACCTGGTTAACAATATTTAGAAAATCCAAAACATCTTCATTTGCACCAGCAAGCGAGCATTTTAGTATGTATCTATCGCATTACAGGCTTCTTAAGATTAAACTTATATTCTGTCAATCCATATCCACTGCCTTTTGCTGGACTGGATGGCGTTTGCGCAATTTATCAAATAAACATAGAAAATACAATAGTAAGTTAGCAAAATGGAAGTGATATTCCAAACAATTTGTAAATCGTTACGATATGCATCCATATCAAACTAATAATTACCTCTCGTACTTTTATATACATCCAAATTGTCATTTTCCTCCAACACCAGATCAAGCTTATCAATTTGCACAACAATTGGCTCGACTTGTACGTTGCTCAAATACGGAAGATTCGAAACACAACCAACAGATCAAATCAGATACATGTATGCGTGTAAAAAATCCTTTCGTTTGTATTGACCGACTAATTCATGGGATTTCAACCCACCGCCACATAGACTCAAACCGGATAAAACTCTCCCTTTTCATAAGGTTGACATAACCACTTGAGGTTGTTATTTGAGCGAGATTCAAAATATCAGTTACGATTATAAATAATTTTTTTTTTACCTTAAACATTCTTAAGTTGATATTTGAGTGAGATCAAATCTTCAGCTTAAATGAAATTTGAAACAAACTGAGTGAGACCAAATGTTTGGCTTAAATGAAATTCGAAAACAAACTGAAAGGTCAAAGTCAAACATATTAACGTTCTTATTGTCGATCCTCAAAGTGTGTTGAAGATTGATTAACATATATATGTATCTATATTCTTTTGCCAAAATAAAAAGTTATCCTCTTGTTTTTTACGGCCTTTGGTCTCTTACTCTGACAATTTGCTTTGTTAAATGTAAATGGTATACTAATCTGCAATTTCAGCATCAAATGCCTGCTTTTAAATAATATTTTACCCAATTATGAAGAAGAAAAAAAGACTGTTGGCTCTCGTGCTACAACAATAGGATTCACTAATCTTATATGCAAACTGCTTACTCTTCAGCCGAGCTTAGAGCTATTTCCCAGTGACTATAAATAGGCACCTGCAATACCAGATTGTTTGACCCCAAAGTTAGTTGATTATAATCGTCAATGGGTCCTCAACTGTTAGCAATCAAGCTGGAATGAAACAGAATCTTCGCTCTTGGTATGTCTAGTTGGTCGACAAAAAGGCAATAAACATATCCATCGACTATATTCCACGTTCCAACTACAAGCGGAAAGATTAGTTGGCGAAAAGGCTAAAGTCATCCATTTTGTTCAATTCAATTGCTTATCGGTTCCTCATTCTATGATTTATAAGTTTGCTCAAATTTATCTTGTTGTATTCAAAGTTTCAAGTTCAAAATGCATTATCATCAAGGGCATCATTAAAGAACTTATTATTCTATCTAGATAGCAATACGGTAATAAAAACTTGATCGATAAGCATAAATAAGCCTTTTAAAAGACCCTTGATAAGAAAAAAAAGCGTACACATGGCATTCGGACGTAAGTTATTAAATGTAAGCTAAAGAACCGAATGCATACTTTCGTGGTTTTAACATCTAATCTTGGTGTGGCGGTGTCATTATGTAAGTGTTGCAAGTTGTATAAAATATATGCAAAATAAATATACTCCGTATGAAATTATATTAAAGTAAATGCAAAAAGCATTTACGCTAATATTAAGGACGTATATATATATATATATATAATATAGTGCAATCGTATGCAAATAGCGGAGAATGGAACTCGGAGCGCAAATCTGAAAACAGTGACCAAACACTTAAGATGATATTAGGGTTTTGAGAAATAGTATATTGTTTGATTAGGGTTGAAACTCGTAAAGCCGATAACATGTAAATGCATAAACAATCGTACTAACGATATAGAAAACATACCTTTGAATAACCAAATCTTGGAATATTAACATGAAAAAAAACCCTAAATCAACTATAACACTAAAAAAGCGCAAAACTTGTTAGACTTATAAGTGGAAAAAAATTATGTTAAACTCAAACTCGACAAAAAAAGGGATTCTTCACCAGAAAACTAAAAAGTCGATATTCTTCACGTGTAAAATAAAAAGTCATTATACTTTTTAGGGATAATTATGTTTAGGAATAAGATATTAGGGTGTATTTATAAAAAAATAGATTAAAGTATATTTATCTTTTAAGTAATATATATCATAATTTATTTTAATTGTTATCTTCAAAAATACATACCTAAAATACAAATTTCAGAATTTTTATATAATCTCCTTATTTATATTGATTTGAAAGATATAAATCAAAAACAATTTACTCTAGTGGTAAGTTGTTTACAAAACACATGAATGACCCAAGTTCAACTCCAACAAATGTCTTCTTTTAATAAAAATTTTAAAATTCAAAATTACCAAAAACAAAAGCAATTTTAATATAATGATGACATGGAAATATGACTTGGCATTATGGGATGCCAAGTGGCATTTTATGTGGCATGCCTCCTCTTATATATAATGTATAGATATATATATATATATATATATATTATTATTATTATTATTATTATTTTATTATAATAATAATAATTATTATTATTATTATTTTAATTATTATTGTTATTGTTGTTGTCGTCGTCGTCGTCTTCATCCCAAAATAAAGACTAAAATACACCGTTGGTCCCTAAACTTGTCACTGCGCTTCGCGATGGGACAAACCTGGGCATTATCATCGCCGGAGGTCCAAAACATGGGCTTTATATGCCAAACTCGTCCCTTGACCACTAACGTCGATGTCAACGTTCCGTTATACTCCAAAAAACCCCGTTATCATGTTACTATTGAGGGTAGAATAGTCTTATTACCTTGATGTACTATAACAGATGTCTTGTCCAATTTCCCGCCATTATGTAGAATATAACAAAGGCGTGTACTCATTGCTCATCCCCAAACTTGTTTTGGAAGCCTACCAAAAACCCTAATGCAATGTCAATCATCAAATCAAATAATCTAAATAAGAAAATAACAAACACCAACCTTGGATTTACTCTATGGCAAATTAGGAATATCCTTTCTTTGATGACCATGAAATTGAGGAAAAGCTGCAATCAAAAGATATTGTAAGTGTTTTTGGTTATAGTCTATTACAATCATATGTTAGTCTGTTGTTTAAGTTATTCCCTTTTAGGTAACTTTATCTTAACATTGTTTTTGTACATTTTTATACACGGGTCAACGGGATCCTTTAGCATGAGGTTCCATTATGAAGGTATATTCAAAATACTTTCCGGTAGAATATATCAAGGAGGCAAGAAATGCCTTGTTGATCATGTAGAAATAAAGAGGTATCCGTTGATGAAATAGATGCTCTCGACCCCAAATCGGTTATGAGATTGGACAAACAATTATTTCTACTTTCTTAAGCACAGGTTGTACATTGGATGATGGTTTGTTTACTTTGCGTGAAGTCGCTAATGTTGAGTTGTTGAAAGATGTTGTCATAGAGCATAAGTTGATAGATGTCTATGTCGAAATAGGTAAGAAAAGATTAGAACTTTACGAAATGTCCCCACAATCTATTAAGACCGTGTTTTGGGAGATGGATAAAGATAGGAGAAAAGTTATTCTGCGATATTCAATCTTGTTGTAGACGATTGGTGTTAGATGATCTTGATAATGAACACCCTAGATCCTTTTATCCAACTTACACAAGTGCCTATGGATGTCAATGATATTGGTGAATCTAGCAATTTGCCAAACATTGAGTCTCAGATTTTCCACCCTAGACACATCATTTGCTAGCCAACTGTTCATAACGGTGGCGTGCTTTAGTATTTATTGATGAGGACAATGCTATTAAGGAGCCTGATAATCTTGAGGTTAATCTGTTCCGAGTGACTCAGGGGAAGCACTTAGACAAAGTAGGAAGAGCACTAGTTGATGTCAATAACAAGTTTAAGGAGCCTGATAATTTTGAGGTTAATCTGTTTCAATTGACTCAGGAGAAGCACTTAGACAAAGCAGGAAGAGCATTAGTTGATGTCAATAACAGGTTTGAGGAGCCTGATGTGGATGTAATTCTGTTTCAATTAACTCAGGATAACATGGAACATGATCATGTTGTTAATGTTACTTTGTTACAAGTGAGTGACACTAGTGACTTAGGCAATGCAGTTGATGATTCAATTCAATCAAATGAAGAGAATACTTGTCAGGAGAATGATGCACAACTTGCTATGGTCCAAGTAGGTCAGAGTAATGAGTTAGCTGATGCAGGAACAACCAGTAATATAAGTGATGATATGCAGTTGGAAAATGATTTACCTGTGATGGTTGATGAAGTCTTTTACGGTGACTATGTTTCTTTCCAACTGGCGGACTTTGCAAATGGAGTCTATACCACATTCTTCTATTCGGTCGGGAGTTTGCTCTGCGGTGGAAGTCAAAACTAAAGTAACAGAGCATTCAATAGAAACTAGGAGGAGTTGTTTTTCAAGAATGACAAAACAAGAATAAAGGTCGATGTAAGGGTTGTGTTCTACTTTCGAGCCTAAGTGAAGGTCTGGGTGGATATATGCCCATCTAGAAGTCCATTAAGCGAAAGGGTATATATGCATTGCTTTCGGCAAAAGGACCCTTGAAATACTACGCCCATGGCTATTGTTTGTCGGTAGGAATGGTGAGGCAGTGCGTGGTCGGTCGGAACATATAATGAGCAACACACTTGTTTGCAATCAATCCACCGGTTCTTGTCAAGTCATGCATAATCAACTTACCAACCAATACGAGCTTCAAGTGTCCCTGCAGAAGGTTTAAGGGCCAAAACTTAGCAATAATGACCATCGTGCTACAATCTACCATGTTGAGAGATTATGTTCAAGAGTTGCGAAGACAAACCCTAATACAACAGTTGTGATGAATGTGGAGCGACCTCCGATGAGGCTCTTCCTACTAGAGAATTCAAGAGAGTGTATGTTTGTTTAAGTGCATTTGAAGGAAGGATTTAAAGTGTGTGGGAGATCGTTGTTGGGGTGGGTGCGTTTCAATTCGTGGTCCTTTGAATGGTCAACTGATGACAACTGTGGAATTGATAGCAACAATGGTATATACCCTTTAGCTTATGCTTTTGTTGAATCGAAAAACATAGGATCATGGACTTGGTTTCTTCATTGTTTATCCGATGATATAGCACTTGATCCAATCTCAAGCATTACTTTTATTCTTGACATGCAAAAGGTACTCCTTAACTGCTCATGAATTTAAGTCTCTGTTTTGAAACCGACAAGAAACATATTTGATTTTGTGCATGATATAAGTAGATCTTTATGAAATTTTTCGGATGCGTAACAAAGATTTTGTATTAGAAGCATTCATGAGAAAATGAAGCGCAATGGAAAGGTAGGGCCTACAAAGAGCATCGTGGAAATGTGCAATGACCTCAATCATTGTCAGTTTGAAAGCTATGGTCGATTTCAAGAAACTTAATCAACCAGTCCATGATTGGTTAAGTAAGATACCACCGATCCATTGGTCAAGGTCACAATTTTCGATTAATTTGTATTTGTTAATGCAAGATAAATGATTATAATTAATACATGTTTATTATTGTTTATCTTTAGGAGAGCTACTTACGATGTGTTACTTAATAACATGTGTCAAGTGTTTCATGACAAAATAATTGAGGTTTAAACAAACCAATTATTACTGACCTTAGAATACATCGAGAATCTTGTATGAAGAGGATAATGCATGTTCTTTTGGTGATTGAGAAGAGTGATGGGCCACTAACACCAACCGCACAACACATGCTAGAGGTATTAAGAAAAAGGTCATAAGTATAATGTTTTATGGAATGGGGAACTAAGTTTCGAGTTAGTGGACCATGGGGTGACCAATGTGTAGTTAATGTTGTACACAAGTCTTGTACTTGCGAGAAGTTGGGAGATAACGGGTTTACCATGTAAACATGTTGTTGCTACCAATTGGAATATGACTTTAAATGGGCAACAAGTAGGGTCAGAGAAACATGGGCTCATCCTTGTTACTATCTTCTCACTGGGAGGCAACCTACCATTACCATGTCCGACATAACTAGCAACGAACATTGGGAAAAATCAATTGTGCCAACAACAATTGTTCCACGAAATCCGAAACAAAGCCGCCTAGCTCAAGAGGTAGAAAAGAGTTAGGATAGCTCCCGAAAGTGAAGAGATTGTGAAGAATGGTAAGTCGTCAAGGGCTTGGAAGAGTGTTAAGTGTAGTATTTGTGGCATTCTTGGACACAACCGAAAAACATGTCTAGGGTATGGTGGAGTGAAAGTAGACGAGCGCCAATAAGAGAAATGTCAAACAAGTGCCTACAAAAGCTGCAAAGAAAAAGACACATCCTAAAGGTAACAAAGTAGCAGCAGATAAAGAAGTCAAGGTATGTGTGTTGTTGAAAGTCAAGTTAGTGCGAGTTCAAGGAAGTGGTGTTCAATCGAAAATCAAGATCAAGCAATCAAGATCCCATCATACATGATGCATCCTCGTCACAATCCCAAAAACATCAAGATGAAGCAATTGCCGATCCCAAGATGCATGAGCAATCCCGTGTCAATCCCAACAACATGATCAATCACGATCGATTCTCACCGCGGTCAAGTGATGTGCAAGCGGTTTACGCTTCAACCCACCTACTACACGAAGAATGACTAGGCGTGCAGTCGCCGGAAAGAATGATGGCCTCACCATAGGTCAATTGGAAAGAATGATGTCACAAAGAATGATGGCATTAACTATGGAACCATGTCATTATTGTGTATTTTATAGATTGACTAAGCTTGATGTGTGAATAATTTGCATCAAAAGTAACCAAAGCTAAATCGAACCTCATAAGAATGTTGACATTTAAAAGTCAAACCTAAACAAATTGCTAACCATCGCATACCCATAAGGCATTGAAAATCAAAACAAACCAAATCGAATACTTCATAACAACGTTATTACAATTCAAGATCTTGAACATTAACCATCTCGCCTCATTACATAAAAGCTAAAAAGTTATCCCATGCATAAACAATCAAGAACAATATCCAACTGAGCACCGGGTAAATCTTCCACTTCCACACATCACCTTGAGCAACTACTAATCTTGCCTCAAGCTCATTTCTCCCCAAAAGACATGGTATGATCATTCTTGAGCGAGCACAAATTTCGGGATCATAGCATCGTATCCACCGACAAGAAGACCCCTATTCATGATTATGACAAGTCATTAAACAACCACCATTGTTACAATGTACTTTGTCGCTACGAAAACAAACTTATACAATAAATATTAAGACGCATTTACTTCAACAGACAACCAAAGAATCGGCATACAGGTTGGCGAGAGGTCCACGGCGCGAATAATAGCTTGCTTACCACACCAACAACGTACCATCTTGAAACGATTATCGTTTTGTAGAAACCTGCTTTTGTAGGATAGTTTAGGGATGGATGATAAATGACGACCAAACCGTGTTACACGACATATACTAGCTACAAACATTGTACAACGGTTTGTATTGAGTACGCTTCTGATGAAAGACGGTTTTGCCTCACCAACATAACGTTGACATCGGCGTTAATGGTCAAGGGACGAGTTTGGCATATAAAGCCCATGTTTTGGACCTCCGTCGATGATAATGCCCAACTTTGTTCCATCGCGAAGCGCAGTGACAAGTTTAGGGACCAACGGTGTATTTTAGTCAAAATAAATATTCATTTAGAAACAAAGCTCGGGAGAAGTGAGGTGATCACATTGTGCATTAGTTAGATATCATCTTAAAAGTGAACACTTAATTCAAAATAAACCAAAATTAAAAAAAAAAAACATTTAATTCGTGACACGATTTGTTCTGGTGGTGTATATCATCTCGTATTCGTAGTAATACACTGATTCAAATATTAAATTAAGGGTAAAATCTATAATTGTTTCGTGTATTTATACATTAGATTTATTATCAACTATAGACGGATTTAAATGTCATTATTATGTATAATATCTTGGGATTTATGATTCATTATGCATATAGATATTTTTCAAAAATATTCATTGTTCATAATTACTCAATGCATCTAAAAAAGTGTCTAGTTTGACTTTTAAAGTTTTTTATCAACTTTGAACTTAAATATTTTTGTTCTCAAAATCTTTGAATTCACGAGCGAAATGTTTAGAAACCATATTTATACGAAAAATTATTATTATTATTATTATCATCATCATCATCATCATCTTCGTTCCAAAATAAATATTCATTTAAAAAACAAAGCTCAGGAGAAGTGAGGTGATCACATTGTGCATTAATTAGATATCATCTTAAAAGTGAACACTTAATTCAAAATAAACCAAAAAAAAAAAAAAAAACATTTAATTCGTGACATAAATTTGTTACGGGGTGTATATTATCTCGTACTCGTAGCACAATGATTTAAATATTAAATTAAGGGTAAAATCTATAATTGTTTCATGTATTTATACATTAGATTTATTATCAACTATAGACAGATTTAAATGTCATTATTATGTATAATATCTTGGGATTTATGATTCATTATGCATATAGATATTTTTCATAAAATATTCGTTGTTCATAATTACTCAATCAATCTAAAATAAGTGTCTAGTTTGACTTTTTAAAGGTTTTTTTAACTTTAAACTTAAATATTTTTGTTCTCAAAATCTTTGAATTAAATCGAGCGAAATGTCTAGAAACCATATTTATACGAAAAAAAAATTATTATTATTATTGTCTTCGTCCCAAAATAAATATTCATTCGGAAAAACAAAGTTCGGAGAAGTGAGGTAATCGCATTGTGCATTAATTAGATATCATCTTAAAAGTGAACACTTAATTCAAAATAAACCAAAATTAAAAAAAAAAAAAAAACATTTAATTAAGTGCGTAGATTTGTTAGAGGGTGTATATTATCTCGTACTCGTAGCACACTGATTTAGATATTAAATTTAGGGTAAAATCTATAATTGTTTCGTGTATATATACATTAGATTTATTATCAAACTATAGACGGATTTAAATGTCATTTTTATGTATAATATACTGGGATTTATGATTCATTATGCATATAGATATTTTTCATAAAATATTCGTTGTTCATAATTACTCAATCCATCTAAAAAAAGCGTATAGTTTGACCTTTTAAAAGCCTTTTTTTTAACTTAAATATCTTTGTTTGTTATATAATACTTGATTAACAATATACCAATTAAATACATTAATCCATTCATATATTTTGCATCAAATATTATATAACAAAAAAAAAAAGTTAAGATCAAAGTTGAAAAAAAAACCTTCAAAATGTTAAACTGAACACTTATTTTGTAACGAGGGTAGCAATAATTATGCAATGAATAATAAATGCAAGTAGATTATGCATAATGAGCTTTAAATCGTTCCGTAATTTATAATGTATAAATACTTTAAGCAAATTTATAACTTTCACCATTAATTTAATTAAAGTGCAAGCTGCAACAATGCATAGCCTCGTTATAGGCAAACTTTGGAGCCTATATCACGACATCCATATTACCATCACGTGTTGCATTTGGTTATCAACACTATCCACATGTTATAAGGTCACCACCATTTGCATAACAAAGGTTATACGATCTTTTTCTTTTCCTTTTCCTTTTTAGTGTAAAAATGGCGTGAGTGAGGTTTATTTGTTGTGTGCTATAAGAGTATTATTGGGGAGGACACCTTTTTGGTTTTTTGTTATAGAAATGTTACAAGGTAAAAGCTGGCATAGCATTAAATAATACATATATAACAACCAATTGCACCTAGCTCTCTTAACTAAGGTTTTTAAGATCGGGATCCTACCTAGAATCGTTTTCGTCTTTGCAAGATCGTGATTGTAAGATCAGATCGGGATCCTAAGATCCTACTATAATGTCATTTTCTAATGTTATTTATAATATTATTTAAATCTATAAATTATTATATATCATAAACACAAAATTATATGAATGTTTAATGGAAATGTTATCCTAAAGAAGAATCACACGTTGTTTTTTAAATTATATAAAAACATAAACCATAAATTTGTAGTTTTTTAGTTTGCGGGTTGAGAAAAGTAAGATAGGATAGGAGTAGATCTTAAGATCTTATGGTCAAGATCGAGATCTTATAAGATCTTAAGCTTGTTAAGATACTACGTAGAATCCTGATCGTTTTTACTTTATAAAATTGTAAAATTATAATATTCTGTGATCAAAATCTAGATCCTAATACTCTTAAAATTGGAAGAAGAAAAGAAGCCCTAAAAAAGTCAACCTTAAGGGGTCAAAAGTCACCAATGAAATTTCTTAATTTTTCCACCAATTTACATTCGACTCACCCTTTGTTGTGCCCATGTATAGGTAAGGGTATTATTGTCATCTACTTACTATCAACCAATTGTTATTGTTTTCCGAAAGTGTCTAGGATTTTATTTATTATTTTCTATATAAACAAACCCATGTAAGTACACTCCTCATTTAAAGTTGAAGCAAAAGGTTTCTGTTTTGTTTCAACTCTTGTTCTCTTATATGATAGTCCTAATAAACGTCTCTTTCACAAAAAAAACAAGGGTTTGATCATATTAAAACATTAGCTTAGATCAAGTTTAAGAATCAAAGTGATGGAACAGAACCATGTTTTGTTGTCAGCATTGAGTGTTGGTGTAGGAGTTGGTGTTGGTGTTGGTGTAGGACTAACTGTAAATAAATGGAATAGTGGGGATGATGAGGGTGAAACTGGCGCCTCGGCTGCGCAAATTCAGCACGAGCTTCGCCGGCTTATTGTTGATGGTAAAGACGAAAAAATTACGTTTACGGATTTTCCTGAACATCTCAGGTTAAAATTTAAACCTTGTGTTAGTTTCATACTATATTTTTTAAGTTGTGTTTGTTGATTCTGCAAAAAATAGCGTTGTTTGGTACTATATGCTATAGTGTAAAAAAAAAAAAAAAACACTTAAACTCTGATTGTTTGATGATATGTAGAATGTAGTAAAGTTAATCAATATTGTAGAAAACAGAGGGAAGGGGGTGTTTGGGATTGCGTTTTCAAAACAGATTATTCATTTGATCCAAATAATCATTCTTTTAAGGTTTGCCGTACATTTTTGCTCTTATTCCGAACATAATCCTAAACACCCTCTAAGTATCAAAGAATAAGTATGTTTTATGTTTAGTGATTTAAAATTACTAGAGGTGGCAATTTGTAAAAAAAAAAAAAAAAAAAAAAAAATTTAAATTTAGGCTAATTTTTAAAAGACGTGGGCACATTTAGCCTCTCCTTTTTTTGAAATGGGCATATATTGTCCATTTAAACGTTAAATGGTTACAAATGGGCACATATTTTCTATTAATTGGATAACATTACTATTGTTTTTAAATAAAAACTTATAGATATAATATATTTATTTTATTTTAAATATAAATGAGGTGTTAAGTTTGAGGAATTTATTTCGTCATTTTTGGTCTTTTCTAAAACGAGTCGTATAACGTCTACTGTTTAGCGTCTTGCTTAGCCCGTGCCGATGTGGCCCATTGCCTGTTTAGCCCGTGCCCGCCCCCGCCACCTCTAAAATTACAAACTACATTAATATGATAAATTTTGAGGCCTTTTGAGAACAGTTAAGACAAATGTTTTATGTTGTGTCTTTTATGTATGGTTATTGTTAGAGTTCATATATAATACAGTATATTCTTGTGTTTAAAAACAGATTCTCATGCTTTTGGTCTATCTTTTCTGTGTATTTGTATATAGTAAGCCAATATTATACATTAGAATTTGGTTATTGAAAGTCTCAAAGCACCTTCTTATGGGGGTGTTTGTCTAATCTTATCATGTGGGCTTGAGCTCATGTTTAATTAGTAGCTTGTGGCTCATAATGATTAAGCTTATAAGCTCAGTTTAAGTGTTTGGATAAGCTTATGATAAAAACGGGGGAAGGTTTAAAACTTAAAAGGAGCTAATGAAAACCCCCTAATATTAATTTATAAGCCTATCAAAACACTCAAATCAACTTATTAAGTTACATAAGCTAATAAGCTTTTTTAAAAGCTAAAATCCTAAAACAAACACCCCGTAGTAACACGAACTGATCAAAGTTGTTGGTTAGCATTTTGAGTACTAAACTAAACATTCCACTTTCCTTTTCTCTTAAAACCAATGCCAGTGAACGAACAAAATTGTTATTGACGAATGCCGCTTATGTTCATTTGAAACATTTGGATGTTTCTAAGCATATCCAAGATCTTTCACCAGCAAGTAGATCCATATTACTCTCAGGACCTGCTGGTAAGTCGTTTATTTCCTACTTCAAAGTGTACAACTCTTTTGCGGTCGGATTTGATTTACTGTCTTTTATATTTAGAGTTCTATCACCAAAAGCTTGCAAAGGCTCTGTCACACGAGTTTGAAACCAAGCTGCTCATGATAGACATCGTTGACTTTTCTGCAAAGGTGCGTCTCAGACAAATAACCTTGTTTTCTTTAATTCAAAATGTAGTATTTTGTACTAATGTGTGGTATCTATATACAGATACAAAACAAGTATGGTGCATTAAAGAAAAACTCGAACTCGGTAAGTATAACATAATTTCTCCATAAGGGTAGCTCTTATATATGCAAGTATGTGAGTAAACATTGTGTCATGAATGCTTGTAAGATTAATTGAAAATTGGATAGAAGTCATGGATTAAAAATGTGAAAACAATTTTTGAACATAGTCAGGATCTTGCATAATTTTATTTATGTAGTCTGTCAAAAGATCTATCTCTGACATGGCTTTGGAGCGGATGTCTGGTTTTCTTGGATCATTCTCGACAACAAAGGAAGATGTTGGAGGTATGAATATAATCTGTATGCTTTACTTATTTTGGTGTTCCTTTGAACAATTTGTTATGATAATGCTGGCTCGATATTTTTAGGGGCGTCAAGTAAGCAACCAAGTGGTTCATCTGCCCGATCTAGGTATATTTTACTAGTCAACATGATTTAATCCCAAAAATACCTTCTTGGAAGTTGATAAATGAGTTATATTAAAAACTTTGCAGGAGTAAAAAAATCACTACTTTACCTTTGAAGACTCCATTTAAGGTCTCTGTGTCTTCTGATACTAAGAATGCCTCGGTTTCTTCTGATACAAATTTAGGTTGGTTTTTCGTTTTCATTACTTAATTAATAATTTTAGTTCAAGAGTTTTAGAAATTAAAGATACTGTTTCAGAGAATGTTTTCATATGTTACTAATCTTTCGAATTATGTTTACTCTTCTTAGCTTCTCCCAAGGGCGTGAGCAACTATCCTTTTGATGAGAAAGTTTTTTTGCAAGAACTCTACAAGGTAAACCATAAATGCCACTCATTGCTTATAATGTCCACTCATGGCTTATAATGTCCTCAATGTAGCATTCAACTTAAATTACTTTTCAGGTTTTAGTCTCTTTCTCTGAAACCAATGGCATCATTCTCTATATAAAGGATGTAAAGAGGTTTCTAAAATCACCACAAACATATGAATTGTTCGATAAATTGTTGAAGAGACTGTCGGGGTCCACATTAGTTCTTGGGTCCCGGATTTCGGAAAGTGGAAGAGTGAAGGAGAATATCAGTTGCTTATTTCCGTACAATATTGTAATTAAACCACCTGAAGAAAAGTCTCATCTCAAATACTGGACGCACAATTAGAAGAGCAAAGAAGAAAATCCAGATTCAAGATAATAAAATCATATTGCTGAGGTGTTAGAAGCACACGAACTTGAATGTAATGACTTAGGTTCAATTTGTCAAGCAGACAGAATGTTAATTAGTACTTGTATACAAGAAATTGTGGTATCTGCAATTTCTCATCATCTGATGAGTAATAAAGATCCAGAATATCGAAATGGAAAGCTTGTCATATCATCAGCTAGGTAAATATTGTTATGAAATTGCCATTAATGAAGAACCATTTTAAATGATTTCTAATTACCTGTATTACGATTTCCACAGTTTGTCACATGGATTGAAGATCTTGCAAGAGGATACTCAAAAGCTGAAGACCAAGGCTGACACATCAAAGGTAAGATAGTTCTGAAATTGCATTATTTCTAGTCCTGAATTTCCAAACACCCACTAGCATAACCTCAAAAGTGGCATAAACCACTTACTGATTTTCATAAAATTTCTAACTCCAAATTTCATGTTTCACACATTTTATCACCAGGAATTACCCGACAATGAATACGAAAAACGCATAAGACAAGAGGTCATTCCCGCCAATAAGATCACTGTAACATTTGGAGATATCGGAGCAATGAATGAAATTAAAGAAACCCTACAAGAACTAGTAATGCTTCCTCTTAAAAGACCCGATCTCTTCAATGGTGGACTTCTTAAACCATGTCGTGGTGTATTACTATTTGGCCCTCCAGGTACCGGTAAAACAATGCTAGCAAAGGCAATAGCAAAAGAAGCTGGTGCAAGCTTTATAAATATATCAGCGTCAACTATAACATCAATGTGGCATGGTGAAGATGAGAAGAATGTGCGTGCTGTATTCTCACTTATGCTAAAGTTTCTCCAACAATAATATTTCTTGACGGTTGATAGCATGCTTGGGCAAAGAACAAGAGGAGAACATCTTTCGAGGAAACTTAAAACGAGTTTATGACTCACTGGGATGGATTGTTGACTAAACCTGGTGAGCGGATTCTTGTTCTTATGCTCTGAATAGACCGTTTGATCTTGATGAAGCTATTATTAGGCGGTTTGAGCGAAGGTATACTTTTTCTGTTTTTATTTGTGTGCTCCTTTGAAAGCTTAGCATACAATGAGGTTAGATGGAAATGACAACTTTTACTCATTTACTTATGAATGGGTTGATCTGATCTCTTAAGTTCTGTTATATCTCTGCTGCCTCAAATGGATAAATATAGAAATAGCTTAAAAGAAATGGGTAAAATGGGTTAAACTGGTCTGAAACTTTACTCTTAATGCATATAACCTCATAAACATTTTATAAACAAATTACAGATTAATGTTCAGATGTAGTCTTTGTAATTAGATATAATGCACAAATCACTTTGCAATATAATTGAAGAATTTGGACAAAAAGTGTTTTAAGTCAACCTACCACAACCCATTACTCAACCTGCCTGTTTTGCCAGTCTGGTCCAAACATATGAGAATAAAGCCGGTTTAACACGGGCTGACTCAGCATGGGTTGACCCGCAAAACTGCTTTTTCGTCCTTTTCTTTTTGGAAATTCTTAAAAAACAATATTAAATCAAATCTCGGGTTAAAACCATTTAACAGGTTGTTTGTATCAAAAATAGTCTTTGGGCAACTTTCTATGGTTTCCCTTTTAGCCCAAATTGACCCATTCATAAGTTAATGGGTCAAAACCTATTAAATATGATACTTTTAACATGTATTCTTTTATTAATTTTAAGTTCTGGACTTTACAAAGTAATTTGAGAAACAAAACGCTTAGAACCAATAAATATATTTCCATGTACAGAATCATGGTGGGTTTACCATCTGTTGAGAGCAGAGAATCAATCTTGAAAACACTACTGGCAAAAGAAAAGGTAGAGAATTTGGATTTTAAGGAGCTCGCAGTAATGACAGAAGGATACAGCGGAAGCGATCTGAAGGTCATTTTATTTATGTTAAAATTTAATATAATTACAATTTACAAATAAAAAGTGGCTCAAAAATGTTTAACATTAACTACTGGAACAGAACCTGTGTGTAACAGCGGCTTATCGACCCGTGAGAGAGTTATTGCAGCAGGAGAAACAAAAAGCTATCGTAAGTCTTTGACATAAATTTCATTTTTGACTTTGATGCACAACTAAGTTATATTCATCTGTTTATTTATGATATAAAAGGACAAGATGAAAAATGAGGAAACACAAACTTCAGACAAGAAGAAAAGTGAGGAAACACAAACTTCGGACAAGAAGAAAAGTGAGGAAACACAAACTTCGGACAAGAAGAAAAGTGAGGAAACACAAACTTCAGACAAGAAGAAAAGTGAGGAAACACAAACTTCGGACAAGAAGAAAAGTGAGGAAACACAAGCTACAGGAGACACGAAAGACACTAAAGAAGAAAGCAAAAATGTTATTAAACTGAGACATCTAAACATGGAAGATATGAGGCAGGCAAAGAATCAGGTAATATAGCTTGATCCTTATTTTAGTCTGTTTATATAAACGGTTTGACTATCAACCAAATATCTAATGATTTTGGGAATTGTTCACAGGTCTCAGCTAGTTTAGATGAGGGCTCTGTGGGATCTATCATGAGTGAGCTGAAAAAGTGGAACGATAAGTATGGTGAAGGAGGCTCAAGAAAGAAAGAGCAACTAACTTACTTCCTTTAAATCCTAATCAAAAAATGACATTAAAAAATATAATGCTCAATTTGATGTTGATATGACATGTTGAAATTTGAAATGTAAAAGGTCGTCACAAGAATGGTACTGCATCTAGACATGTATGACATTGGATTCACTAATGACATTGGAGTATGGTTGCTATTATAACGAATCTTTTTTAGTTTCATTATACTATTGGAGTGGTATTATTGAACTAGATAATATTCAAAAATCATCTTGGTTTATAATGAATTAATCTCAAAGTCCAATTGTCAGTGCAACACAAGGCATAGATTGGAATCTGAGAATAGATTCGTAACCAGCCCTTGTACAGTGAATTGGCTTGTACATGACAATGGACAAATATTCACACATATGTTTCTCCAAACACATAGTGTACATGAAACGCCCGTGACTCGATTATTATTATTATTATTTTTTTATAACATTAGATGCGTCATATAGGTTCATCCCCATACCGTATCGATCTGTACTCCTGAAAACTACTAAACTAAAAATCTGAATTAAACACATATTAATTTTATAATACATAAACGTGGTACTTAAATTTGGTATGCGGAAGCGTAATACTATGAGTGCGGGCGTTAACCCAAACACCCCTATTTTGACCCATTTTCAAATACATGTTATAAATATTTATACATTAATATCAAAACATGACTTATATGATTCTGACACTTAAATCATAAAGTTTTGGAGCGTTAACAAGCTGAATAACAAAGTATGGTTGAGATGCTCGTCACCTAAAAACGCGAGCATTGCCGATCTCCTAAGTCATCTTCTTAATCTACAAGCCCCGACGTCCTTAAGACTTAACCTGCAAAACATGGAAACTGAGAACGGTAAGTCCTGATGACTTAGTGAGTAAACGGGTCTGAGTCTATATCTAAATCTGAATCTCAAACATGATCTATAGTCTATTTGAGCTTCTGCATGGGTGTATAAGCATAGTTCTGGATCTAGAGCTATATATGAATTGACACTTGCAATTCTGAACATAAATGTATTTCAAATGCTATAAATGGTACGACTTATAGTCGTCTTACTACTTATACATGAGTCTGAGACTTATTTTGAATTCTTAATCATGACATGATATCTGAGCACGTGCATTCTGACTAGACGATGCTTAGTCGTCCTGCTATGAGTGAGAACTTCCCTAGCCAACGAGTACTCTTCTAACGGCTTCTAAATTTATTTTACGTGCTTTTCTGATATGGGTCGTCCACTTAGGACGTAAGTGCTTTTCAAGCACGGGTCATCCACATAGGATGCTTGGTCATCCACTTAGGATGCTACTATAAAAGCACGTGTCATCCACTTAGGATGCTACTATGGGAGTTCTACATCGTGCGCTTCTTAGGCACGCTACTTGACTTTTGGTGCGTTTCTTAGGCACTCTAAACTTGTCAAATCATGCTTCTTGTGAGCATACTATTCATGGTTTGTTTTGGCTATCTTCGAAACCTTGCACAAGTTCCATCGACATGTTCAATCTAATAATATGAATCTAATGAACCGTTACTCACCTTTAAGTCTTGTTTAGTGATCGACAAGCTTCCCACGAGCACCTAATCACATAACAACCATTTTAATGCTTTTAAAACTTGCTCACACATTCATCTAACATGTATTGGGTCTAAACAACTTAAACATGATCATCTAAGGTGCTATTTCATCATTAAACACACTTTTTTCAAAAACACTTTAAGTGCATAATTTCCTGAGTTGCTGTTGTTTTTCGCACTTTACACCAATTTAACTTTCAAACGAGCAAAAACTTAAAGAATAACAATTAAAGTAGACTCGAGGGCTACAACTTTCGTTTAGATTTCATCTTAATCCGACGAACGGTTTATTCTCAGCAGCCCTTTCAAGTCTGCGCATTTCTTGAAAAACCTTGTCTGTCCCAAATTAAAATATCACCAAAACGACCCAAAATTCATGATAAGCTATTCTATAATACACCAAACTTATTTCTCAGCTTATTTAACATGTTAAGATCATTTTTTCATCAGGCCCATAAGCTATATTACTAGTTTAAGCACTTAATAAGCTTGTTCCAAACACTCCTTAACTTGACATAATAAATCATAACATCAAAACCATAACATGAATTCTTACTAATCTTTAAGCCATGTTTCTAACATATGATTCTTATTATAATTCTATCATAACATGATTATCAAAGCCATAATTCATCATAATCAAAACTAGGTTTCCATAAGTCTTCAACTAAACATAAACTCTTTAATTTCATATAAACATAATCCTAAACATGAACTTACCTTGAATGGAATAGAATTATGAGAACTTGAATATATCAAAGTCACCAAGAACATCATCACTTAGCCATGAAGAACACTAAACCCTTGTTCTTGAATCAATCTTGAAACACTTGGTACTAATCTTGAAAAATGAAAGAACTAGTAATATTTTCCCCTCCTTATTGCCATATGTTGGGAATTAAGGTAATCTACTGATTCTGCCGAAGCACAAACTACTAATTCTGCCGAAGGTTCAGTTGAAGAGATTACTGAAGAAGAACGATCTTGCCGGGTTATACTTGAAATAGTGATAAAGCGAGACAGGTGTTGTTCTTCTGAAAGTGGAACCACGTAGGAGAGATAAGCTCGGTTTAGAGTAAAAGTCGGTACCGTATGTATAGGTTGGCGCCAGACATGTAGACTTACTCGGAATAAACACGATGATTAACAAAACAATATGATTAGTTGCATGCTTGTCTAGTTGCATGCTTAGTCTAGTTTAGTAGAAGTAGCGTAAATTGTCAACGCTCATTAGGGTTTCTTGCCTATATAAGAAACCATATTAGTTTGTAATAGATAAGCTTTTCTTAAGTTTCTCAAGTCTTGTATACTATCCAAACATAGAGTTTCTATAATCAAAGATCCATAGAGGATCAAAAGTGTTCTTAGTTACTATAACTTGTATTTATTTTCCGCTACAATATCAAGTTGTAGAGATCTTCTATTAGTTTGCTTGTGATTACATAGGCAACACTAACGATCTCCGAGTGCTTAAGATCTATCAAGTTCTTTGTTTCTAACAAGTGGTATCGAGCCTCGGAAAGTCTCTACGATACTAAGAACCAGTTGAGTGACATACACCTCCTCTTCAATTTCACCATACAAGAAGGCTCTTTAACATCCATTTGATAGACCATAAAGCCCATATAGGATGCATAAGCTAAGAAAATCCAGATAGCCTCAACTCTTGCCACTGTGCAAACAGCTTCATCATAATCGATCCTCCTCTTGTCTATACCCTCTGCAACTAATCTAGCTTTGTTCTTAATGACAACACCCCGAGCATCTCTTATTCTTCGTAATCCATTTAGTCCCAATAGCATACTTACCATCGTGTAGTGGTACCAATATCCAAACCCGCCGATTTTGAAATTGTTGCATCTCATCCTCGCATTGCTTCAAGCCAACTTGAGTCTTCAAGAGCCCGAGTAACACCGGGTTGGTTCCACTTGTGAGAGAAAACAAGCAAATGTACAATGTTGATAGTCCGTGTGATTGTCTCTCTCGATTGGAGACATAAGAGATAAAAGCCACCGACCATATTTAGAATGCGCCACAAGACTCTTGTTCTAACAGTGCATTAGGATCACCAATTATATTAGACCGTGGATGAACATTGTTGATCCTTGTAGTAGTGGTGGTGTTGACATCAATTGAGGAATCAAGATTAGTCACAGAGGTTCAAAGTCGATTATAGGAAGGTGTGTTGAAGATGCCCGCTTAGGTTGATGATGACCAAGATCCAAGGTTTTGGAAACCTTGTATAAGGTTCTCCAAGGTCTGCTGACACCTAGTAGAAATAGGAGTAGAGCAACATGTCTTTCAAATTAATTGGAGAGGTGAGGAGAAATGTAACCACTTTCAAAGAATTGAATGTTCCACCGATTGCTTCACTTGTACTATTTTCAACATTCCTCTCAAGATCTAAATTGGTCGATACTCTTGTTTCTTCACCTAGCAAGGTCCTCAAGATAATAGAATTCATCTTCACCCACATCAAGATAATCTTTAGAAGTGTCACCTACAAAATTGTTAGAGAGAAGGAAGGTACTACAATGGGTTGTTCATCATCATCGACCCATCGCCGTAATGAGCTTCCAAAGTTTCGCACTAGAAGTTGGAGATGCTTGAATCGTGATTTTGGTTAGCCATATGTCTAGCATAACCCAAGTAATCACCAAGTAATCAAGATCAAATGACCAAACATGACCCCGCCTTGAACATTAGGCTTGTCTTCAAGATACCTCGATTCAATGTCTCCTCAATCTTCTTAGCGTATACATTGTAAACCCCAGATGCCTTACTATGAGCGTAATACCCCACAATGTAACCATCATCGCCTTTCTCATCAAATTTGCCCAAAGGATCACCGGTATTCAAAATTGTCACTTAGCACCAAACGGTTTAAGGTAATGAATAATGTGAACTTTTCCAAAAGAAGTTCATATGGTGTTTTAAGGTGTGGCCTAGTAATGGACACTCTATTTAGAACATAACAAGTCGCACTAACAAATTTCATTCAAAACATGGTAGAAGTTTAGAGTCTCGCTAGCATTGATCTTGCACCTCTATTAAGGTTCTATTTTTCTTTCGCCACCCCATTTTGTCGAGGGTTCTTGGAGTGCTATAGTCCCTTTGATTCCCTTTAACCGCAGAGTTCTATTAGAATGGCATTTTGAACTCGCACCATTATCACACCTAATTCCTTTCACCTTTTGTTCAACCGATTCTCAATAAGGGTAATGAAGTCTTTCAATATTTCGGATGTTTCATCTTTGGTCCTTAGAAAGAATACCCAACAAAATTTGCAATAACCATCATGATCACCGACAAAAATATTTATGATCAATGCTTCTCACTTTAGTTGGACCAAACAGATCCATATGAAGCAAACAAGAGGTTCGTAAATAATGGTTACCATGTAATGTGAGAACACCTTTGTATGAGGCTCAGGTCGCTTTCCTTTGTTGCATGCAACACGCTTATGATCATTGGTGAATACTTTGGGTGAAGACCTTGAACAAGGCCCGCTTTTGAAAGTCGGTTAATGGTCTTAAAATTGACATGGGCCATCCTTCTCGTGCTATTTGGTGGACTCATCCACGATGCTTTAGCCAAGAAACATGTTAAGTCACCGGTTGGACATTAGTTAAGTTGAATGTATACTGATTGTGATCATGAGGAACCTTCAAGAGAATTGAAGTTTCTTCCGGGAGTTTGAAGTCTTTAGACAAAGACAAGACATTCATCCTCTATGAAGAGTACTTTGTTCTTAGTGTCATAGATTTGTGAGACTGAAAACAAATTGAAGTGTTGAAGTTCCTTGACATAGTAAACATTCTCAAAATCCACCGAGGTGTTTTGATGGTCCCTTTTCCGTAATTGCCCATCACTTCCTCCAAAGGTTACATTGCCTCCTCCTTCAATAGGTACAAAGTTATGCATCATGTCCCTGCTTTCCCGACATACTTCTAGAACAACCATCGCCAACAATTCCAACCTCTTTATGCTTAAGGGATGATCCTACAACAACAACAAAAATATACGTAAAATTAGTACACTATGGAGGCTCAAGTAATTGCCGACTGAACCCGCCTTGTGGATCATATGAGTTGTGCCATGTAGAAGTATAAGATCCACTATTGTTCTTGGGTTTCAATGAAACTTAGGTCCCTGTTTATTCCAAGAACAACTCACGAGGTCTTGACAAAGCAGATCCCAAGACTCTTTCCCATCACCATTGGGTTAACATATGTAGGCCAAAAACCATTTTTAAAATATTCTCTGATTGGTTGAACATATGGTTTTACAACTGGTTTCCTCCAAGAAAAAGGAGTATTATAATTTGTATCTTGTGGAACATAAGGTGGTATATTATTTACATTTGGCCACATTGGTCTAGATTTTCTAGAATCACCACACCTACTCATCCTTTGCTCATGATAATCACAATCCTTAATTAAATGAGATTTACTTCCACACACAAAACATTTCTTCTGATTAGAAGATTTATTTAAACCAAAAGAAGTATTCTTACAAGCAGAAGTATTCAAACCAAAACCATGAAAAGAATTGTTTTTAACAGTACTATTATGCAAAGAATTAAATGCAAGTCTTCGTGAGGCAACTGCCTTGGAAGTGGATTCCTTGGCAAGAACTCGACATGCTTATTGGTAGTCTTGGGCACAGCATGGGTGAAGACTTGGGAAGGGCAGCTTGGGAAGGTCGACTGGGAAGGTCGACTTGTCATTTGAATCACACTCAGAGACCCTTGCTTGGAGGACTTGTCATCATAACACAAGAGACAAAGTCATTAGTAGAAGTATTAGGTCTCGCATGTCTCTTGACTTTTGCCATACAGATGGTGTGAGCCATCAAAGTCTTTAAGAGTGGAAAGGTCAATGGGCATATGCTCACCTCTAATTGGTCCACGACAAGATGTAGGTCACCTTCTTTCACAAAATTAGCTAGGCCTCACGATGTAGATTTACGTGTGTCATCCCTAGCTTCTAAGCCTACATATTTCTTAAAGCCTAAAGCCACTGTGAGAATTGGGAGCTTGACTACTATAAATGAGACCAAATAACTTATTACCATTCATCATCCATTCTTTATGCCTAGCAATTTCCTCCTTAAGTTTCTCCTTAAGCTCTAGATTTTCCGACTCACATCCGCTTCTTAACTTCTCGCACCATTTTAATTCATTTGTAGCACATTCGAGATCTCTTCTAAAACACCTATTTTCTCATCATAAGCTATTTCATTCTTCCGAAACCAAACCTTTGTCTTTCTAGTGTTTTAAAGCCTGCTTATAAGCTTCTACTTCCACATAGCATTCATTATATTTAGGTTCCATTATATCATAAGCTTGTTTGAGTTCATTATAACGCCACTACAACCAAACACACAGCTTTGTACCGAGAGATGCCCATCAAGGCAATCGATCATGCATATCCTCTCAAGTACAACTTGCAATCAACCCAACATTATCGTGACCATCATTATCGCCTCCTCATGTTGCTTCCAAATTCACATTGCTATCAAGAGTGACCAAAGCGCTTGATCCCTTGAAGTTCCCGCCTCCTTCGACATCACCGATAAGAAGAGTATCTTGTCTCATCACTAGCTTTCCTGCCTTTGCATTCTCTAGAGAAGTGACCCATCCGCTGGCATGTGAAGCATTAAACCTTCCTTTGTCAAACCTTGTTGGATCGCGGCCCTTTGAATCCAAACCTTCCGCCACCATACCAAAGTTCTTGATATCCATGGAAAGCATGGCCACCGCCACCTCGCCTTCATCTCTTCCATCTCAATAGGGTCCACCGATCAAAATCCTCATAAGCCGATCCTCGCCGAGGATCATAATCGCAAAAGGATCCAAGTACATCTTCCATAATGTTGCTCGATTTAGAGTGAGAACTTGATGAAGGAGCAAGATAAGATGATGATGGATATGGGCTTGGACCATAGCTAGACTTTGGAGTGGAGGCTCCAACAAATGCAAGATGACTAGCGTAAGAAGATGATCGAAAAGGGCTTTACATCATGTTCAAGAGCTTTAAGTTTGTGATACACTCATCAAAGGTAATCATGTCCGCACCACCTTTAGCTTTTAAAGCTATGCTTACATGTAGCCGTGATGGTGGTAATGACCTCGTAAACTTAGAGTTACAATATCATTATCCGCTTTGCAGTAGTCGATTCAACCGACTTAAAATCTTGTGAAACTTATCATAGCCCTTGTGAATTCCTTCCTCTTCGTAGATTTGAAAGTCCCAAACTGTTGTTCAAGCATGGACTTCTTCGCCTCCTAGACTCCTCATTCCCACCGAACTCGCCTTAATTGCTAACCATATATCCTTAGCATCTTGCATGAAATGAAAATCACCAAGTGATCCTCGTGAATAGCTTGCGTAAGAATAGTTCGACCTTGGTTTCTCTCTCGAATCGCCAAGAACTCTTCAAGAATTTTGGGAGGAACATTCATCATATTACCAAGAAGATCCGTGGTAGTTCTCTTCAAACTGCTCCTTCATAATTATCGCCATAGATTCCAATCAATGTTGGAGATCCACCGCATCTTCATCGCCTAACGATCATATTCCTCCCTTTAAGGTAAGGAAACTTAGCATTGCTATTAGAGAGACTTAGTTTTGTAGATGGGTGGAGTTTTGGTTGTTGGTGAGTTCAAGATCAACATCCGAACCGTGCATGATGATTTTGTTATGGTTGTATGGGTGTTTAGAAAACTTGTCCTTAGTATCGTAGAGACTCTCACGAGGCTCGATACCACTTGTTGAAACAAATGCACCTTGATAGATCTTGAGCTCGTGGATCGCTATGTATGCCTATGTAATCACAAGCACAATAAAAGACAATCTCTACTACTTATATTTATCGAATATAAACACAAGTAATAACTAAGAACTTCTTGATCCTCTATGGATCTTTATATTAACTAAAACCGAGTTTTCCAATCGGTACATAACTCATTCTAATGTGTTCCTTTTATAGATAAGGAACCCTAAACAATATCGCTAAACCGCTTCCCAAGAAACGATAATCATAAAACTAAATAAGATATACACAATCACTTCCTAATAAAGCTCATGTATATCCACACTAAATAAACTAAACACGGAATAAACACTTCCGCAGTAAATGACTATTAACTATTATACTTCAAGAGATTATGTCTTCACAGAATCCACTCTTCTTCAAGAGAAACACTTGGCATTAATTTCAAAGATAATCCAGATTACATAATTCCCAACAAGTGGGAATTTACATCGATTATGATCAAGACATGACCGAAATGTCTTTCAAGAGACACACCGAATGGAAATTAGCGTGTTCATAGAGACACTTATCCATCTCATGGATAATGTGGATAAGTATATTGAGGAAGTTACTCGAAAGAAGAAAATATAGATGAGAGTCCGGTTCACTGATGATTGTTGTGATAAGTCGAGTAATGTTTCAGCTTGAAAGATCGGATGTTGCCGAATGTAGAATAACAGACAACAAAGAATGATGTAACCAATGGTTCAAGAACTCCTATCACACAAGAAGTGGATGCAGAATCGTAAAGGGGATGAATGTCGCACAATCAAAAGATTGTAGTGTTGAGTCGGTAAAGCATCACATGATGGATCGCTTGAGCCGAATACGAGGTTCAGATATGATAAGTTTGACACAACCAAGAGTTCGATGATTCTTGCTACACATGATGAGGATGCATATGTCGGATCGATAAATGAACATGTGTCAAGTGATGAGGTACCCATAATCGCTCAACATAATGCATATAAAATTACTCTTGTGCAACCGATCACATCACGTAACATGTTCTTGATACATGTTCGCCATCAAGTCGAGTCCGAGATAAAGTGTTTCAAAACTAATGATATGGTAGATAAGATAACTTTTGATGAACTTTCTAATAAATTCTCGAACTTGAAAAACATTGCATTTCACTTGAAATTGCAATCCAAAGAAAAGAAGAAAGTTTTCAAACTGTGAAACCTTGCAACAATCCGAATTCTGAATTTCTTGAATTTTTGAAATAAATGATTTAAAAGCTCACTTCAGACAAAACTCGATAACTGCAATTTGAAGAAACATATTTCGTATGCATGTGAAAAGTAATTTGGTTACAAGTAATTCGATGTTAATGCTATTAATGATATTCAAATGAGAAATGATGAATTAGCGGTTTGTGTGGCCAAATTACTAAAGGAAAATGAGTCTTTGAGAAAGCATCACATAGAACTAAGTGACTCACAAAGAAGCTAGAACTAAGTCAATAGAACAAACAAATTCTTTGATAGCAAAATTGATGAACTCAAAGCTCAACTTCGTGAAAAGAGTTTCACTATTATTGCCTTAAAAATGAGCTTAGGAAAATCAGAGAAAAGTGTGAACACTAAGTTTGCAAAACCATCAACCTTGGGAAACCAGCTTCTCATCCCATTAGAAACCGGTTCATTGTTAGGCGACCATCATCGCTTATATCCGAAGACCAAAATTTTCAAAACACAGCTTGCCTCCTAAGTTGATGAGAAACAAGTTTTGTCAAAATCAATCACTTCACCGAGTTGCCTAAGAATTATGCTTCTAGTTTCTCTAAACCGCAACAAGCGCCTACTTTACCCCAAAGACCTCTAGGATTGGTTCAAAAATGTGTCAAAACCAAGCATTAAAATTCGTAATTCATATGATATGAATGACTTGTGGAAGAACTATTATCTAGAAGATGCAAGGAAAAGGCACAGATTCGAAAAGATGGAATTTTAGGTTCAAGACCTAGGGTGATTGTAACACCCCAACCCGACAAGGGTAAAGATATCACAAATACGGTTTCATATCGTAACCTTAAGTACTATACAATAGCGGAAGCCTTTACAAAACTTACAAAAGAAAATATAAATAACTTAATAATCAAAATAAATCTAAGATCCCTATTTTCAAATCTTGCTCTCACTCTACTCTCAACCCGCATCGCCTATCCCATAAGCTCATCTTGAATGCTTAATACCGCCGCAGAAAAGAAAATGCGGCCGAGCTTACAAAGCCCAAGGAATGATATAACAAAACAAAAGCTAAAATGTAACAAGATATAAATAACGAAATCACAACGAAATGAGAATGACGAATCATAGAGGATTCTCATGAAGCACAAATATACGTAAACCGAAAGAAACAAATAATGATAAGAACAACACATAGCACATTAATAACACAAACACAAACACATCAAGAAAATAGAGTACATATAAGCCAAACGAAAAGTCTAAAGGCTAACGGAAACAATTTCTAAAAAGTAAACATGGCATTCATACAAGTCAATTAATCTACATTTAGCACACTTAATCCAATATTGAAGCAATGAAATAGCAACAAATCATGGCGTACACATGCAAATAGAAAACATAGCAGAAAACTATAACCAAATAAGCAAAAGACATAGCATAGCAATTAGCAAATTATCAAAACATATATCATAATTAAACCACTTCCCGATCAAACCTTAATATAAGCAAAGTCTAAACATAGCGATCAATCATAAGCGATGATAACTAACGGATAGGCAAAGTTTACAAAATTAATCGAACAATCATACATACTAAACTTTCGTAATACTCAATTTCACACTAGCACATTCATCTCACGATCAACGAATTCACATAACGATAAACTAACATAACATCGATGATAACATACTAATCATATTTAAACATATTAATCATATCCTAGCATGGCATACGGTAGTTACATAATCATATAAGAGCATAAACACATACAATAATTTATAATAAACCTAATACATAAATATAAACACTTGAAAATACCGAATCATAAATGTAATACTTAACACGTATATAACAAATAAGGATTTAGTTAACTACCACGAGCCCATAACTTATCATATAAAAATAACTACTTATTCGTAAAGTAACCTCGTAAAATAATTGGAGTAGCTAGCTCCTGAATTTTGTGAAGACGCCAGATTGCACACCTACATCATTCACCGTAAAACATATCGATAATGATCGATCTAGGATGCATCCATACGCCCAAATGCATGATAGTGGCCATACAATATATAGCGAGCTCATAATCGATAATGTAGGGACGGGCGTAACATCACTCATCGCCCTAGAGTCATGTCGAGGTGCATCAACGACACGGACATGGAACCCCATGACTAGTGAAATAGTGGCTCGGTGTCAAACTAACTTAGGTCTAACAGATTATCATAAATAACACGATCATAATCAAGCACAAAGGTCAACAGCTAACATATCGATAGTTCATATCATAAGGTTCATGTTCAAAGGTTCGTAAGTCAAGTTTATGTCGTAGTCACGTATCATAATTTCATAAGCGTAAGTTCATAATCAAGAGTTCATAATCAAACATAGCAAGGTTCAACAAATGTGCATATCAAAGTCTTTCTAACATAACGTTCAAATCGATATTGCATGATGCAATAAAACAGTGTTTCAAACAAGCAATGATCAAACAATCGAAAGGGTTCATAGCAATGGCATAGGAAACCCTAATAATTGTAATAGAAGAGCTAACGAAAAGAAAACGCCATAAGGAACCTTTACTAAAAGGTCGAATATATGTACCTTAACGCAAATGAGAGGAAAACAAACGAATGAGTGAATCACAAAGATATAACGTCGCGTCTCCTTCAACGAATCTACACGGATTATGATTTATTTAATACTTGTTAGCATCATTAAGTTATAACGGATTTATCGATTCACACTCTTAGAGTTGTAAGTATATTCTTATTCTTAGTGACGGACGTAACTACAATGTTTTAGGGTTTGAATCATTAATTAGCCAACCTCATGAGACCATGCATACATTACTTTAATTCATGACACTTAGTTCTTACAAAAAATCATAACTCACGCATGCTTACAACACTCATAAGACTAGCTCATTATATACTTAATCAATGGTTATTAATGACCTCCAAACTTACTGTTTTCACATGAAGTAACAAATCAACACACACAGCTTAAAACCCTAATCGACTCATAATCATGACCTAGGGTTTCTCTCAAACGTTTAGTACCATATTAAATACACATTAAATTGACATGTTATGGATTTTAATGACTTATCACCTTGACCTAGAACGTGTGAAAACAAACCAAGATAACTCAAAACCTATGCCTACATTTACACTAGTAACTCACACCACCTTGACTTATATAAATCATGTTAACGAGACCAAAGTTTACCCGCTTCCCTTGCTTCAATATATACGCCACACATGCAAACTCCAACTTACCCTACGTTGTTTCCGACTCACAAACAAATCGACACACACATACAAACACTTAATTACTTTTCTCACACGACACGTTAACTCTTGTTCCAAACATGCATGCATCGACACCATCAAGACCTTTTCAAAAGACTCACGCTAGGAAAACATGCATGCAACTCGACACAAACCAACCTACAACATGTGTTAACGTAATTCATATATACACCGACTTATAGTTTTAACGAAATTAACACAACTTCATGATTCATGCGACAATCTATACTCTACTTGTTACTCGCTTTATTATGCAAGATAGATACGTATATATACATATAGGTTTCGAAAACATGAACACACAACATATGTACACGATAAGGCTTGCATGTTTAACTAATATGGCTCGACTCACTCAAGTGGTATGGTGACATGCACACACGTAAACCTTAATGCGCTCTCTTATTCAAATCGTTTGGTTACTATCATGTCGCACGCTTCACAAGTTATACGACTAGCATACAAAGTTGAGACTAAAGGAAAAGATCGATTATACCTTGGCTACTCTCGACCGTGACGACACCGAACCAAAATAAAGAGTAACAATGATCGGATGGGAGGGAAGATAAAAGCTTTAAGCGAAACTTGCAACTAGGGTTTTCAATTTGGTGAGTTTTGTGTTGCTACCGATCGGAAACAAAAGAGGTAAGGTTTTGCGAGGCTTTGTTTAAGCTAGGGTTTCAAAAGTTGAGGTTTGTGTTGTATATATACATGTATACGATCGGTATATGTGGGCTTGGTGTGGTGTTCGGTTCAACGAGGAAGAAGAAAAGAAAATGTACCGTGGGCTTTTGGTATGTTCTCGCCACATACCCAACCGGACGGAACCATGGGCTCAAATGAGTTACCCGGCTTGCCCAACTCAACGAGGCCCAAAGTTCTAAACAAGTCGGATCACACACACAAAGACGAGGCCCAAGGCTCGGCTTGCAAAAGAAACGACCCAAAGTTTTACACGCGTGACTTTTATTTTCGTCGTAAGATGTCGATCACTTAAATATACTCGTTAGGTTTTTCAAACAAATATAAGTTAGGTTTTAAATTTTAAATTGATGAGCGTTAATTATATTTTACGTATTTTATAATCTTGACTATTTTAAGGGTAAAATAGTCTTGTAGCACTTTTCGTATTTTTAGGGTTTTACAACTCTCCCCTTCTAAAAAGAAAATTTCGTCCTCGAAATTGAACAAGACGAATGTAATGAAAAACTAATCGGATTTCGATTCTCGTGGAAAATAAAGCAAACGCAAATCTTATCTCGAACAAACGGATTCTTATCGAATCTACAAACTCATACTTTCGTATATCAAAGCAATAATCAAATACTTACAACAGATACTCATATACTCATCAAAGTAATGGCGATAATGATGAGATGCGCACAATCAAATAACACGCCTAACTTATTCGACATCTAAGGACGAGAACAAAACACATACACGTATGTAACAAATCCTAATGGTCTTATTAATCGCAGATAATCGAACTAAAGAGGATTTAATACTCCTCAAACACTTCCTCAAGTATCCTATGAACACAATATGGGTACGCTATATGATGTAAGTATTATCACGCTGATCAAAGGCCATAATACCAAAGATCACATGAGTATACCATCTTGATGGTCATACTTTATTTCAAGTCGTGATTAAGCAACATCATCAATAGAATCGAATAGGAACGAAACTTATTAGAACTAACGGAATCTTAACGAATCTATCGTAAAAGAAGCAACAAACAAAGAACTATACTTTCAAAATTTTGATTTATTCTTACTAATCAAACAAATTGCGTATTGTCATAAGATGAAACTTCCAAAACAAAACTTAATAATCAAAGATTCAATCATCTAAATGAAAACAAAAGGACCTAAACTCAAAATCCAATGTCGAAACTTCTAATAAAGAGGACAACTAATCATGAGCGAATTTCTATTCTTGTATCGGATTAAACCCATCGTAGTCAGAGACTCTAAATCCGAGTCCACCTCGTATTCTTCCTCATGTTCTTCTTCTTCCTCTTCTTCCTCACTTATCCATCCGCTCCTATTTCCTTCACTGCGGTAATAGGCAACTAGCAAAGTCATCTCGATTCCTCTCTTCTTCTTCCCACACGATCTACAAAAGCATACAAGTCGCGACTCCTAGTCCAAACTACTCCTCCATCTTCCAAGAACTCGTGACATCTTCCATGATACCTAGTGGTGAAGCCTTGGTTGTCAACGACTTTAGTCTCGCACTCTCTACTATTCTCCCGCTCACGCTCTAAGGTTAGCTTCTCCTCAATTGTGCATGGCCACATACTAGCCGGAACTCAGATCCTCCTGCTGGTCCACTTCGCCCACCAATCCTCTTACAAATTCTTAACAATAACAACAATTCCACTTCTTCCTCTCCTAGGTTGCCTAGCTGGTCCCTCGCTTGCTCTATCAGTGAACTAGAACGACGAGGATAACCATCTAAAAGAATCATCAACTATTAGTAAAATCTAAGTACGATAGTGGACGCAAAGAAAGTACGCAGGCGGAAAATCCTAAATCTACCCAATCCTCACAGTCATAGCTTAAGCTCTAGGGTCCTAAAACCTAGAGCTCGATACCATAAATTATAACACCCCAACCCGACAAGGGTAAAGATATCACAAATACGGTTTCATATCGTAACCTTAAGTACTATACAATAATGAAGCCTTTACAAAACTTACAAAAGAAAATATAAATAACTTAATAATCAAAATAAATCTAAGATCCCTATTTTCAAATCTTGCTCTCACTCTACTCTCAACCCGCATCGCCTATCCCATAAGCTCATCTTGAATGCTTAACACCGCCGCAGAAAAGAAAATGCGGTGAGCTTACAAAGCCCAAGGAATGATATAACAAAACAAAAGCTAAAACAGAACAAGATATAAATAACGAAATCACAACGAAATGAGAATGACGAATCATAGAGGATTCTCTGAAGCACAAATATACGTAAACCGAAAGAAACAAATAATGATAAGAACAACACATAGCACATTAATAACACAAACACAAACACATCAAGAAAATAGAGTACATATAATCCAAACGAAAAGTCTAAAGGCTAACGAAACAATTTCTAAAAATTAAACATGGCATTCATACAAGTCAATTAATCTACATTTAGCACACTTAATCCAATATTGAAGCAATGAAATAGCAGTTGATCCGTCCAAACCGTCAAGTTTTCTCACACAAGCTAGCCACATGAATGGCTAACCGAAGAAACTTAAAACAATCCGAAACAAATGCAATGAAGATCGAGAGTATAGTGTTTCCGGTCGTTATGTCCCAACGAAATCATGCGATGAATCACCAAACGAATAAATGATCGAGAGGATTTGAACTAAAAGATTTGTGATTGATTATAACTACGTAAAAGTTTATAAACTACAGGGCTTAAATGCAAATTAAAGAAAATTAAAAAGATAAAATATATTAAATAAACGCTATCACTATTTGCAAAATGATGTTTTGATTTTTCTTTATAAAATTTAAATTAAGAAACTACGCGACGACAAAAGAAAATGTAAACCGAAACAATATTAATCCTAAAAATATGAAAATGACATTTTACAAACCTAATGATAAAAGAAAATTTTAGAAAAAGAAAATTATTTTTAAAACTATTTATCTAATTATTATTAATTAAAACTAATTTTACTTATTTAATAACACCCTAAAATACAAGAAAATATGAAATAAAGCTAGAAAAATGAAATTATGACTTAGAAAATCTAAAATAACTAAAGAGAATTTTCAAAACTATTTTTATATTTTTCGATTATTTTGTATTTTCTATGAATTAAAAACTATTTAAAACTACTTAAATTTCTTAAAATACAAATTTAACTAAGAAAATCTGAAAAATATTTTTTGACTTTTATATTTATCTTAATCTAGGAAAATGAAAATTATTTTTTGAAACTTTTCTCGAATTAATTGTATTAAATGCTAATTAAAAAGGCTTAAAACTGCTTTTAAATAAAGAAAATAGCAAACCGACTTAGAAAAATCTGAAAAATTCAAGAAAAGTCTAAAATAATATTATGAATCTAAGAAAATATAAAACAGGGGTTGTGTGCAAGAATATGGAATCAGAAAGCAAGTGCTTATAAATAAGACTGAAATAAGCCAAAAGGTCCCAAATGGGCACCAAACTCAAATGAATCTACAATAAGCTAAAACTACCCAAATGCAACAAGTTACAACTGTCCTAAACTACTTAAATTCAATCTACACAGTTTTGGTGATATGAGCTAAAGTGCCAAATTCACTTTCCACCCACCACTTTGCAGCCTAAGAATAAGCCACCCAATAAGCTAGAAATCAAAAACCAAATATTGGAACTTAAAGAAGACCTGGCTAGGAACTTGTAAACCAAAACCAAACTTGGACAAGCTTTATGAGCTCTGTAAGCCCTCAAGACAATCGCGCACACTCAAGATTCACCGAGTGTGTGCATGCGAGATAAGGACCAATAACAAGCCTTTTGCAACTTATAAAAATTTATAAAATCTACAAAATGGGATTAAGAAAATAGACCAGTGAAGTTTAAAACCCATGATTTCACTTAATTTGTTCCAGAAATGAGTTCAAGAAAATCATCCCATTGACTCAAAATGACTTTTTCAGTTTTTTTACTTTTGAACAGTTTTGAAGTTTTGACTTTGATGAACTTTGAGCTCAATTTGAGGACTGATCTTGATGTTGTAAGACAAAATAAAGCTAATGAAAGCTATACCTATGATTTCTAAACACAAAACTAGTTTTTGCTTTTATAAAAATCCAACAGTTAAGAAATTAAGACAGTTAACACATGACTTTGACTTTTAAGGTTCTAAGGCACAAATAACTGACTCATATGAGTCTAATTACTTATTTTAAGACAGATAATGCAATTTTCAAGTACAAACAAAGGCTCAATCTCAGATTTATACACTGATCCAAACAACACTTATAATGACAGATTTGCAAGCAAAACTGAGCTCCCTACTGAACTAGCATGTAATATTGATCAAAATGAGTTTGGCTAACCTAAATACAACTTAATTAATAGATAAAAACTACTCCTAACCACAAATACAGATAATGCAGTGACTGAAAATAAACTTACATATAGTCCTAGCCACAATGGCTTGAAATCAATCAACCAAAGATCATAGGAACCACTAGCCTAATCTAAACCATAACCTAGCTCATTATCACCCCAAATCCATGCTCTGCAACACCCATATCCATTTCCATCACCAATTGAACCCATATTGACTTTCGTTGACCAAAATCCACATTTGCTTGAAACTTAAATGCAAGCTTACAAAAAGCTATAAAAAGCTTCTATAAGCTTGTTTGAGCTTAAAAATAAGCTACTAAGAGCTTGAATATGAGAATTTGAAATGGAAATTTGCAACAGTGAACACAACAATATGAAATGGTAATGTAACTTGAATTGGTACTTGAGAATGGTTTATATTGATAAAACAACTTAAAGTGAGTACAATATAACAAAAGATTACGACTTTAGAGCTTAATTTAAAACATAATCATAAAACGACATACATAAAAATTTTAGACTAAGTGCTACTCTCTTCTTCCTTCCCTTGCTTCCTTTTTATAGCAAATGACTTCTCTCATCTCTCGAAAGCGGCTCCCACTTGAAATCAAGGCCATTGGATTAGTTAAAGTGATCTTGGCCGTTGATTGATTTTGGTGCCAAATGTGTTTTTAGCAGCTGGGTTGAGTGAAATGGAGGAGGGGCATTAAATGCTTCTTGGAGGTTTGTTGAAAGTGGGGAACAAGGAAATGTGAAAGTGAGCTGGGGGGATGGGAGGTGAAGTGTTGCAGGCTTAGTTGTTGAAGAAGAAAGAAAAAAGGCGCGGGGTTGCTTTGTTTGACCAGACATTTGACTGGGGTGTATTATTGCAAGGGGGGTCAAAATGGAGGGGTCACAATGGATGGCAGGGGTCACAAGGGTTATGACAAGGGTCCAATGGTTTAAAGGGTTTAATATTCAAGGACTTGTTGTGTAATTTCTGAAAATCAAGGGACCAAGGCTGCCATATTTGCAAAGTTGCTCCAAGGGACCAAAAGTGACAAGCTCCAATAGTACAAGGACCAAACTTGACATTTTCAAATTTCCAAGGACCATTTTTGCCAATTTTTAAACTTGAAGGACTAATTTTGTAATTTCTCAAAACTTTTGATATTTTTCACCAAAGGACTAATTTTGACAACTTTTGATTTTAAAAGGACCTTTGGTGACTTTTCTTTTGAAATAAGTGCTCGTGGACTATTTCGACAACTTTAAAATTGGGGACTGAACCGCCAATTATGCAAACTTAGCTCATTTTTCATCCGATTTTAAACATTTTGCATCCGAAATATATAAAATGCAAATTTGAGATATTTTCGAGATTTTGATGCATTTCGAGCATTTTAAACGCTTTGCGCTCGATTTAACAAAAATGATGAGTATTTACACACTCATTAATCCCCACACTAAACTATTGCTAGTCCCTAGCAATCTTTTGAGAAAACTTAATGGATTTGAATCTCTTTACCAAAAGCCATTACTCGAGTAGCCAAATGTTTCAGTTCAAGTAAGAACTATGGTACACCGATAACCATGTGATTTTGAGCAAACCACCGCTTCCAACGGATTTGATTTGTCTTTACCGTAAGCCATTTGCTCGGACTAGCCAACTTAGATAACATATACTATCTTTGGTGAGTGATTACCAATTATGGTTTTTCCATCGCCTTTACCACAAGCCATAAACTTATGGGCTAGCCAACTCTTCACTAATTAAAGATATGGTGAGTGAACACCATACAATTTTGGGCAAATTGCAAGTCAATGATTTGAGATATCTTTACCAAGAGCCGTTTGCTCTGGATTAGCCAATCCTTTTGTTTTTAGACATGGCGGATCGATAACCATAGGTCGAGTAAGTGCAAAACACTTACTCCAAAAAAAAATTTTATAGGATGCATAAGCTAAGAAAATCCGTATAGCCTCAACTCTTGCCCTTGGTGCAAGCAGTTCATCATAATCGATCCCTCCTCTTGTCTATACCCACATGCAACTAATCTAGCTTTGTTCTTAATGACAACACCCGAGCATCTCTTATTCTTGAATCCATTTAGTCCCAATAGCATACTTACCATCGGGTGGTGGTACCAATATCCAAACTGCTGATTTTGAAATTGTTGCATCTCATCACGCATTGCTTCAAGCCAACTTGAGTCTTCAGAGCACGAGTAACCTTGGTTGGTTCCACTTGTGAGAGAAAACAAGCAAGCAGACAATGTTGATAGTCGTGTGATTGTCTCTCTGTGATTGGAGACATAAGAGATAAAAGCCACTGACCATATTTAGAATCGCCCACGGTACCTCTTGTTCTAACAGGTGCATTAGGATCACCAATTATATTAGGCGTGGATGAACATTGTTGATCCTTGTAGTAGTGGTGGTGTTGACATCAATTGAGGAATCAAGATTAGTCGCATGGGTTCAAAGTCGATATCATAGGAAGGTGTGTTGAAGATGCACCTTTGGGTTGATGATGACCAAGATCGAAGGTTTGGAAACCTTGTATAAGGTTCTCAAGGTGCATTGACACTCTAGTAGAAATAGGAGTAGAGGCAACATGTCTTTCGGCCGAATTGGAGAGGTGAGGAGAAAGCAGAACCACTTTCGGTGAATTGAATGTTCCAGATTGCTTCACTTGTACTATTTTCAACATTCCTCTCGACATCTAAATTGGTGCATACTCTTGTTTCTTGATCTAGCAAGGTCCTCGGCATAATAGAATTCATCTTCACCCATCGGTATAATCTTTAGAAGTGTCACCTACAAAATTGTTAGGAGAGAAGGAAGGTACTACAATGGGTTGTTCATCATCATCGGACCTTTATCGAGAATGAGCTTCAAAGTTTACGCACTAGAAGTTGGAGATGCTTGAATCGCATTTGGTTAGCCATATGTCTAGCATAACCCAAGTAATCGGTCAAGTAATCAAGATCAAATGACCAAACATGACCACGTCCTTGAACATTAGGCTTGTCTTCAAGATACCTCAGTTCAATGTCTCCTCAATCTTCTTAGCGGATACATTGTAAACCACATATGCCTTACTATGAGCGAGAATACCCCACATGTAACCATCATCGACTTTCTCATCAAATTTGCCCAAAGGATCACTTGGTATTCAAAATTGTCACTTAGCGATGAAGCGGTTTAAGGTAATGAATAACGAAACTTTTCAAAAAAGTTCATATGGTGTTTTAAGGTGTGGCCTAGTAATGGACACTCTATTTAGAACATAACAAAATTGTACCAACTGACCTCGGTCAAAACATGGTAGGAAGTTTAGAGTGCGCTAGCATTGATCTTGCGACCTCTATTAAGGTTCTATTTTTCTTTACCACCCCATTTTGTTGAGGGTTCTTGGAGTGCTATAGTCCTTTTGATTCCCTTTAACTGCGAGTTCTATTAGAATGGCATTTTTGAACTACGTACCATTATCACACTAATTCCTTTCACCTTTTTGTTCAAGATTCTCAATAAGGGTAATGAAGTCTTTCAATATTTGGATGTTTCATCTTTGGTCCTTAGAAAGAATACCCAACAAAATTTGCAATAACCATCGGTGATCACCGGACAAAAATATTTATGATCAATGCTTCTCACTTTAGTTGGACCAAGCAGATCCATATGAAGCGGTGAAGAGGTTCGAAATAATGGTTCTTTATGTGAGAACACCTTTGTATGAGGCTCTGTCTTTGCTTTCCTTTGTTGCATGCAACAGTTATGATCATTGGTGAATACTTTGGCGGGAAGACCTTGAACAAGGCCCGGTTTTGAAAATTTGGTTAATGGTCTTAAAATTGACATGGGCCATCATACATGCCATTTGGTGGACTCATCCACGGATGCTTTAGCCGACAAACATGTTAAGTCACTGCTTTGGTTGGACATTAGTTAAGTTGAATGTATCTGATTGTATTGCGAGGAACCTTGATGGGAATTGAAGTTTCTTACGGGAGTTTGAAGTCTTTAGGCGACACAAGACATTCATCCTCTATGAAGAGTACTTTGTTCTTAGTGTCATAGATTTGTGAGGCGAAAACAAATTGAAGTGTTGAAGTTCCTTGACATAGTAAACATTCTCAAAATCCGGTGAGGTGTTTTGATGGTCCCTTTTCCGTAATTAGTCCATCACTTCCTCCAAAGGTTACATTGCCTCCTCCTTCATAGGTACAAAGTTATGCATCATGTCACATTTTCTGACATACTTCTAGAACAACCACATCAACAATTCCAACCTCTTTATGCTTAAGGGATGATCCTACAACAACAACAAAATATCTGAAAAATTAGTACACTATGGAGCTCAAGTAATTCTTGACTTGAACACCTTGTGGATCATATGAGTTGTGCCATGTAGAAGTATAAGATCCACTATTGTTCTTGGGTTTCCAATGAAACTTAGGTCCTGTTTATTCAAGAACAACTTCTTTGAGGTCTTGTGCATATCCAGTACCACTCCCATCGGTCATTGGGTTAACATATGTAGGCCAAAACCATTTTAAAATATTCTCGATTGGTTGAACATATGGTTTTAATTGGTTTCCTCGAGAAAAAGGAGTATTATAATTTGTATCTTGTGGAACATAAGGTGGTATATTATTTACATTTGGCCACATTGGTCTAGATTTTCTAGAATCACCACACCTACTCATCCTTTGCTCATGATAATCACAATCCTTAATTAAATGAGATTTACTTCCACACACAAAACATTTCTTGATTAGAAGATTTATTTAAACCAAAGAAGTATTCTTACAAGCGATATTCAAACCAAAACCATGAAAAGAATTGTTTTTAACGGTACTATTATGCAAAGAATTAAAATGCAAGTCTTGAGAGCAAGCTGTCTTGGAAGTGGATTCCTTAGCGATAACTCGACATGCTTATTGGTAGTCTTGAGTGCAGGCATGGGTGAAGACTTGGGAAGGCGAGGCTTGGGAAGGTCGGACTTGGGAAGGTCGGACTTGTCATTTGAATCACACTCTGTAGACCCTTGCTTGGAGGACTTGTCCTTTGTTAACACAAGAGACAAAGTCATTAGTAGAAGTATTAGGTGCGGCATGTCTCTTGACTTTTGCCATACGAGATGGTGTGAGCCATCAAAGTCTTTAAGAGTGGAAAGGTCAATGGGCATATGCTCACTCTAATTGGTCCACGTCTGACATGTGGGTCACCTTCTTTCACAAAATTAGCTAGGCACTGCTTGATGTAGATTTACGTGTGTCATCCACAGCTTCTAAGCCTACATATTTCTTAAAGCCTAAAGCCTTTGTAGAATTGGGAGCTTGACTACTATAAATGAGACCACTAACTTATTACCATTCATCATCCATTCTTTATGCCTAGCAATTTCCTCCTTAAGTTTCTCCTTAAGCTCTAGATTTTCGACTCTACATACGCTCTTAACTTCTCGAGACCATTTTAATTCATTTGTAGCACATTCGAGATCTCTTTCTAAAACACCTATTTTCTCATCATAAGCTATTTCATTCTTACGAAACCAAACCTTTTGTCTTTCTAGTGTTTTTAAAGCACATTTATAAGCTTCTACTTCCACATAGCATTCATTATATTTAGGTTCCATTATATCATAAGCTTGTTTGAGTTCATTATAACGCTCACTACAACCAAACACACGGTTTGTACACGAGAGATGCCCATCAAGGCAATCGATCATGCATATCCTCGAAATACGACTTGCAATCAACCCAACATTATCGGGACCATCATTATCGGCCTCCTCATGTTGCTTCCGGTCCACATTGCTATCAAGAGTGACCAAGCGGTTGATCCCTTTGAAGTTCACGCCTCCTTACGTCTGCGATAAGAAGAGTATCTTGTCTCATCACTAGCTTTCTGTCTTTGCATTCTCTAGAAAGTGACCCATCTGTTGGCATGTGAAGCATTAAACCTTCCTTTTGTCAAACCTTCTTGGATCGCGTCCTTTGAATCGAACCTTACGCGACTTTGCGCTCAAAGTTCTTGATATCCATGGAAAGCATGGCCACCGCCACCTCGACTTCATCTCTTCCATCTCAATAGGGTCCACCGATCAAAATCCTCATAAGCGGATCCTGCTGAGGATCATAATCGACAAAAGGATCCAAGTACATCTTCCATAATGTTGCTCGATTTAGGTGAGAACTTGATGAAGGAGCGACATAAGATGATGATGGATATGGGCTTGGACCATAGCTAGACTTTGGGTGGAGGCTCCAACAAATGCGATATGACTAGCGAAGAAGAAGATGATCGAAAAGGGCTTCACATCATGTTCAAGAGCTTTAAGTTTGTGATCTGACTCATCAAAGGTAATCATGTCGGACCACCTTTAGCTTTTAAAGCTATGCTTACATGTAGCCGGGATGGTGGTAATGACCTCGAAACTTAGAGTTCTGATCATCATTATCCGGCTTTGCACATGGTGATTCAATGACTTAAAATCTTGTGAAACTTATCATAGCCCTTGTGAATTCCTTCCTCTTGAGAGATTTGAAAGTCCTGGCTGTTGTCTAAGCATGGACTTCTTGATCTCCTAGACTCCTCATTCCACGAACTTAGCCTTAATTGCTAACCATATATCCTTAGCATCTTGCATGAAATGAAAATCACTCAAGTGATCCTCGGGAATAGCTTGCGAAGAATAGTTCGACCTTGGTTTCTCTGAGCGCAAACTCTTGACAATTTTGGGAGGAACATTCATCATATTACCGGCTGACATCCGTGGTAGTTCTCTTCAATTGTTCCCTTCATAATTATCGCCATAGATTCCAATCAATGTTGGAGATCCAATTACGCATCTTCATCGCCCAAGATCATATTCCTCCCTTTTAAGGTAAGGAAACTTAGCATTGCTATTAGAGACTTAGTTTTTGTAGATGGGTGGAGTTTTGGTTGTTGGTGAGTTCGATATCAACATCCGAACCGGGCATGATGATTTTGTTATGGTTGTATGGGTGTTTAGAAAAACTTGTCCTTAGTATCGTAGAGACTCTCACGAGGCTCGATACCACTGTTGAAACAAAGCAGACCTTGATAGATCTTGAGCTCGTGGATCGTTATGTATGCCTATGTAATCACAAGCACAATAAAGACAATCTCTACTACTTATATTTATCGTGAATATAAACACAAGTAATAACTAAGAACTTCTTGATCCTCTATGGATCTTTATATTAACTAAAGCGAGTTTTCCAATCGGTACATAACTCATTCTAATGTGTTCCTTTTATAGATAAGGAACCTAAACAATATCGCTAAACCGTTTCCCAAAGCGTATAATCATAAAACTAAATAAGATATACACAATCACTTCCTAATAAAGCTCATGTATATCCACTAAATAAACTAAACACGGAATAAACACTTCCATGACAGACTATTAACTATTATACTTGATGATTATGTCTTGACGAATCCACTCTTCTTGATAGAAACACTTGGCATTAATTTGACATAATCCGGACTTCACATAATTCCCAACAAGTGGGAATTTACATGATTATGATCAAGACATGGTGAAATGTCTTTCAAGAGACACTTTGGAATGGAAATTAGCGTGTTCATAGAGACACTTATCCATCTCATGGATAATGTGGATAAGTATATTGAGGAAGTTACTCGAAAGAAGAAAATATAGATGAGAGTGCGGTTCGGTTGAACAGTGTTGTGATAAGTCGAGTAATGTTTCGGTTGAAAGATCGGATGTTCTTTGAATGTAGAATAACGAGACAACAAAGAATGATGTAACCAGGTTCGGTAACTCTATCACACAAAGTGGATGCGATGTCGAAAAGGGGATGAATGTCGAGCACAATCAAAAGATTGTAGTGTTGAGTCGGGTAAAGCATCACATGATGGATCGGTTGGAGTGAACACGAGGTTCGAATCTGAGATAAGTTTGACACAACCGGTGATTCGATGATTCTTGCTACACATGATGAGGATGCATATGTCGGACCGATAAATGAACATGTGTCAAGTGATGAGGTACCCATAAGCATTCAACATAATGCATATAAAATTACTCTTGTGCAAGTGATCACATCACGAACATGTTCTTGATACATGTTCGATTCTTGGTGAGTGCGAGATAAAGTGTTTCAAAACTAATGATATGGTAGATAAGATAACTTTTGATGAACTTTCTAATAAATTCTCGAACTTGAAAAACATTGCATTTCACTTGAAATTGCAATCCAAAGAAAAGAAGAAAGTTTTCAAGCGTGAAACCTTGCAACAATCCGAATTCCACAATTTCTTGAATTTTTGAAATAAATGATTTAAAAGCTCGACAGGGACAAAAACTCGACAATCGCAATTTGAAGAAACATATTTACGGTATGCATGTGAAAAGTAATTTGGTTACAAGTAATTCGATGTTAATGCTATTAATGATATTCAAATGAGAAATGATGAATTAGCGGTTTGTGTGGCCAAATTACTAAAGGAAAATGAGTCTTTGAGAAAGCATCACATAGAACTAAGTGACTCATCAAAGAAGCTAGAACTAAGTCAATAGAACAAACAAATTCTTTGATAGCAAAATTGATGAACTCAGCTCAACTTGGGAAAAGAGTTTCACTATTATTGCCTTAAAAATGAGCTTAGGAAAGCTGAGAAAAGTGTGAACACTAAGTTTGCAAAACCATCAACCTTGGAAACCGGTTTCTCATCCCATTAGAAACCGATGCATTGTTAGGCGACCCTCTGCGTTTATATCCGAAAGACCAAAATTTTCAAAAACAGGTTTGCCTCCTAAGTTGATGAGAAACAAGTTTTGTCAAAATCGGTCACTTCACTGAGTTGCCTAAAATTATGCTTCTAGTTTCTCTAAACCGCAACAAGCGACTACTTCTCCTCGGCACCTCTAGGATTGGTTCAAAAATGTGTCAAAACCAAGCATTAAAATTCGAAATTCATATGATATGAATGACTTGTGGAAGAACTATTATCTAGAAGATGCAAGGAAAAAGGCAGATTCGAAAAGATGGAATTTTAGGTTCAAGACCTAGGGTGATTGTAACACCCCAACCCGACAAGGGTAAAGATATCACAAATACGGTTTCATATCGGAACCTTAAGTACTATACAATAGCGGAAGCCTTTACAAAACTTACAAAGAAAATATAAATAACTTAATAATCAAAATAAATCTAAGATCCCTATTTTCAAATCTTGCTCTCGACTCTACTCTCAACCCGGATCGGCTATCCCATAAGCTCATCTTGAATGCTTAATACACCGCGGAAAAGAAAATGCGGTGAGCTTACAAAGCCAGTGAGCAGATATAACAAAACAAAAGCTAAAAGCAGAACAAGATATAAATAACGAAATCACAACGAAATGAGAATGACGAATCATAGAGGATTCTGCGGAGCACAAATATCTAATCCGAAAGAAACAAATAACGAGATAAGAACAACACATAGCACATTAATAACACAAACACAAACACATCAAGAAAATAGAGTACATATAAGCGAAACGAAAAGTCTAAAGGCTAACGAAACAATTTCTAAAAAGTAAACATGGCATTCATACAAGTCAATTAATCTACATTTAGCACACTTAATCCAATATTGAAGCAGCGGAAATAGCAGTCAAATCATGGCAGTCACACATGCAAATAGAAAACATAGCAGGAAAACTATAACCAAATAAGCAAAAGACATAGCATAGCAATTAGCAAATTATCAAAACATATATCATAATTAAACCACTTCCCAGATCAAACCTTAATATAAGCAAAGTCTAAACATAGCAGATCAATCATAAGCAGACAGATAACTAACGGATAGGCAAAGTTTACAAAATTAACTGAACAATCATACATACTAAACTTTCAGAATACTCAATTTCACACTAGCACATTCATCTCACAGATCAACGAATTCACATAACGATAAACTAACATAACATCAGATGATAACATACGAATCATATTTAAACATATTAATCATATCCTAGCATGGCATACGGTAGTTACATAATCATATAAGAGCATAAACACATACAATAATTTATAATAAACCTAATACATAAATATAAACACTTGAAAATACCGAATCATAAACAGAATACTTAACACGGACATAACAAATAAGGATTTAGTTAACTACCACGAGCCCATAACTTATCATATAAAAATAACTACTTATTGATAACCTCGGAAAATAATTGGAGTAGCTAGCTCCCGAATTTTGTGAAGGCAGCGTATGCACGACATCATTCACCGAAAACATATCGGATAACGGATCGGATCTAGGATGCATCCATCGCCCCAGCAGACGGATAGTGGCCATACAATATATAGCGAGCTCATAATCGAGATAACGAAAGGGCGTGGCGAGAACATCACTCTCGCCCTAGAGTCATGTCGAGAGGTGCATCAACGACACGGACATGGAACCCCATGACTAGTGAAATAGTGGCTCGGGTGTCAAACTAACTTAGGTCGAGCAGTTATCATAAATAACACGATCATAATCAAGCACAAAGGTCAACAGTTAACATATCGGATAGTTCATATCATAAGGTTCATGTTCAAAGGTTGAAAGTCGAAGTTTATGTCGTGATCACGTATCATAATTTCATAAGCGAAGTTCATAATCAAGAGTTCATAATCAAACATAGCAAGGTTCAACAAATGTGCATATCAAAGTCTTTCTAACATAACGTTCAAATCGGATATTGCATGATGCAATAAAGCAGTGTTTCAAACAAACAACGGATCAAACAATCGAGAAAGGGTTCATAGCAATGGCATAGGAAACCCTAATAATTGTAATAGAAGAGCTAACGAAAAGCGTCATAAGGAACCTTTACTAAAAGGTCGAAATATGTACCTTAACGCAAATGAGAGGAAAACAAGCGAATGAGTGAATCACAAAGATATAACGTCGCGTCTCCTTCAGCGAATCTACGGATTATGATTTATTTAATACTTGTTAGCATCATTAAGTTATAACGGTTTATCGCATTCACACTCTTAGAGTTGTAAGTATATTCTTATTCTTAGTGACGAGACGAACTACAATGTTTTAGGGTTTGAATCATTAATTAGCCAACCTCATGAGACCATGCATACATTACTTTAATTCATGACACTTAGTTCTTACAAAAATCATAACTCACGCATGCTTACAACACTCATAAGACTAGCTCATTATATACTTAATCAATGGTTATTAATGACCTCCAAACTTCTTGTTTTCACATGAAGTAACAAATCAACACACACGACTTAAAACCTAATCGACTCATAATCATGACCTAGGGTTTCTCTCAAACGTTTAGTACCATATTAAATACACATTAAATTGACATGTTATGGATTTTAATGACTTATCACCTTGACCTAGAGCGTGTGAAAAACAAAGCGAAGATAACTCAAAACCTATGCCTACATTTACACTAGTAACTCACACCACCTTGACTTATATAAATCATGTTAACGAGACCAAAGTTTACCCGTTTCCTTGCTTCAATATATCGCTCACACATGCAAACTCCAACTTACCCTACGTTGTTTCCGACTCACAAACAAATCGACACACATACAAACACTTAATTACTTTTCTCACGCGACACGTTAACTCTTGTTCCAAACATGCATGCATCGACACCATCAAGACCTTTTCAAAAGACTCACGCTAGGAAAACATGCATGCAACTCGACACAAACCAACCTACAACATGTGTTAACGTAATTCATATATACACCGACTTATAGTTTTAACGAAATTAACACAACTTCATGATTCATGCGACAATCTATACTCTACTTGTTACTCGTTTTATTATGCAAGATAGATCGTATATATACATATAGGTTTCGGAAAAACATGAACACACAACATATGTACACGACAAGGCTTGCATGTTTAACTAATATGGCTCGACTCACTCAAGTGGTATGGTGACATGCACACAGAAACCTTAATCGCGTTCTCTTATTCAAATCGTTTGGTTACTATCATGTCATGCGTTTCACAAGTTATCGACTAGCATACAAAGTTGAGACTAAAGGAAAAGATCGATTATACCTTGGCTACTCTCGACCGGGCGACACGAACCAAAATAAAGAGTAACGATCGATCGGATGGGAGGGAAGATAAAAGCTTTAAGCGAAACTTGCAACTAGGGTTTTCAATTTGGTGAGTTTTGTGTTGCGCCGATCGGAAACAAAAGAGGTAAGGTTTTGCGAGGCTTTGTTTAAGCTAGGGTTTCAAAAGTTGAGGTTTGTGTTGTATATATACATGTATCGATCGGTATATGTGGGCTTGGTGTGGTGTTCGGTTCAACGAGGAAGAAGAAAAAGCGACCGTGGGCTTTTGGTATGTTCTCGGCTCACATACCCAACGGGACGGAACCATGGGCTCAAATGAGTTACCGGCTTGCCCAACTCAGCGAGGCCCAAAGTTCTAAACAAGTCGGATCACACACACAAAGGCGAGGCCCAGGCTCGGCTTGCAAAAAGCGACCCAAAGTTTTACAGCGTGACTTTTATTTTAAATCGTAAGATGTCGATCCTTAAATATACTCGTTAGGTTTTCAAACAAATATAAGTTAGGTTTTAAATTTTAAATTGATGGCGTTAATTATATTTCGTATTTTATAATCTTGACTATTTTAAGGGTAAAATAGTCTTGTAGCACTTTCGTATTTTTAGGGTTTACAACTCTCCCTTACAAAAAGAAAATTTAGTCCTCGAAATTGAACAAGGCGAACGAGCGACAAGCGAATCGGTTTGATTCTCGGGAAAATAAAGCAAGCGCAAATCTTATCTCGAAACAAGCAGTTCTTATCGAATCTACAAACTCATACTTTCGGATATCAAAGCAATAATCAAATACTTACAACAGATACTCATATACTCATCAAAGTAATGGCGGATAACGGATGAGATGCGAGACAATCAAATAACACGCTCTAACTTATTCGAGACATCTAAGGACGAGAACAAAAACATACAGACAGAACAAATCCTAATGGTCTTATTAATCGCGAGATAATCGAACTAAAGAGGATTTAATACTCCTCAAACACTTCTGACGAGTATCCTATGAACACAATAAAGTGCGTCATATGATGTAAGTATTATCACGTTGATCAGGCGTCATAATACCAGCATCACATGAGTATACCATCTTGATGGTCATACTTTATTTCAAGCTGTGATTAAGCAACATCATCAATAGAATCGAATAGGGAACGAAACTTATTAGAACTAACGGAATCTTAACGAATCTATCAGAAAAGAAGCAACAAACAGCAACTATACTTTCAAAATTTTGATTTATTCTTACTAATCAAACAAATTGCAGAATTGTCATAAGATGAAACTTCCAAAACAAAACTTAATAATCAAAGATTCAATCATCTAAATGAAAAACAAAAGGACCTAAACTCAAAATCCAATGTCAGAAACTTCTAATAAAGAGGACAACTAATCATGAGCGCGAATTTCTATTCTTGTATCGGATTAAACCTACTGGTAGCCGTAGACTCTAAATCCGAGTCCACCTCGTATTCTTCCTCATGTTCTTCTTCTTCCTCTTCTTCCTCACTTATCCATCCGTTCCTATTTCCTTCGCGCTGCGGTAATAGGCAACTAGCAAAGTCACTTCTCCGATTCCTCTCTTCTTCTTCCGGCACACGATCTACAAAAGCATACAAGTCGCGACTCCTAGTCCAAACTACTCCTCCATCTTCCAAGAACTCAGGACATCTTCCATGATACCTAGTGGTGAAGCCTTGGTTGTCAACGACTTTAGTCTCGTACTCCTCTACTATTCTCCCGTCTACGTTCTCTAAGGTTAGCTTCTCCTCAATTGTGCATGGCCACATACTAGCCGGAACTCGTATCCTCCTGTTGGTCCACTTCGCTCCACCAATCCTCTTACAGCCCTTAACAATAACAACAGTCCACTTCTTCCTCTCCCTAGGTTGCCTAGTGGTCCTGCTTGCTCTGTCGGGTGAACTAGAGCGACGAGGATAACCATCTAAAAGAATCATCAACTATTAGTAAAATCTAAATGCGATAGTGGGCGCAAAGAAAGAAATGCGAAGGAAAATCCTAAATCTACCCAATCCTCACGGTCATAGCTTAAGCTCTAGGGTCCTAAAACCTAGAGCTCGATACCATAAATTATAACACCCCAACCCGACAAGGGTAAAGATATCACAAATACGGTTTCATATCGGAACCTTAAGTACTATACAATAGCGGAAGCCTTTACAAAACTTACAAAAGAAAATATAAATAACTTAATAATCAAAATAAATCTAAGATCCCTATTTTCAAATCTTGCTCTCACTCTACTCTCAACCCGGATCGGCTATCCCATAAGCTCATCTTGAATGCTTAATACACCGCCGAGAAAAGAAAATCTTGGTGAGCTTACAAAGCCGGTGAGCAGATATAACAAAACAAAAGCTAAAAGCAGAACAAGATATAAATAACGAAATCACAACGAAATGAGAATGACGAATCATAGAGGATTACTGCGGAAGCACAAATATCACAATCCGAAAGAAACAAATATGAGATAAGAACAACACATAGCACATTAATAACACAAACACAAACACATCAAGAAAATAGAGTACATATAATCCAAACGAAAAGTCTAAAGGCTAGCGAAACAATTTCTAAAAATTAAACATGGCATTCATACAAGTCAATTAATCTACATTTAGCACACTTAATCCAATATTGAGCGGTGAAATAGCGGTTGATCGGTCGAACCGTCGAGTTTTCTCATGAAGCTAGCCACATGAATGGCTAACCGTAAGAAACTTAAAGCGGTCAGGAAACAAATGCAATGAAGATCGGGAGAGTATAGTGTTTCCCGGTCGTTATGTCCCAGCGGTACGTGCGATGAATCACCAAACGAATAGTGATCGAGAGGATTTGAGCGGAAAAGATTTGTGATTGATTATAACTACGAAAAAGTTTATAAACTACGAGGGCTTAAATGCAAATTAAAGAAAATTAAAAAGATAAAATATATTAAATAAACGCTATCACTATTTGCAAAATGATGTTTTGATTTTTCTTTTATAAAATTTAAATTAAGAAACTACGTGACGTCAAAGAAAATGTAAAAGCGAAACAATATTAATCCTAAAAATATGAAAATGACATTTTACAAACCTAATGATAAAAGAAAATTTTAGAAAAAGAAAATTATTTTTAAAACTATTTATCTAATTATTATTAATTAAAACTAATTTTACTTATTTAATAACACCCTAAAATACAAGAAAATATGAAATAAAGCTAGAAAAATGAAATTATGACTTAGAAAATCTAAAATAACTAAAGAGAATTTTCAAAACTATTTTTATATTTTTACGATTATTTTTATATTTTCTATGAATTAAAACTATTTAAAACTACTTAAATTTCTTAAAATACAAATTTAACTAAGAAAAATCTGGAAAAATATTTTTTGACTTTTATATTTATCTTAATCTAGGAAAAATGAAAAATTATTTTTTGAAACTTTTACGAATTAATTGTATTAAATGCTAATTAAAAGGCTTAAAAGCATTTTAAATAAAGAAAAATAGCAAAGCCGACTTAGAAAAATCTGAAAAATTCAAGAAAAGTCTAAAATAATATTATGAATCTAAGAAAATATAAAAACAGGGGTTGTGTGCAAGAATATGGAGCGCAAAGCAAGTGCTTATAAATAAGCAACGAAATAAACAAAAGGTCCCAAATGGGCACCAAAGCTGAAACAGAATCTACAATAAGCTAAAACTACCCAAATGCAACAAGTTACAACTGTCCTAAACTACTTAAATTCAATCTACAGGTTTGGTGATATGAGCTAAAGTGCAATTCGGTTTCCACCATGCTGCGACTAAGAATAAGCCACCCAATAAGCTAGAAATCAAAAACCAAATATTGGAACTTAAAGAAGACACGGCTAGGAACTTGTAAACCAAAAACCAAACTTGGACAAGCTCTTATGAGCTCTGTGCAAACCACACATAAAGCATGCACACTCGGTATTCAGAGTGTGTGCCTGAGAATAAGGACCAAATAACAAGCCTTTTGCGACATATAAAATTTATAAAATCTACAAAAATGGGATTAAGAAAATAGACCAGGTGAAGTTTAAAACCCATGATTTCACTTAATTTGTTCGAAATGAGTTCAAGAAAAATCATCCAGTTTGACTCAAAATGACTTTTCGGTTTTTACTTTTGAGCAGTTTTGAAGTTTTGACTTTGATGAACTTTGAGCTCAATTTGAGGATGATCTTGATGTTGTAAGACAAAATAAAGCTAATGAAAGCTATACCTATGATTTCTAAACACAAAACTAGTTTTGCTTTTATAAAAATCAACAGTTAAGAAATTAAGGCAGTTAACACATGACTTTGACTTTTAAGGTTCTAAGGCACAAATAAGCGACTCATATGAGTCTAATTACTTATTTTAAGACGAGATAATGCAATTTTCAAGTACAAACAAAGGCTCAATCTCGATTTATACAGATCCAAACAACACTTATAATGCGATTTGCAAGCAAAGCGGGCTCCCTCTTGAACTAGCATGTAATATTGATCAAAATGAGTTTGGCTAACCTAAATACAACTTAATTAACAGATAAAACTACTCCTAACCACAAATACGAGATAATGCGGTGGTGAAAATAAACTTACATATAGTCCTAGCCACAATGGCTTGAAATCAATCAACCAAAGATCATAGGAACCACTAGCCTAATCTAAACCATAACCTAGCTCATTATCTTTGAATCCATGCTCTGCAACACCCATATCCATTTCCATCACCAATTGAACCCATATTGACTTTCGTTGACCAAAATCCACATTTGCTTGAAACTTAAATGCAAGCTTACAAAAGCTATAAAAGCTTCTATAAGCTTGTTTGAGCTTAAAAATAAGCTACTAAGAGCTTGAATATGAGAATTTGAAATGGAAATTTGCAGCGATGAACACAACAATATGAAATGGTAATGTAACTTGAATTGGTACTTGAGAATGGTTTATATTGATAAAACAACTTAAAGTGAGTACAATATAACAAAAGATTACGACTTTAGAGCTTAATTTAAAACATAATCATAAAAGCGACATACATAAAATTTTAGACTAAGTCTACTCTCTTTCTTCCTTCCCACTTCCTTTTTATAGCAAATGACTTCTCTCTCATCTCGGCGGTTCCAGCTTGAAATCAAGGCCATTGGATTAGTTAAAGTGATCTTGGCGTTGGATTGATTTGGTGCCAAAATGTGTTTTAGCGATGTGGGTTGAGTGAAATGGAGGAGGGGCATTAAATGCTTCTTGGAGGTTTGTTGAGGTGGGGAACAAGGAAATGTGAAAGTGGTGGGGGGATGGGAGGTGAAGTGTTGCGAGCTTAGTTGTTGAAGAAGAAAGAAAAAGGCGCGGGTTGCTTTGTTTGACGGACATTTGGTAGGGTGTATTATTGCAAGGGGTAAAATGGAGGGTCACAATGGATGGCGAGGGTCATGAGGTTATGACAAGGTCCATGGTTTAAAGGGTTTAATATTCGAGGACTTGTTGTGTAATTTACGAAAATCAAGGGACCAAGGCGCCATATTTGCAAAGTTGCTCCAAGGGACCAAAAGTGACAAGCTCAATAGTACAAGGACCAAACTTGACATTTTCAAATTTCAAGGACCATTTTGCCAATTTTAAACTTGAAGGACTAATTTTGTAATTTCTCAAAACTTTTGATATTTTCACCAAAGGACTAATTTTGACAACTTTTGATTTTAAAAGGACCTTTGGTGACTTTTCTTTGAAATAAGTGCTCGGGGACTATTTCGACAACTTTTAAAATTTGGGGGTAGAAGCGCCAATTATGCAAACTTAGCTCATTTTCATCGATTTTAAACATTTTGCATCCGAAATATATAAAATGCAAATTTGAGATATTTTCGATATTTTGATGCATTTACGAGCATTTTAAGCGTTTTGCGATTCAGTTAACCAAAATGATGAGTATTTACACACTCATTAATCCCCACACTAAACTATTGCTAGTCCTAGCAATCTTTTGAAAAAACTTAATGGTTTGAATCTCTTTACCAAAAGCCATTACTTGGAGTAGCCAAATGTTTGATTCAAGTAAGAACTATGGTACAGATAACCATGTGATTTTGAGCAAACCACCGACTTCAACGGTTTGATTTGTCTTTACGAAGCCATTTGCTACGGACTAGCCAACTCTTAGATAACATATACTATCTTTGGTGGTGATTACCAATTATGGTTTTCCACTTGCCTTTACCACAAGCCATAAACTTGCGGGCTAGCCAACTCTTCACTAATTAAAGATATGGTGAAATGAACACCATACAATTTTGGGCAAATTGCAAGCCGTCAACAGATTTGAGATATCTTTACCAAGAGCCGTTTGCTCTGGATTAGCCAATCCTTTTGTTTTTAGACATGGCGGATGATAACCATAGGTGAGTAAGTGCAAAACCTACCACATCGATTAACCAAGCAATTTTTCTTACCTCGACTATTTCTTTGAACTTTCTCTCAACATTTGCAACACTTTCTCTCATTCTCTTAAACTTTACTTTTTTATTATTTAAAATATTACTTATTTTAAATAACACAATATATAAATTAAATGTTCATTCATTAATTTCAAATAAAACTACAACTTAATAAAAAACATTACTTTAAAATTAAAAATCGCAAATATAAATAATAAAATATTCCTCAAGATTGCATTTAGTTTTGATTTTTCTTTTCGTTTTTAACGTGCTCAAGTCTTTTTACTCAAATCTTGAACTCCATATATATATATATTGTGGTTGTGTTGGGAATTGACTTGGTGAATAGTAATTAAAAGTTGCGGCTTGAAAATTGATTGGTGGTGAAATGGTTTGTTGGTCACCATAATCCTCGTCTATACTAAATCCGGAGAGAGAGTGGGTGTGAACACTTCATCCTAGAGAGATAGCGAAAATAGAGGAAAGTCTCATGATACATAATATTGACACACACCTCATAACCCGAGGTGGGGGTATTATACCCTTGACCAAACATTGAGACCTCTCAACCTATTAGATTCCCCGAAGCTGTACAAGTGTTGCGGTGGAGGTCTTACAACAATACAAGCGTTACACAATATACCTATCTATTACATAAGTTACATAGAAGTCCACCGCTTATGATTTACACTTTTGTTTTCTAACATTTCCCCAGGATAGATCATGCGGATCTTCTATTGATAGGCATCTTGTAGACTTGACTTCATTATCCAAATGCATTTCTCCATGAATTTCCAAATACTTGAAACAGAGTCTTTCATCCAAGTCTTGAGCAACTAACCCAAGCCATACCTTTTGGTCATCATCTATAATGGTGGTCATCTAGCGGAGATCTTGATTCAACAACTCCACACATTTTCTGAACCCACTTAGTGTTATTGAGTTGAAATTCTTTAATTCTTCCTATCATCAACCTCTTTCCCCGAGTCATTCTCGTATATAATTCGAAGGCCAAAGCTTGGATCTTTAAAGTCGTCCATGATTTTATCGATGAATATAGGGAAGCGAGCATAGGAAGTGTGAGTTACCTTCCTTTTAGGCTTTCAATTCCCATTTGAAGTCTTCCACATATAATAGTTACTTAAGACATCATCAAGATTTTCGAGCAAATCTTTGATGTCTTCATTCTTTCCTGATCGTAGAAGTAACTTATTATCGATTGGTACATGTGTTCAACGTCTTAAGAATGGAGGTGAAGGTAATCGACTTGGTGAAGACATAATCTAATCCATTGTCTCTTCTAGCGTGTAGTTAAAGAAGCCGTCGGATCGCATCAATCCGAGTAGACATAAAGATAATGTAGAATCCGGCTATTGGTAAATACTTCATGACGGTATAGCATTCCTATGTGCGTCAATGAAGAACATCAAACTTCGTTCATTCCGTTTATACAAGTAATCTTAAATCTTGTAAGATTCTTAAACTCGATCAATGGCGAAATTCTCATGATGAATACCTTCCTCCACGAACTTTTTAGTATGTTCGTCAAAATTAGACTTCGGAAATTGATGGATGATACACGTCATGTGTTAGGTCACCATTCTATCACATCACAACATGTATTTTAGAGAGAAAGTTCTAGAGAGAAAGTGGAAAGAATTAATGAATGATTAAGTAAAGTTTATTTCAACTAGAACCAACACCCTCTTCCTAAGGAGGGGTATTTATAGTGTTTACATAGATAGGGTGTTTCTCGGGGTTCTAAAGAACCTTTTATCACAACTCATGGGCTTCCTACATGAGTCGTAAATCTAATTACAAACATTTATAAACCATAATTATTAACGTACAAATGAAATGACCTATACTTCATAATAAAACATGTTCCTAACAATCTCCCCAGGGTTGGTCATCATTTGTTGTCTTGCTTAGGTCGTTCGGCGTCTGAACTTCTTTGGCTCATAGCTTGACGTCTTTGATTCTTTGCATCTTTATTCTTTGTTCTTGTTATTGTGATCCTTGTGAAATCGCCTTTTATCAACAAGTCTTTGATTCTTTGCATCTTTGTTCTTTGTTCTTGTTATTGTGATCGGTTGTGAAATCGCCTTTATCAACATCTTTGTTTACGGTGCTTTTCGTCTTTTTCAACATGCTCATACTTGAAGTTTGTGATCCATACATGTGAAGTTCACATTCTTTATCTTTAATCTTTGACTTGTGACTTTTCGTTTTCGACTTTGAGTGAAATTTTCTGAATTGTTCTTTGCTTAGATCTTTGATGAGAATGTCTTTCGATGTATGTATGAGCATGTGGAAATGAGTTGTTGATGGTAATGATGGTGGTTATGGTGCGTGATGAGTACCGCATTAAAACGATTAGAAATAAAGTTTCCTAAGTAAGAGTTTGGATATTTTGTACAAGTACATCGGTTATTTGCACGATCTTTGTGAATCTCGGACGGATACTTGTTGGAATTTCCCGTACTCAATATCTTCACTGTCGTTGAGCGAGCTGGAGTATACGAGATATCACTCCATATCAGTATTTGTTTGAGACCACTATGAACACTAAGCGTAACCCACGAGGATTACAGTGACGATGTCGAGTGTTTGATGTTGACCACGGCGGGAGTTTCCATTCAATCACGAGGATTACTTGTGTAAATCCTCTCATAAATGTTCGGCGATTACTAGGATCTCGTAGGATCCCAAAATTATATCACTTGTGTTCTTATTGTTTGAACAACAAGTGATAAAATATTAGTATTCTAAGAGATCTTTTGATGAATCTCATGGCTCTAGACTCGATTTGTGCGATTTGGTTTTAGTAGTCGGAGGCTGGAGCGGTGTCTCTTGTTTCAATATCAACACATCTCGTAATGAGTGGTCGATAGATTATCACGGGGTTCCCGTGGTGGTCGATAGATTATCTCGGTTGAGCTTAGAAGGTTAGGTGCATTGCGTCCTTTGGGTCCATGACGACTTGTCTTCAATACAAGCGTCATCTTTGTGACAACCAATGTATATGAATTGAACGGTTTACGCCTAAGTTGATTATGGAGGGCTTTTTTTACCCTTTTACTTTTCTCTTTAATTCTTCAACTCTTCTTTCTCCACAATACTCTTTTTCAATCATACGAGGACTTTCTAGTTCTAAATATTGGTGTTGTCCTTGGGTAGATCCCTCCGGCTCTGGCGGATCATAAGATAATTTCCTATCCTTAGTCACCTTATATCTCCATGACTATCCTATGTTGCCATAAACATTTTCATGAAAATCTCTCAAAGTTTTATGATTATAAACACATTTTGCTAACACTTACGAGTTTTGTATTTTAAATACTCCCCTCGCACGTGTTTATGGTTTTTTACTTCGCACATTGAAGGTAGAGCTTGCACTTTTGAATTCATCGACTTCGATAGACAATTCCCATGAGACACGGTTCGTTGATTAGTTAAAGAGTTATATTATCGACTTTTAGATGACAACTAGCTTTAATAACTAACTTGAAGATGTAAAATCTCCTTGAGAAAGGAGGTTAGACATGTCAAAGTTCATTTCTACCAAGAGTTTCTTGGATTGGTACATTTCTACTAAGACAAGTCCTATTCAAGACAAGTCTTTTTGATTACTAACATTTTGAAGATTCGTCAATTCATTGGTGAAATCAAGTCGAGCACATGATGAGATTCCATAACTTTGATCAACAATTTTAATCATTTCTCCCCTCAAAATAGCATATGAATGTTGTTTTGAAAACATATTGATTAAAATATGCTTTTGAGCGTTTGAAATACATTTGGGAAGAAGCAGTTTCAACAACATTTGCTTTTGAACAAAGATTTTGTATATCAACACAATTAAGAAGCTTTCTCCTTAATTTAGGATTATTGCCTTTGAGCATACAATAGAGTCCTTTTGGTGAATGAGATTTTGTTTTCTTTAGACAAAAATACTCCCCTCAAATACGAAACATATTTGAGAGATAGCCTTCTTGAGTCGAATTGAGCCATATTATTAAATGTTATGTGAAAATGCATGTGATAATTCGAGCTCAAGGTTTGAAGAAAACCATCAATGAATGTTATGTAAAAATTTCAAAGTCACAAAAGAAATTTATTGAAACTCAAAAAATTCCTAAGTCACAAAAAAATTGAAACTCACAAAATTTTCTCTAAGTCACAAAAATATTTTGTAACTCACAAAATTTCTAAGTCACAAAAAATATTTTGTAACTCACAAAATTCCTAAGTCACAAAATAGTTTTAGTAACTCACAAAAATTTTCTAAGTCACAAAACACTTTTAGTAACTCACAATAATTTTCCTAAGTCAGAACAATATTAGTAACTCACAAAGAAATTTTAGTGACTCATGAATTTTCCTAAGTCACAACAAAATTATTGTAACTCACAAGACTTAACAAAAAAATTCTTAACTCAAGAAATTCACATTATTTTTCTAACTCAAAAAAAACTTCTAACTTGACAAGGATTTTTAAAAAAATCCTAATTTAATATATTTTCCTAAGTGGAAAGAAAAACATTTTCAAACTCAAAAGATTTTTTACCCTTCTAACTCGAAGGAAATGTATCAAAACTTTGAAACTTGCAAGAAATTAACCGAAAAATCCAAAGTAGCAAGATTTCAAACAATAAACCATACTTGCTAACTTTCAAACCTTATTCGAAATAGCGAGAATATTCTAAGTGGCAAGATTTCAAACAAGAACCTTTACTAACTTTGAAACTTTACTTGGAAATATTAGTAGAAAAATTCAAACTACAACTTTTAGCGAATATTCAAACTCAAACTATTAGCGAACAAAAAATTCAAACTCACATAACCATATGCCAATAATACCCACTTTCCAAAAGTTCATCAAAAGAAAATCACAAACTCACGAGAAAAAACTCTTAGGTTTTTACCAACTAGCATAAATACATGACCTAAAATCCTAACTCTCAAAAATTCAATCCAAGCAATGCAACTCGCAGGAAAAATATTAATCTAACTTGCATTCATATAATAAATCGCAAACTCAAACTCTTGTATATTTTTCCAAACTAGCGAAAATTCAAAAAACATTCTTCTAACTTGAAAAAATTCATCTAAGATCCTGGCAAAAAAGTCATATAAAAATCCTAACTCTAATAATTCATCCTTAATAAAACCTATCTAGCGTAAATTCATGTAAACAATCCCTTACTGCAACTATTCAATCCGAAACTTGAAATCGAAAAAAATTCCAACAAGTCAATCAATTCCAACGAGTCAATTTATTTCCACAAATTCACAGTTCATAGTTTGATTCAAAGGTTCATCAATTTCCGATTTTAAAATTTCCTGATTTTTAAAATCGCAGATTCATATTCATATGAACATATCAAATAAACACACGCAACCACTCATAATCTCTGTTGTAAAAATCGGCCCAGGTGGCCGATTAATCCCCGCATAATCGATGATCGCTCACTAAGCGCCTTGATTTATCATAATCGGTCTATTTAATCGGTTTAGTCAAAGATCACTTAAAAATTGGTCAACAAACCGATTAATCGGACAAAATCAAACAAAATCAGTCTAATCGGATTAATCGAACAAAATCGCTTAAAAATTGGTCAACAAAATCGCTTAAAAATTGGACAAATCTCTTAAAAATCTGTCAACAAACCGATCAATCGGTCAAAGATCGCTTAAAAATGGTCAACAAATTGAGTAATATCTATGTTTTACTTTGAACTTTGAAGAATTATGTGTTATGTTTATATTTGAACACTTGAAATATTTGAACTTTGATGCACTATGCTTATCTCATACATATAAAAATATAATATATCAAAATTATAATTTTGTGCATAAAAATTCCAATCTGATTAATCCCGCTTAACCGATTAATCGCAGCCTACCCGACCACCTCACTAGCGCTAGCGATTTTTACAACCTTGCTCATAATCTTGCATCAATAGAACGTTCTAACATGAATTGACAAGAACACAATCTCAATCGAAAAACCCCTTTGATAAACCCTAACAGATTAATTAAGCGGATAGATTAGCGACGTGACATTTATCCAAGAGAATCAAGATAATAACGACGATATGTTTGTGGAAAAAATGTTGGTGGAAAACATTTCTTGGATCGGACAAAGAAACAATGATTTGTGGAGATGTTTGAAAATATTAGGTTTTTAATAAGGTGAAATAGAAGGTTTTAATAGATAGATTTTTGACACAATCAGTCCTTGAACATTCAAAACCTTTCAATTTAACTTTATTTTGGTACTTGAGATCAAGACTTGACACTTTTAGCCCTTTGAGTTAAGCGAAACATCCGAGGTCCAAAAGAGATGATTGAAAAATTTTTTGAGAATATTATCTTTTGCTTGATAAACACGAGATGAGATAATGAATTATTTTGACAAGAGTGTACAAACTTTGATTGGATATAAAAATCGTTCTCCCCTCAAAATATGTATTCGTTGGAAATGATTAAGAAAAATGAAACATATTTTGAAGGCGGAAGTTTCACACCTTTTTTTCATTATAAATCGAAAATCTTTTGGATTTGTAAAGATTTCATATTTTTATTTTGATTTTGGAATATGTATTTACAAAGAAAGATGTTTTGGTGTTTGACTTTTTAAGAACGTTGGAGTAAAATTTCGGATCTTACGAGTCAAACACATACCAATTTGATGACAAGCTCGAGAAACCTTGCGGTGGAAAGGCTTTGGTGAACAAATCGCCAATTGGTATTGAGTACCTATAAAGTATAATTCAATTGTACCCTTTTCGACATGCTCTTTGATGAAATGATATCGGAGAGCGATATGCTTTGACTTGGAATGTTAAACCGTGTTGGGGAGATGGCAATGGCACTCTTGGAATCACAGTACATTGGTATCTTGTTGAATACAAAGCCGTAGTCCATCGGTTGTGATCTCATCTAAATTATCTAAGCATAGCATCGCGACATGGCAACGTATTCTACTTACATGGAAGACATGGATGTACGATCTTGTTTCTTTGACTTCCAGACACAAGTTTATAACCAAGAATGAACACCACGATGTATTTTGCATCTATCTAAACACCTTGCGTGATCGACATCTGAAAAAGCTATTAGTTCAAAACCGTAATCCTTGGGATATCGTTCTAAGTGAATGGTTTCTTTTACGTATCGAAAGATTCTTTTAGCCTCATTTAGGTGTCTTTCAATTGGTCTTGATAGCAGGAGCAAAGATATACAAATATAATATCATGTATGTTGGTATTAGATACATGAGAGACCCAATAATACTGATATTTGGTAGGGTCAATCACTTTCCCATGTAAATCAGTCAACTTTGGTGAGGTTGCAAAGATAGGGTGTTATAAGTATTACAACCGGTCATTCCATGTTTCAAAATTTCAAGATCATATTTGACCGGTTTAAAAATATGCCCGCAGGAGATTGATGAACACGAAGTCCTAAGAAGAACTTTAGTGCACCCATCATGGACATTTCAAAATTTTGTTTCATTAATCTTTCAAAAGTGTTTGAGTACTTTTATGTGTTGAACCAAAATGATATCATCAACATAAATTTGAACAATTAAAATATCTTCCCGTGACGTTGAATGAAAATGTTGGATCAACAGTTCCTTTGGTAAACCGATTAGCGAGAAGAAATGTTGAAAATTTGTCATACCATGCCCTTGGGGCTTGTTAAGGCCATAAAGAGCTTTGTTGAGCTTGTACATAGTTAGAATGTTCGAATCAACGAATCCTTCTAGTTGACCCACATAAACTTCTTCAGGTTGACCATTCGAAACGCCGTTTCACATCCATTTGATAAACCGTGATATTCTTGTGTGCAACATATGCGGAAATATTAAATGCGACTTCAAGCCTAGCTACTGGTGCAAACAATTCTTCATAATCGATTCCTTTTTTAGAATACCCTTTAGCCACAAGGCGAGATTTGTTGCGAATAACATTGCCTTGACATCCCGTTTGTTTTTCACGATCCATTTGAGTCTAATGACATAAATCAATCGGTCTTGGAACAAGTTCCCAGACTTCGAGATGTTTGAACTGATGCAACTCTTCTTGCATTGATTCAATCCAATTGTCATATGTCATAGCTTCTTTAATGTTTCATGGTTCAGCTTGACAAACGGTGAGTGCATAAACACAAGTTTCAGCATCTGTATGAAGTCGTTGTCTCGTCATGACTGGGTTAGAAGGATCGCCAATCACATTTACTACGAGATGATCTTTTTTCCATTTATGTGTTGAAGGGTGGTTATTGAATGTTGTATGCATATTAGATGGATCCAAATTGCGTGAAAATGACTCTCCATGTCCGGAATAGTTAGATAAATGCCAAATGGATTGACATTCAGTCATAATCTATGGGTGCGGTACTTCTTGAGTTTGTGTTTCATCACCGTGTCGTGTTGGATGCAATGTGTTCTTATTGATTGAGAATCATTCGGTGGTGCATCCGGTGCAACGGTTGTTGTTGTTAGGCGGTGTATCGGGTATTAGATTATCGGGGTGTCAGTGAAACATTCGATACATCGGAGCACTACTTTCGGAATCTCGAGAACAAAGGAGCAAACAAAGTTTCCAATTGTTGACGAGTAAATTCCATGGGTAGAAACGGTGATGAAGAAGGAAAATTTAGACAGTTGATGCGGGTCCTAAGCGGTTTTGCTCGAAGCCATATATGTAAGCTCATCAAAGTTGACATGAACGGTTTCCATGAATTGTCGAGTTTGTGATTCCAAATTAAATCCTTTTGAATTTTCACGGTATCCAACAAACACTCTAATGTCCTTTTTGGCTAAAGTTTACCAATATCATCACGATCATTTCGGATAACACAATTGCAAGAATACATGAAAATATCGATATCCGGTTTCGGTTGTGAACAATCTCATACGGAGTTTTATTATGGCGTGTATGAATGATGGAGGTTTTGAGTAAAACATGCGTTGAAACGGCTTGACCCGAAATCTTGTAATTGTGAGAAAATCAACATTGTTCGAAAGCACCACTAACATTCGGTTCGTCTTTCAACAAAACCATTTTGTTCGAGAGTCGAAAAATCAAGGTCTAATGTGTGATTCCTTTCTCAAAGTAAGCGCGAAGTGTTTGATTTTTGATTAAGTTCCATTCTCTTCTTACATTTGAATGGTGTTTTTGAGTTGAACACGAATCTTTGTGAAAGGTGATAATCATTGTTGGAGCTTGATCTTTAGTTCGAAGAAAATAGACTTAAGTCCATCGTGAATAATCATCAACAATAACTAGAATGTAGCATTTGCCATTCACACTTTGTACACGCATGGGACCACATAAATCCATATGAAGCAAGTGAAGAACATGTTGAGAACTTGGTTATGGTTTTGAGGGAAAGTTAGATCTCTTGCTTTTTCCTTGTTTACAAGCCGAACATAAGTGATCTTTGGTGTATCGAACCTGGAAGACCATCAACTAACTTAATGACGAGTTCGATCATGGTTTTGAAGCTCAAATGAGAAAGTCGTTTGTGCCATAACCATGATTTTGTCGAGTTGCTTTTGACGAGAAGAAAATTGGTGAATCTGATCATATTGGACGTAGGAATTGTATAAAGATTTGTGCTCGATTTTCGGTGAGTAAGTCATGTCCTTCAAATTACGTGCGTAACATGTTTTGGGCAAACGCAACTTCCAAATCATCATCAAAAATTGTCCAACGAGAAAAGATTGTGTCCAAGACCTTGACATAATAAACCGGTGATCTCGATGTTTCCATTAACATAATCTCCGCCCATTATTGCAAAATGATCATTCCGAATCGGCGATGCCGTTGAACTTTGAAACAAAGTTTACTAACAACTTAAGATTGCATGTCATATGCGGTACATCCTTTATCAAAAATCCAGAACAAGTTGAATCACGCAACACACAAAGCGGTGAGGGTAGTATGATGGGCAGTGGAACCCAAAGAGTTAATGGTTCCATTATGTTAGAATTACACATATTTGCACATTTAGGAATCCATTTAAAACTTGAGGTCGCCGCAACCATTGTTGCCATATCCAACTATTTTTTTGCTGTCTTAGTGAAGTCTAGGTGAGTAAATTTTCTTAGGAGATGTTTTGCGAATGGGTGTTTCTGATTTCTCGAGAATTACACCTTCCCTAAATTCGATTTTGCAACTATAGTGGACCTAGAGGAGGGCGGTTATAGATCCTTAGAACTAGCTAATAAAGAATTTGCAACACATTTTTAATGATTACCGGACATCATACTTATCACGATAAAAACAAAAAGCATTAACGTTAGAAACATTTACAAACTTATCATTCGTTACATCGACATTAGAATTACAAGTTTCCAAATTTTAATCTAAAGCGGATGCAACATGATTTTTATTTGATTTCCTAAGATGAACTTACTTGATGTGTAACACCCAACCCGACAAGGGTTCGAATGTCACATTATGGAGTCATATCGAACATACTAATAAAATTTTGCAAGCGGAGTCTTATAAAATAAAATACCAAGTCATATAAATGAATGACTTACAAGGAAAATACAAAATTCAATATGTCAAAAATGTAATATCAAAACTATGATCTTCAAAGAGTCCAATAAGATAGGAAACTAAGGTCGGTTCACTCAAATGCTCTACTCTCACCATCAAGCCCATCATCCTACTAGGTACTTTGCATGGAAAAGAAAGTGCGGTGAGCTTAAAAAGCCCAGTGAGCAGATATGGCAAAATAGAAACTAAACAAAATAAAGATATGAAAGGAATCAAAGGAAGCGATATCAAGGCCATAGCAAATGAGCAAATGAGTCAATGAGAAACCCGAATGCAATATTATGAAATAGAGGCATAGAAATCAAAGGAAGAAAAGAAGTAGTGCATCAATGAATGATATAGGTAAATGCGAGATAACTATGTAAACAACTCTGAAACGGAAGTCACATAGAAGCTACTAAATAATTATCGTAATAAATAGGCGACTATAACAAGGTACAAGCATATCAACAGAGACGCAACTAAGCATTAATATAAACATGGCGGTCAAATAATCCAAACATTCTTATAAGTATAAACCGAACAATATCATAATCAAATGGAAGTAAAATGAGCAATTATAGCATGGCAATTATAGGAGTTGAAAGAATAAGCAAAACAAGTAACCAAGCAGGTGAACAAGCATATCATCAACAGTTAACTAAACATAAATATGGCAAAACAAATAAATCGAGAAAATCATAGATATAAGCTAAATTGAATTCCATAGCGGTGGAAGCAACTAAATTGAATGCAAGCATGGCAATCACACAAGTCGATAATCCAGTTAATAAAGCAGAACAAGTATCGTAACTTCATGCCCTCCCGAGCGCCATTTTGATAGATCGATTTCGTACAGATATTTTTCAAGAAATACAAAGGAATGTATTTCCGGTCGTTCTCCCGAAAGGATGAATGGAGTTTATAACTCACGTCGCGTTTCTGAGTTTTGAATGGAAAAATAGGGAGGATATTGGGATTCTACACTACGATAATGAAACTAAAACAAACTAATTAAGCATATAAAACAATTACGTAAAGCACATTAAACCTAGAATGTAATTTAAACCTAAAAGCATAACTACGAATTCTAAAACACGATTTAAAACTAAATTAAAGGTTTAAGCTAATTTTATGAAAAAACTTTAAAAACATAAGCGTAATATAAGCGAAAAAGCGAGTGCGCTCGGGTAAAAACCAGCCTAAAATGTAAAGTACTTGAAAAATTAACCTTAGAAATGAAATTTTATTTTTCCTACGAAGATTACGACAAAATATGATTTTAGGAAAAAGTAGAATATTTGTTTGAGTTTTTATTTATTTATTATGAATTAAAAACTAAAAACTAAAAATTAATTATTTAAAAATGGTAAAACATTTGAGAAAAATATGAAATTTTTGTAAAAAATACCTTGAACTAATCTAAGCTTAAGAAAATATAAAATCGAAAAAGTTGTAGAATAAGCGTTAAAAAGCACAACTCCTATTTAGCTTTAAAGGTAAGCATTATATAGGAGATTAAATGGTGAAATGACGAGACCAAAGGGCATGATGGTTTTGAGAGTTGTGTGTGAGGCGTGGGAAGGGTGGTGAGACACAGGTTCGAATCCCAAGCACAGTTTTGCAATTTTCTAGTTTTTGATCGTTGTAACTTTTGGCTTTTAACTAAAAATTAGACAAACTAAATAAGCATTGCTATCCACTATCAAAACTATTTAGAACACTAGAAATCAGCTTATAAGCAGATTAAAAAAAAATATTCATGAGATTAAATATCAAAACAAATTCACCAAACTGATCTTAAGGGGAGATTAAGCTAAGATGCTAACTAAACATGAGCTAACACTAAAGTATACTAACACCAAGTTAACTAAGGATGGACATATTATGATCATAAGTTCAAGAATATCTAAACAATCCTAAATGAGACTAAAAGCAACAAAAGCTAAAGGAATCCTACATTAAGCTAAAACACAATAAGCAAACTAAATCATACTAATTATTTTAAATCTAGACTAACTTGAAATTATCAATTAAGCTAAAACTAGAAGGAATTAAGCTCTAAAAGAAACTCTCATAAGACAGCCTGGGGCATTGATAGGGCTTTGTGACCTAAATAAGTTATCCTAATAAGCACTTAAGATCATATGAAGGTAACACATATGGAGTCTATACTAATGGCTATCTAATGAAACAAAAATCAAACAATGAAAGCATAATAATAAGCTAATAAGCAGCTGGAAAATAGCTTACTTGGGACAGAAAAGAGTGATGATGCAGGACAGAAAAAACACCAAACCACTAACTTTGAGCAATCGTGAGAATATGAAAAATGATTTTTGATTTTTTCCTTTTGAGGCAAGTGAAACCAACCGATGAAAATGCTATTTTGATTTTACAAATTTTAATAACAAACTTAAATGGCTAAAAGCTTTGATCAAAAGCGATTTTGGGACATAACTTAATTCAAAGTCAGTAAAATTTTATTACTAAAGACTTTAAAATAGAAAGGAATTTTGTCCACTAGACTCTAATCATGTTTCAAACATCGAGACTACTCAATTCCATTTGAACAATTAACCAAAAACTAAGTTTGACACTAAAATCAAGCTTAAACCAAACACCTCTTTATCTACTCAAAGCAGTTATAAATCAACATCTTACATAAAACACTCAATTTAACTAAAGCGACTTTTAAGGAATCCATTATTACTAATAAACAAGATTTTAACACAACTAAAGCAGAATTAAAGCTAAGAACTAGAGTTGAATAATGTTGACTTTTGGAAAAACTTGGAAATTAAGAAAAACTAAATTGCATTTAACAAACTGAGATTACAAAACTTGAATTGAAATTACACTAAGCTTAAAGGCTATTTAAAACAGTAAATTAAATTAAAATGGTAACACTTTTCTAAATGCTTGAAAAATGGACAAATTTCTTCTTGTGATGGAAGGGCTTTTATAAGCTGATGCAGGGACTTGGGGTTGGTATTCAGAAGCTTCAAGAAGTATAATTTCAGCCATTGATCTAATTTCTTATCATCATATCAACTCACAGCCCTAGGATCGGTTGGTGATGTGTTTCTACTAATAGAATCACTTCATTCGTCCATGTTGGCAATCCATGCCTCTAATGTGTCGTGGTAGTAGCTTCAGTACACTTAAGTTGGGTAAGTTTTGGGTGTGAGTAATTGAGTTGAGGGGTAATTTGTAAGAGATAAACGATGTTTTTTATTTAGGATTTTAGAAGATTTATTTATTCAAGTTTGGTGAGGTGGTGTGGTTCTTTGACCGGGAATAAAATAGGGAAGGTCAAGGAGTTTTATGGAGGGTCGTTTGGGGTGGTTAGTGTTCGAGCAGGGGATTTATTGGTGTAAGAAGGGCCATGGTAATAGTGAAATGGTTCAAAGGAGGAATGGGGGTTCTTTTGAGGTATTGATGAGGGTCGACGATGTGGGCTTGGGCTTATGGGTAATGGGTCTATTGAGTTTTGGACATTGTTTTGTTATTTGTATCTGTGTATGTAACACAAGGACCATATATGATATTTTGCAATTTATAAGGATCCATGGTGTAATTTATGAAAAGGTAAAGGTGATTTTGGTAAATTGGCCAAGGTGGAGGGTTTGTTGTAAACTTCGGAAAATATCCAGATCCGTAATTTGCACTTTTGAGCATCTAAAACCCATAAAATAGCATCACGGAATCGGCTTTTGCACTCTTCTCATTCTCGTGCTCGGTTTCTTGGTTTTGGCTTTCTTTTTATGCTTTTGTCATATTCGTACTGCACATTCATAAACTCAAGAATCCAACAAATATTAAGCATTAACGGCTCGTTTACGTTATTTTGTGCTGTTTTGGTCAAGAAAAGGTATGTGTTTTGCACATACCAAAATATAGACTAGAAGATTGTCGTGTCCTCACGTAATGTAATCAACTCACGCTTTTAAAACTAAGGATTTAAACCTCTTCTACTAAACCTATGAAAAGTATATTCTTCAAAGAGATTAAGAAACCCTTAATTTTAAACGCCTGCTTACCTTTAATTTCACATATAGATATTACGATTAAGCACATTCCAATTATGAGTGACGGTTTGTTGAACTTTCATGTCAATCAATAAAATCCAACATTTTTCAAAAGACATTTTTAGGATCACGGGTGGGAAACACAACTTCGTGACAAGTGACCATACGAGATAGAATACATCCCCCGATTTTTCACAAGTTCCCAAACTAAGCGTAAATCGAAATCATTATTAGATATGACTTTAGATGCTAACACTACCAATGGAAGTTACTTGTGTAATTACCTCTTGCTCCCATTTCCTATTTTCCTCTATTTATTTTATTTTTGGTGAAAAATGAATTTCTTCATGATTTCTCATTTCGATAGGTTTTATTCGATAAAGATATGAAGCTAAGCGCTAATTAGTTTTCCATCTTCCTCGAAAATCGAGAAAAGGGCCCCACTAAAATCAACATAACTTGAGTTACGGGCTCCGTTTGGGCCCTATTTTATGAGTTATTTGCACTTTTATATTTTTTCCTGTTCATTGCACTTTTGTTTATGTGATAGTTTTCGGCTTGTTTGTCTTTAGGGGCCTATTTCGACTTTGTATGCCTATTTAGTAAGTGTATTGCTTAAGTGGCTGATCAGTTCCAAGAAATACAAAGATTCTATTTTTGATAGTTTGCTAAGAATTATCCCTATAATCGGTATTCGATTGATTCAACGATTATTGGAAGAATTGTTACTGATATTGATGTCATTCAACAGGTCCAATTTGTGTTATCTCGTTTTAGTACTACATCATTTATAAGAAATTATAAAGCACAACGCTACAAATTCTCGTATACAAGATAAGACATGAGACTTGAACATGTAGTTTTCTAAAACTGAATATATGTTAGGCAAGCAAGCAGAAATCAGTCATCATGTAATACACCATGTTAGAAAATGCGTAATGAGATTGTACAACAACATATTATAACATCCGTACTAAGACAGTATTAACATATGTACAAAGGCAAGATCTAAAAAACACTGTTAACCCACATTTTACAACACAATAAAATTAGCCGTACAAAGCAGCTAGACATAAGCTAATTCAGGAGAAAAAAAACAAGGGCACCTCTACCAGAGGAATTTCCAAAATGCACAAAATCTCCATTGGTAATTCATTAAGCTACGTGTATAGTTTTGAGCAAATGCAATTTTTCTTGGTATCTACCAATTTTAGAGTGGAGGTGTGGTTACCTCCTTTCCTCACCACATCGGTGCCAACCAAGCAATTTTTCTTACCTCGACTATTTCTTTGAACTTTCTCTCAACATTTGCAACACTTTCTCTCTCATTCTCTTAAACTTTACTTTTTTATTATTTAAAATATTACTTATTTTAAATAACACAATATATAAAATTAAATGTTCATTCATTAATTTCAAATAAAACTACAACTTAATAAAAAACATTACTTTAAAATTAAAAATCGCAAATATAAATAATAAAAATATTCCTCAAGATTGCATTTAGTTTTGATTTTTCTTTTCGTTTTTAACGTGCTCAAGTCTTTTTACTCAAATCTTGAACTCCATATATATATATATTGTGGTTGTGTTGGGAATTGACTTGGTGAATAGTAATTAAAAGTTGCGGCTTGAAAATTGATTGGTGGTGAAATGGTTTGTTGGTCACCATAATCCTACGTCTATACTAAATCTGGAGAGAGAGTGGGTGTGAACACTTCTATCCTAGAGAGATAAACGAAAGAGAAATAGAGGGAAAGTCTCGCAATACATAATATTGACACACACCTCATAACCCATGAGGTAGGGGGTATTTATACCCTTACAACCAAACATTGAGAGACCTCTCAACCTATTAGATTCCCCTCGAAACTGTACAAGTGTTGCGAGGGTAGGAGGTCTTACAACAATACAAAACGTTACACAATATACCCTATCTATTACATAAGTTACATAGAAGTCCCTGCACTTATGATTTACACTTTTTGTTTTCTAACATTTCCCCTAAGGATAGATCATGCAGATCTTCTATTGATAGGCATCTTGTAGACTTCAGCTTCATTATCCAAATGCATTTCTCCATGAATTTCCAAATACTTCGAAACCTGAGTCTTTCATCCAAGTACTGAGCAACTAACCCAAGCCATACCTTTTGGTCATCATCTATAATGGTGGTCAGCTAGCGGAGATCTTGATTCAACAACTCCCTTACATTTTCCTGAACCCACCTTAGTGTTATTGAGTTGAAATTCTTTAATTCTTCCTATCATCAACCTCTTTTCCCGTAGTCATTCTCGTATATAATTCAAGGCCAAAGCTTGGATCTTTAAAGTACGTCCATGATTTTATCGATGAATATAGGGAAGCCGAGCATAGGAAGTGTGAGATTTACCTTCCTTTTAGGCTTTCAATTCCCATTTGGAAGTCTTCCACATATACAATAGTTACTTAAGACATCATCAAGATTTTCAAGAAATCTTTGATGTCTTCATTCTTTCTTGATCGTAGAAGTAACTTATTATCGATTGGTACATGTGTTCAACGCCTTAAGAATGGAGGTGAAGGTAATCGACTTGGTGAAGACATAATCTAATCCATTGTCTCTTCTAACTGTAGTTAAAGAAGCCGTCGATCCGCATCAATCGAGTAGACATAAAGATAATGTAGAATCCGGCTATTGGTAAATACTTCATGACGAGGTATAGCATTCCTATGTCTCATCAATGAAGAACTTCATCTTGACTTCGTTCATTCCGTTTATACCCAAGTAATCTTAAATCTTGTAAGATTCTTGTCTAAACTCGATGTGGACGAAATTCTCATGATGAATACCTTCCTCCACGAACTTTTAGTATGTTCGTCAAAATTAGACTTGAAATTGATGGATGATACACGTCATGTGTTAGGTCACCATTCTATCACATCACAACATGTATTTTAGAGAGAAAGTTCTAGAGAGAAAGTGGAAAGAATTAATGAATGATTAAGTAAAGTTTATTTCAACTAGAACCAACACCCTCTTCCTTCAAGGGAGGGGTATTTATAGTGTTTACATAGATAGGGTGTTTCTCCTTGGTTCTAAAAGAACCTTTTATCACAACTCATGGGCTTCCTACATGAAATGTAAATCTAATTACAAACATTTATAAACCATAATTATTAACGACCTATTACAAATGAAATGACCTATACTTCATAATAAAACATGTTCCTAACAATCTCCCCAAGGGTTGGTCATCATTTGTTGTCTTGCTTAGGTCGTTCGACGTCTTGAACTTCTTTGGCGTTCATAGCTTGCGACGTCTTTGATTCTTTGCATCTTTATTCTTTGTTCTTGTTATTGTGATCCCTTGTGAAATCTGCCTTTTATCAACAAGTCTTTGATTCTTTGCATCTTTGTTCTTTGTTCTTGTTATTGTGATCAGTTGTGAAATCTGCCTTTATCAACATCTTTGTTTCTGGTGCTTTTACGTCTTTTTCCAACATGCTCATACTTCTTGTGAAGTTTGTGATCCATACATGTGAAGTTCACATTCTTTATCTTTAATCTTTGACTTGTGACTTTTCAGATTTTCTGACTTTGAGTGAAATTTTCCTGAATTGTTCTTTGCTTAGATCTTTGATGAGAATGTCTTTCTGATGTATGTATGAGCATGTGGAAATGAGTTGTTGATGGTAATGATGGTGGTTATGGTCTGTGATGAGTACCTGCATTAAAACAGTTAGAAATAAAGTTTCCTAAGTAAGAGTTTGGATATTTTGTACAAGTACATCCCAGTTCGCTTGCACGATCTTTGACGAATCTCAGACCGGATACTTGTTGGAATTTCCCCGTACTCAATATCTTCACTCTGTCGTTGTGAGCCGCTGGAGTATACCGAGATATCACTCCATGACTGTAGACTGTTTGAGACCACTGCGAACACTAAGCGTAACCCACAAGGGATTACCGAAGTGACCTGATGTCAGGGCTGTTTGATGTTGACCCTGGCAGGAGTTTCCATTCAATCACTGAGGATTACTTGTGTAAATCCTCTCATAAATGTTCTGGCAGATTACTAGGATCTGCGTAGGATCCCAAAAATTATATCACTTGTGTTCTTATTGTTTGAACAACAAGTGATAAAATATTTAGTATTCCTAAGAGATCTTTTGATGAATCTCATGGCTCTAGACTCGATTTGTGCGATTTGGTTTTAGTAGTCGGAGACTGGAGCGGTGTCTCCTGTTTCAATATCAACACATCTCGTAATGAGTGGTCGATAGATTATGCGGGGTTCCCGTGAGTGGTCGATAGATTATCTCGGATTGAGTGGCTTAGAAGGTTAGGTGCATTGCGTCATCGGGTCCATGACGACTTGTCTTCAATACAAGCGTCATCTTTGTGACAACCAAGAGTATATGAATTGAACCCGTTTACGCCTAAGTTGATTATGGAGGGCTATTTCTTTTACCCTTTTCTTTAACTTTTCTCTTTAATTCTTCAACTCCTTCTTTCTCCTTTCTCACAATACTCTTTTTCAATCATACCGAGGACTTTCTAGTTCTAAATATTGGTGTTGTCCTTGGGTAGATCCCTCCGGCTCAAGGATCATAAGATGAATTTCCTATCCTTAGTCACCTTATATCTCCATGACTATCCTATGTTGCCATAAACATTTTCATGAAAATCTCTCAAAGTTTTTATGATTATAAACACATTTTGCTAACACTTACGAGTTTTGTATTTTCGAAATACTCCCCTCACACGTGTTTATGGTTTTTACTTAAATCGCACATTGAAGGTAGAGCTTGCACTTTTGAATTCATCGACTGATAGACAATTCCCATGAGACACGGTTACGTTGATTAGTTAAAGAGTTATATTATCGCCTTTTAGATGACAACTAGCTTTAATAACTAACTTGAAGATGTAAAATCTCCTTGAGAAAGGAGGTTAGACATGTCAAAGTTCATTTCTACCAAGAGTTTCTTGGATTGGTACATTTCTACTAAGACAAGTCCTATTCAAGACAAGTCTTTTGATTACTAACATTTTGAAGATTCACAATTCATTGGTGAAATCGAGTCGAGCACATGATGAGATTCCATAACTTTCTCGATCAACAATTTTAATCACATTTCTCCCTCAAAAATAGCATATGAATGTTGTTTTGAAAACATATTGATTAAAATATGCTTTTGAGGCGTTTGAAATACATTTGGGAAGAAACGGATTTCAACAACATTTGCTTTTGAACAAAGATTTTGTATATCAACACAATTAAGAAGCTTTCGCTCCTTAAATTTAGGATTATTGCACTGAAGCATACAATAGAGTCCTTTTGGTGAATGAGATTTTGTTTTCTTTAGACAAAAAATACTCCCCCCTCAAATACGAAAACATATTTGAGAGATAGCCTTCTTGAGTCGAATTGAAGCCATATTATTAAATGTTATGTGAAAATGCATGTGATAATTCGAGCTCAAGGTTTGAAGAAAAACACAATCAATGAATGTTATGTAAAAATTTCAAAGTCACAAAAGAAATTTATTGAAACTCACAAAAATTCCTAAGTCACAAAAAAAATTGAAACTCACAAAATTTTCTCTAAGTCACAAAAATATTTTGTAACTCACAAAAATTTCTAAGTCACAAAAAAAAATATTTTGTAACTCACAAAAATTCCTAAGTCACAAAATAGTTTTAGTAACTCACAAAAATTTTCTAAGTCACAAAACACTTTTAGTAACTCACAATAATTTTCCTAAGTCACAGAACAATATTAGTAACTCACAAAGAAATTTTAGTGACTCACAGAATTTTCCTAAGTCACAACAAAATTATTGTAACTCACAAGACTTAACAAAAAAAATTCTTAACTCGCAAGAATTCACATTATTTTTCTAACTCACAAAAAAAACTTCTAACTTGACAAGGATTTTTTAAAAAAAATCCTAATTTAGCAATATTTTCCTAAGTGGAAAGAAAAAACATTTTCCAAACTCAAAAAGATTTTTTTTACCCTTCTAACTCAAGGAAATGTATCAAAACTTTGAAACTTGCAAGAAATTAACCGAAAAATCCAAAGTAGCAAGATTTCAAACAATAAACCATACTTGCTAACTCGTAAACCTTATTCGCAAATATTAGCGTAATATTCTAAGTGGCAAGATTTCAAACAAGAACCTTTACTCGCTAACTCGAAACTTTACTTGGAAATATTAGTAGAAAATTCAAACTCGCAACTTTTAGCGTAATATTCAAACTCGCAACTATTAGCGAACAAAAAATTCAAACTCACATAACCATATGCCAATAATACCCACCGCCAAAAGTTCATCAAAAGAAAATCAGAAACTCACGTAAAAAACTCTTAGGTTTTTACCAACTAGCATAAATACATGACCTAAAATCCTAACTCTCAAAAATTCAATCCAAGCAATCAACTCGCAGGAAAAATATTAATCCTAACTTGCATTCATATAATAAATCGCAAACTCGCAGAACTCTTGGTATATTTTTCCAAACTAGCAGAAATTCAAAAAAACATTCTTCTAACTTGAAAAAAATTCATCTAACAGATCCTAACTGGCAAAAAAGTCATATAAAAAATCCTAACTCGCCAATAATTCATCCTTAATAAAACCTATCTAGCAGAAATTCATGTAAACAATCCCTTACTCGCAACTATTCAATCCAGAAACTTGAAATCAGCAGAAAAAAATTCCAACAAGTCAATCAATTCCAACGAGTCAATTTATTTCCACAAATTCACAGATTCATAGTTTCAGATTCAAAGGTTCATCAATTTCCACAGATTTTAAAATTTCACAGATTTTTAAAATCGCAGATTCACATATTCATATGAACATATCAAATAAACACACGCAACCACTCATAATCTCTGTTGTAAAAATCGGCCCAGGTGGCCGATTAATCCCCGCATAATCGATGATCGCTCACTAAGCGCCTTGATTTATCATAATCGGTCTATTTAATCGGTTTAGTCAAAGATCACTTAAAAATTGGTCAACAAACCGATTAATCGGACAAAATCAAACAAAATCGCCTAATCGGATTAATCGAACAAAATCGCTTAAAATTGGTCAACAAAATCGCTTAAAATTGGACAAATCTCTTAAAATCATCAACAAACCGATCAATCGGTCAAAGATCGCTTAAAAATGGTCAACAAATTGAGTAATATCTATGTTTTACTTTGAACTTTGAAGAATTATGTGTTATGTTTATATTTGAACACTTGAAATATTTGAACTTTGATGCACTATGCTTATCTCATACATATAAAAATATAATATATCAAAATTATAATTTTGTGCATAAAATTCCAACTGATTAATCCCGCTTAACCGATTAATCGCTTGGCCCTACCCGACCACCTCACTAGCGCCTAGCGATTTTTACAACCTTGCTCATAATCTTGCATCAATAGAACGTTCTAACATGAATTAGACAAGAACACAATCTCAATCGAAAAACCCCTTTGATAAACCCTAACAGAGATTAATTAACTGGATAGATTAGCGACTGTGACATTTATCCAAGAGAATCAAGATAATAACGAGCGATATGTTTGTGGAAAAAATGTTAGCTGGAAAACATTTCTTGGATCGGACAAAGAAACTAGCAGCAGCAGATTTGTGGAGATGTTTGAAAAATATTAGGTTTTTAATAAGGTGAAATAGAAGGTTTTAATAGATAGATTTTGACACAATCATCCTTGAACATTCAAAACCTTTCAATTTAACTTTATTTTGGTACTTGAGATCAAGACTTGACACTTTTAGCCCTTTGAGTTAGAAAGCGAAACATCCGAGGTCCAAAACGAGATGATTGAAAAAGATTTTTTGAGAATATTATCTTTTTGCTTGATAAACCTGAGATGAGATAATGAATTATTTTGACAAGAGTGTACAAACTTTGATTGGATATAAAAAATACGTTCTCCCCCTCAAAATATGTATTCGTTGGAAATGATTAAGAAAAATGAAACATATTTTGAAGACGGGAAGTTTGCACACCTTTTTTTTTTCATTATAAATCGAAAATCTTTTTGGATTTGTAAAGATTTCATATTTTTGTATTTTGATTTTGGAATATGTATTTACAAAGAAAGATGTTTTGGTGTTTGACTTTTTAAGAACGTTGGAGTAAAATTTTCAGATCTTCTGGAGTCAAACACCGCATACCAATTTGATGACAAGCTCAGTAAACCTTGCGGGTGGAAAGGCTTTGGTGAACAAATCTGCCAATTGGTATTGAGTACCTATAAAGTATAATTCAATTGTACCCTTTTCGACATGCTCTTTGATGAAATGATATCGGAGAGCGATATGCTTTGACTTGGAATGTTAAACCGTGTTGCAGGAGATGGCAATGGCACTCTTGGAATCACAAGACATTGGTATCTTGTTGAATACAAAGCCGTAGTCCATCGGTTGTGATCTCATCTAAATTATCTAAGCATAGCATCTCGACATGGCAACGTATTCTACTGTGGAAGACATGGATGTACAGCTTGTTTCTTTGACTTCCAAGACACAAGTTTATAACCGAGAAGTCAACACCACGGATGTATTTTTGCATCTATCTAAACACCTTGCGTGATCGACATCTCGAAAAGCTATTAGTTCAAAACCGAATCCTTCGGATATCGATTCCTAAGTGAATGGTTTCTTTTACGTATCGAAAGATTCTTTTAGCCTCATTTAGGTGTCTTTCAATTGGTCTTGACCGATAACGGAGCAAAGATATACAACAAATATAATATCATGTATGTTGGTCGTTAGATACATGAGAGACCCAATAATACTGATATTTGGTAGGGTCAATCACTTTCCCATGTAAATCAATTCAACTTTGGTGAGGTTGCAAAGATAGGGTGTTATAAGTATTACAACCGGTCATTCCATGTTTCTTTAAAATTTCAAGATCATATTTGGACTGGTTTAAAAATATGCCACGGGGAGATTGATGAACCTGAAGTCCTAAGAAGAACTTTAGTGCACCCATCATGGACATTTCAAAATTTTGTTTCATTAATCTTTCAAAAGTGTTTGAGTACTTTTTATGTGTTGAACCAAAAATGATATCATCAACATAAATTTGAACAATTAAAATATCTTCCCCGTGACGTTGAATGAAAAATGTTGGATCAACAGTTCCTTTGGTAAACTGATTAGCGAGAAGAAATGTTGAAAATTTGTCATACCATGCCCTTGGGGCTTGTTTAAGGCCATAAAGAGCTTTGTTGAGCTTGTACACATAGTTAGAATGTTCTGAATCAACGAATCCTTCTAGTTGACCCACATAAACTTCTTCACGGAGTTGACCATTCAGAAACGCCGTTTTCACATCCATTTGATAAACCGTGATATTCTTGTGTGCAACATATGCCAGAAATATTCGTACAGCTTCAAGCCTAGCTACTGGTGCAAACAATTCTTCATAATCGATTCCTTTTTTTTAGAATACCCTTTAGCCACAAGACGAGATTTGTTGCGAATAACATTGCCTTCAGCATCCCGTTTGTTTTTCCTGATCCATTTGAGTCTAATGACATAAATCCAATCTGGTCTTGGAACAAGTTCCCAGACTTCGAGATGTTTGAACTGATGCAACTCTTCTTGCATTGATTCAATCCAATTGTCATATGTCATAGCTTCTTTAATGTTTCATGGTTCACTTGACAAACGGTGAGTGCATAAACACAAGTTTCAAAGATCAGATGAAGTCGTTGTCTCGTCATGATCAAGAAGGATCGCCAATCACATTTACTACGAGATGATCTTTTTCCATTTATGTGTTGAAGGGTGGTTATTGAATGTTGTATGCATATTAGATGGATCCAAATTGCGTGAAAATGACTCTCCAATGTCCGGAATAGTTAGAGCCGTGCAAATGGATTGAAGAAAGCATTTAGTCATAATCTGCGGGTGCAGTACTTCTGAGTTTGTGTTTCATCACCGTGTCGTGTTGGATGCAATGTGTTCTTCTATTGATTGAGAATCATTCGGTGGTGCATCCGTGCAACGGTTGTTGTTGTTGGAGCGGTGTATCGGTATTAGATTATTATCGGGGTGTGCAGTGAAACATTCGATACATCCGAGCACTACTTTCGGAATCTCAAGAACAAAGGAGCAAACAAAGTTTCCAATTGTTGACGAGTAAATTCCATGGGTAGAACAAATTGATGAAGAAGGAAAATTTAGACGGTTAGATGCGGGTCCTAAGCGGTTTTGCTCGAAGCCATATATGTAAGCTCATCAAAGTTGACATGAACGGTTTCCATGAATTGTCGAGTTTGACGATTCCAAATTCAAATCCTTTTGAATTTTCACGAGATCCAACAAACACTCTAATGTCGACTTTTGGCTAAAGTTTACCAATATCATCACGATCATTTTCGGATAACACAAAGGCAATCAATACATGAAAATATCGATATCCGGTTTGCGGTTGTGAACAATCTCATACGGAGTTTTATTATGGCGTGTATGAATGATGGAACGGTTTTGAGTAAAACATGCGGTTGAAACGGCTTGACCCACAAGAAATCTTGTAATTGTGAGAAAATCAACATTGTTCGAAAGCACCACCACTAACATTCGGTTTCGTCTTTCAACAAAACCATTTTGTTCGGGAGTACGAAAAATCAAGGTCTAATGTGTGATTCCAACTTTCTCAAAGTAAGCACGAAGTGTTTGATTTTTGAATTAAGTTCCATTCTCTGCTCTTACATTTGAATGGTGTTTTGAGTTGAACACGAATCTTTGTGAGAAAGGTGATAATCATTGTTGGAGCTTGATCTTTAGTTCAAGAAAATAGACTTAAGTCCATCGTGAATAATCATCAACAATAACTAGAATGTAGCATTTGCCATTCACACTTTGTACACGCATGGGACCACATAAATCCATATGAAGCAAGTGAAGAACATGTTGAGAACTTGGTTATGGTTTTGAGGGAAAGTTAGATCTCTTGCTTTTTCCTTGTTTACAAGCCGAACATAAGTGATCTTTGGTGTATCGGAACCTTGGAAGACCATCAACTAACTTATGACGAGCGAGTTCAGTCATGGTTTTGAAGCTCAAATGAGAAAGTCGTTTGTGCCATAACCATGATTTTGTCGAAGTTGCTTTTGACAGAAGAAAAATTGGTGAAGATGCGATCATATTGGACGTAGGAATTGTATAAAGATTTGTGCTCCGATTTTCGGTGAGTAAGTCATGTCCTTCCAAATTACGTACGTAACATGTTTTGGAACAAACGCAACTTCCAAATCATCATCAAAAATTGTCCAACGAGAAAAGATTGTGTCCAAGACCTTCGACATAATAAACCCGATCGATCTCGATGTTTCCATTAACATAATCTCCATAGCCCATTATTGCAAAGAAATGATCATTCCGAATCGACAAGACTGTTGAACTTTGAAACAAAGTTTACTAACAACTTAAGATTGCATGTCATATGCCGTACATCCTTTATCAAAAATCCACGAACAAGTTGAATCACCCGCAACACACAAAGACAAAGAGGGTAGTATGATGGAAGCAGTGGAACCCAAAGAGTTAATGGTTCCATTATGTTAGAATTACACATATTTGCACATTTAGGAATCCATTTAAAACTTGAGGTACGCGCAACCATTGTTGCCATATCCAACTATTTTTCGCTTTGGTCTTAGTGAAGTCACTAGGTGAGTAAATTTTCTTAGGAGATGTTTTTGCAGCAATGGGTGTTTCTACAGATTTCTCAGAAATTACACTATGCACCTTCCCTAAATTCGATTTTGCAACTATAGTGGACCTAGAGGGAGGGCCAGTTATAGATCCTTAGAACTAGCTAATAAAGAATTTGCAACACATTTTTAATGATTACCAGACATCATACTTATACGATAAAAAACACAAGAAGCATTAACGTTAGAAACATTTACAAACTTATCATTCGTTACACTGACATTAGAATTACAAGTTTCCAAATTTTAATCTAAAGCAGATGCAACATGATTTTTATTTGATTTCCTAAGATGAACTTCTACTTCTGATGTGTAACACCCCAACCCGACAAGGGTTCGAATGTCACATTATGGAGTCATATCAGAACATACTAATAAAATTTTGCAAGCGGGAGTCTTATAAAATAAAATACCAAGTCATATAAATGAATGACTTACAAGGAAAATACAAAATTCAATATGTCAAAAATGTAATATCAAAACTATGATCTTCAAAAGAGTCCAATAAGATAGGAAACTAAGGTCAGTTCACTCAAATGCTCCTACTCACCCCATCAAGCCCATCATCCTACTAGGTACCGCTTGCATGGAAAAGAAAGTCTGGTGAGCTTAAAAAGCCCAAAGGAATGATATGGCAAAATAGAAACTAAACAAAATAAAGATATGAAAGGAATCAAAGGAAACTGATATCAAGGCCATAGCAAATGAGCAAATGAGTCAATGAGAAACCTGCAGAATGCAATATTAACAGAAATAGAGAAGGCATAGAAATCAAAGGAAGAAAAGAAGAAGTAGTGCATCAATGAATGATATAGGTAAATGCAGATAACTATGTAAACAACTACTGAAACGGAAGTCACATAGAAGCTACTAAATAATTATCGTAATAAATAGCAAGCGACTATAACAAGGTACAAGCATATCAACAGAGACGCAACTAAACAGTAATATAAACATGGCAGTCAAATAATCCAAACATTCTTATAAGTATAAACTGAACAATATCATAATCAAATGGAAGTAAAATGAATGTAATTATAGCATGGCAATTATAGGAGTTGAAAGAATAAGCAAAACAAGTAACCAAACAAAGGAACAAGCATATCACCAACAGATTAACTAAACATAAATATGGCAAAACAAATAAATCAGAAAATCATGATAGATATAAGCTAAGCTGAATTCCATAAGCAGGCGGAAGCAACTAAATTGAATGCAAGCATGGCAATCACACAAGTCAGATAATCCACAGTTAATAAACAGAACAAGTATCGTAACTCACTTCATGCCCTCCCCGGAAGCGGCGCCATTTTGATAGATCGATTTCGTAGTACAGATATTTTTCGAAGAAATACAAAGGAATGTATTTCCCGGGTCGTTCTCCCAGCGAAGGATGAATGGAGTTTATAACTCACGTCGCGTTTCTGAGTTTTGAATGGAAAAATAGGAGGATATTGGGATTCTACACTACGATAATGAAACTAAAACAAACTAATTAAGCATATAAAACAATTACGTAAAGCACATTAAACCTAGAATGTAATTTAAACCTAAAACGCAACTACGGGAATTCTAAAAACACGATTTAAAACTAAATTAAAGGGATTTAAGCTAATTTTATGAAAAGAAACTTTAAAAACATAAAACGTAATATAAACGAAAAAACGAGTGCGCTCGGGTAAAAACCCGAGCCTAAAATGTAAAGTACTTGAAAAATTAACCTTAGAAATGAAATTTTATTTTTCCTACGAAGATTACGACAAAATATGATTTTAGGAAAAAGTAGAATATTTGTTTGAGTTTTTATTTATTTATTATGAATTAAAAACTAAAAACTAAAAATTAATTATTTAAAAATGGTAAAACATTTGAGAAAAATATGAAATTTTTGTAAAAAATACCTTGAACTAATCTAAGCTTAAGAAAAATATAAAATCTGAAAAAGCTGTTTAGAATAAGCAGTTAAAAAGCACAACTCCTTATTTAGCTTTAAAGGTAAAAACGTATATAGGAGATTAAATGGTGCGAGAAATGACAGAGACCAAAGGGCATGATGGATTTGTGAGTTGTGTGAGGCGTGGGAAGGGTGAGTGAGAGACACGGGTTCGAATCCCAAGCACATCGCTTTTGCAATTTTCTAGTTTTTGATCGTTGTAACTTTTGGCTTTTAACTAAAATTAGACAAACTAAATAAGCATTGCTATCCACTATCAAAACTATTTAGAACACTAGAAATCACTATAAGCGATTAAAAAAATATTCATGAGATTAAATATCAAAACAAATTCACCAAACCGATCTTAAGGGGAGATTAAGCTAAGATGCTAACTAAACATGAGCTAACACTAAAGTATACTAACACCAAGTTAACTAAGGATGGACATATTATGATCATAAGTTCAAGAATATCTAAACAATCCTAAATGAGACTAAAAGCAACAAAAGCTAAAGGAATCCTACATTAAGCTAAAACACAATAAGCAAACTAAATCATACTAATTATTTTAAATCTAGACTAACTTGAAATTATCAATTAAGCTAAAACTAGAAGGAATTAAGCTCTAAAAGGAAACTACTGCAGCAGCAGCCTATGGGGCATTGATAGGGGCTTTTGTGACCTAAATAAGTTATCCTAATAAGCACTTAAGATCATATGAAGGTAACACATATGGAGTCTATACTAATGGCTATCTAATGAAACAAAAATCAAACAATGAAAGCATAATAATAAGCTAATAAGCAGCTGGAAAATAGCTTACTTGGGACAGAAAAGAGTGATGATGCAGGACAGAAAAAACACCAAACCACTAACTTTGAGCAATCAGCAGAATATGAAAAATGATTTTTTTGATTTTTTTCCTTTTGAGGCAAGTGAAACCAACTGATGAAAATGCTATTTTTGATTTTTACAAATTTTAATAACAAACTTAAATGGCTAAAAAGCTTTGATCAAAAACTGATTTTGGGACATAACTTAATTCAAAGTGCAGTAAAAATTTTATTACTAAAGACTTTAAAATAGAAAGGAATTTTGTCCACTAGACTCTAATCATGTTTCAAACACTGAGACTACTCAATTCCATTTGAACAATTAACCAAAAACTAAGTTTGACACTAAAATCAAGCTTAAACCAAACACCTCTTTATCTACTCAAAGCAGATTATAAATCAACATCTTACATAAAACCCGTCAATTTAACTAAACTGACTTTTAAGGAATCCATTATTACTAATAAACAAGATTTTAACACAACTAAAGCGAATTAAAGCTAAGAACTAGAGTTGAATAATGTTGACTTTTGGAAAAACTTGGAAATTAAGAAAACTAAATTGCATTTAACAAACCGAGATTACAAAACTTGAATTGAAATTACACTAAGCTTAAAGGCTATTTAAAACAAGAATTAAATTAAAATGGTAACACTTTTCTAAATGCTTGAAAAATGGACAAATTTCTTCTTGTGATGGAAGGGCTTTTATAAGTCGATCTGTGGACTTGGGGTTGGTATTCGAAGCTTCAAGAAGTATAATTTCACCATTGATCTAATTTCTTATCATCATATCAACTCACGTTCCTAGGATCGATTGGTGATGTGTTTCTACTAATAGAATCACTTCATTCGTCCATGTTGGCAATCCATGCCCTCCGCCCATGTGTCGACGCGTGGTAGTAGCTTCAGTACACTTAAGTTGGGTAAGTTTTGGGTGTGACAGTAATTGAGTTGCAGGGTAATTTGTAAGAGATAAACGGTAACTGTTTTATTTAGGCGCGCTTGGGATTTTAGAAGATTTATTTATTCAAGTTTGACTGAGGTGGTGTGGTTCTTTGACTGGGGAATAAAATAGGGGAAGGTCAAGGAGTTTTATGGAGGGTCGTTTGGGGTGTGGTTAGTGTTCAGACAGGGATGGTTTTATTGGTGTAAAGAAGGGCCATGGTAATAGTGAAATGGTTCAAAGGAGGGAATGGGGGGTTCTTTTGAGGTATTGACTGGGGGTCAGACGATGTGGGCTTGGGCTTATGGGTAATGGGTCTATTGAGTTTTTGGACATTGTTTTGTTATTTATTTTGTATCTGTGTATGTAACACAAGGACCATATATGATATTTTGCAATTTATAAGGATCCATGGTGTAATTTATGAAAAGGTAAAGGTGATTTTGGTAAATTGGCCAAGGTGGAGGGTTTGTTGTAAACTTCCAGAAAATATCCCGAGATCCGTAATTTGCACTTTTTGAGCATCTAAAACCCATAAAATAGCATCCTGGAATCGGCTTTTGCACTCTTCTCATTCTCGTGCTCGGTTTTCTTCGGTTTTGGCTTTCTTTTGTCTGTTTTGTCATATTCGTACCTGCACATTCATAAACTCAAGAATCCAACAAATATTAAGCATTAACGGCTCGTTTACGGTTATTTTGTGCTGTTTTGGTCAAGAAAAGGTATGTGTTTTGCACATACCAAAATACCCTAGACTAGAAGATTGTCGTGTCCTCACGTAATGTAATCAACTCACGCTTTTAAAACTAAGGATTTAAACCTCTTCTACTAAACCTATGAAAAGTAGCAAATATTCTTCAAAAGAGATTAAGAAACCCTTAATTTTAAAAACGCCCCGTTTACCTTTAATTTCACATATAGATATTACGATTAAGCACATTCCAATTATGAGTGACGGTTTGTTGAACTTTCATGTCAATCAATAAAATCCAACATTTTTCAAAAGACATTTTTAGGATCACGGAGTGGGAAACACAACTCAGCGACAAGTGACCATACAGATAGAATACATCGTCCCTGATTTTTCACAAGTTCCCAAACTAAGCGTAAAATCGAAATCATTATTAGATATGACTTTAGATGCTAACACTACCAATGGAAGTTACTTGTGTAATTACCTCTTGCTCCCATTTTCCTATTTTCCTCTATTTATTTTATTTTTGGTGAGAAATGAATTTCTTCATGATTTCTCATTTCGATAGGTTTTATTCTGATAAAGATATGAAGCTAAGACGCTAATTAGTTTTCCATCTTCCCTCGAAAATCGTTGCATACAAGAATGAGGTCCACATCAAGGTCCTAATTTAACACGATTTAGAGATATCCTTTATTACAACCGAAACAACTCATCTACGAGTCCGAGAGATGTAAGCTTTTATTTAGATATCTCCGGAATCAAAGTTTGGCTTAACACTATTTCAAAGACATTTGCATTTTTTCAATTTAGGCCTCGGTCTTTTCAACCACTAATTCAACAGATTACCGTTTTATCGAAGTCTTATTATGACTTTGGAATTTTCCTCCACCTTTTGAAGTCCATGACAATGGGGGTATCGTCAGACATAGAAAACTTTTATGGATTCGGATTTTCACTTTAATACATTTGGGCTTTATTTCATGTTTATTTTTGCCAAACTCCGAGTCCCACGGCTTTTATAACAATAGAAACAATAGCAGCAAACTATCAAGAATCAGTTGTCTATTACACCGCAACACTGACAGTACCTTGATGTGTACCCAACTCTCATAAGCAAGGATTCTCTAAAGAAGATAAAAAAACTAACTATCGCCAAAACCTAAAATCTTTAATTATTTTTACACAAATATGGGGTGAGAAAATTTTGTGGGAGCAAAGAGCCACAAGTACCTTCGATGGGCTCTAAAGAGAACCATCTACTCCACGCTTAGCATCTAAACTCATAAGTAACTCTATCATTCATCGATCTCCGCAAATTTAAAATCTCAAATAATGAGATCCGCGGATGCTTAGCCGATAATTTAATTATCTATGGTTAAGGGAACAAGCTAGGGCTTAACACGCCCGGTCAGGTCAGAATTCTATTCCTACTCTCACCAACGGAAAGTCAACAAGGTGTCAAAACATATATTAACTTAGCTAATGCTTCATAAAATAATCTCAAGTCTCGCATTTTTAAAGTCACTTATTAGAAACTAGCAAATCTTTCAAAGCTTCGCATATTTAAAATCACTTAGGGAAGCTTGCGAATTCTTGGCCTTGTGAGCTAGAATCGCATTTTATAGCCTCTTGTCTAAGCAATTATCAAAGGTTTTTTTTTCAAGAAAACGCATATTTAAAGTAACTTCTAAGAGACTAGCAAAGACTTTTCAATCATAAAACTAGCAAAAGCTTACAAAAAAAATTAAAATTTTCATATTTTTGCACAATTTTTTCATTTTCTAAGGAAAACGGGGTTGCGAGAGTACACGGCAAAGAATAAGCAAGTGCGGTCAAATCAAATCGAAGATTACCCACCCCAGACTAAAACGAAACATTGTCCTCAATGTTTAAAGGCAAGGTAATAACGAAATCTAAAATCCGCTTATTAAATATGCTCAAAGAAAACGTTAGCCGATAAGATTAGGATATCGATTTCCGGTGAAGATCGATCATGAAACTCGAGTGGAGAAAAGACAAACTTGAGCACGAGAGTCTTCATATCGATGAAATCCTTGACAAAAACATCACAAACAACCAAACACAAGAAATTGAAGAGGCTAACCCATTCACGCCACTTATTAGAGAAAATAGAAAGAAGATAGAATGATAAGCATGAGGTTCCTCCCACGAAGCGCCATTGTTTTTGATCAACGAGTCGCTAGCTTAACTCGTCCCCTAATTCATTTGTCCTTGGGAAGCAAGTGGAAAGATAATCTCCATCGGACTTTCGCTCAAGAGGTTTGGATAAGCATTGAAACATAAGAAAGTTCCACTCCGACGAGATACCCATGGTCTAAATAGCAAAAACTTTAAACGGTGATATCGGGGTCAAAGATTGTATCCTCACTCCGCAAGAGTGAAGAAGAGAGAATCGATTATAAGTGAGGAATGGAATAAAGATTTTGATAACAATTAAGATCCATTCTTCATCCTTAAAAATAAATTTCATGATATCCGTAATTCGAATTTGATCATTTAAGCTCATAGGGTAATTTTCAACAAAAACATCGGGAGGAAGAGGCGGGGTGATTTCATCAATAACGAAACTCTTTTGAGAGAGCTGCTCTTCCCCCAAACTAAAATCTTTCTCAAGATCAAAATAGACACGATCATATTCTGGAGGAGATATGAAATGAGAGAGTTCACCGGAGAACTCCTCGAGATAATTATCATTAATCTTTCGTGGCGGCTCATTTAACGGATCTTCATTCAACAAACTTTCAATCTCTCTTAAATCGGCTTCAAAATCAAAGACATCGTCCTCACTTCCCGGTGGAAGAGGATCGATAAGAGCGAGTTCATCGGCGAACTCCTCGAGAAGTAAATCAAGAGACGAATCCTTGAGCTCGGGCTCCGGAAGATTTCCATTAGACGGCTCTACTTCTTTAATTTATTCAATCGAGATAAACAGAGATGGGATTTGTGTGGTACTTTGCACCTTTTCCATTATGGTCTCCGTGTCAGACTCATCACTTTCCTCGTCAAAGATTTGATTGTCAAAATTTAGAGTATATTCAGAATCCAATTCAACCAAAGGATTTGTGAAGGTCATTTTGAAATTTTCTGAAATCAAATCAAAAGGTGTCTCAGATTGTTGGGAATTATGTGAAGTAGGATTTACCATCATTATCGCGAAGGTTTCGCTTAGTAGAAGCGTAATCTGTGAAGAAGTGATTCTATTGAAGAGTACAAGCATTGCCGTGTTCTCACAAGGGTGAAAGTGACTAGGATCGACATGCGCCATCGTATTAAATGCTAACTCTCCATATTCTTGTACTGCCCAAGGTTGCATGGGCATAATTGTACTGCTCAATATAGTTTAGTGTATTAGTCATTAAATGCATGCTTGCATGTGTAGTCGATTGGGTAGTAATAGATTAGGGTTCCATGTTTATAAAAGGAACCTCATAGTTTGTAATAGATAACTAACTCATTCGAAACATAGAGTTTCAGTGAATAAAAAGATCCATAGAGGATCTAAGTGTTCTTAGTTATAACATCTTGTATTTACTTTCCGCTATAGAATACAACTGTTAGAGACGCCTATTAGTTTGCTTATGATTATCGGCGTGCGCTTAATGACTAATACACTAAACTATATTGAGCGGTACAATTATGCCCATGCAACCTTGGGCAAGACAAGAATATGGAGAGTTAGCATTTAATACAAGATGGCGCATGTCGATCCTAGTCGACTTTCACCCTTCAAAGAAGAATACGGCAATGCTTGTACTCTTCAACAGAATCACTTCTTCAAAGAGATTCTCGCTCTACTGACGAAACCTTCGGCGAGAATGACAAAGAAATCCTACTTCACATAATTCCCAACACGAGATACCCTTGGGATTGGAACAAGGTCATCAATTTTCTCAAGAGGAGTGCATTCGACTTCCTTGTCCCCCATTGAAAAGGTATCCGAAGGTTCGTTAATGAGCGGATCGATCTTTAATTTCTCTTCTTCAAATGGTTCATCGTCATCACTCTCGTCAGAGTTGGAATAGTAAAAAGTGGGTGGATGACTCTGTCTTTGTTGATAATGGTGATTGATATATCTTTCTTGCTTTCCAAAGACTTCAATTTGAGCACTCATAATGGAAATTTACTCAGAATAATGATCACTCAACATAGTGGTAGAATCGTAAGGAACGTCAGCATCCCACTGATAATGATGTTGCGTCATATTCTCGATCAAATCGTAAGCTTCTTGAGGTGTCTTCCGCATGAGATTTCCACCAGCTGCCAACATGATTTTGTCTTGATCAATCGTAGTGATACCATGATAAAAGGTTAGGATTTGATCAAGAAGCAAAATTCGATGATCGGGGTGATTTATGTAATAACGATTTGAATCTTTCCCAAGCTTCAAATACGGATTCCTTGGGTAATTGTCGGAAATTAAGAATTTCTTTCCTCAGCTGAATCGTTTTCGAATATGGAAAGTATTTTGAAAGAAACTTGTGAAACATCTCTTCCCAAGTATGAATTCAATGTTTTCAAGGGTATAAAACCAAGATTCAAACCGTGGGTTAAAGAGAATAGGAAGAGATTTAATCGGATATTATCTTGAGAAACGCCACGTTGCTTCATGGATTGAGTAATAGATAAAAACTTGTTTAAGTGCTCATTAGCATCTTCTTCGTGAAATCCATGGAATTGGCAATGTTGTCGAAGAAGACGAACCATATGACTTTTCAATTTAAAGTTTGTTCTCGGAGAGGATATTGGAGAGATCGGTCCTCCTCGACCGATAAGTGACGGACGATAGAAATCCTCCATGGTCCGAGGATCATGGGGATCAAATGGTGAAAAATCAAGAATTGTGGAGAATTAAACAATTTAGAGGGTAAAGAGAGAAGAATCAAACATTCAAGAGGATAACGAAGAATATTTTTGGGTTTTGATAAATAGAAAACATAAAAGGAAAACAAATTTTGAAAAGGAAAATCTTTTTGGGTTTTTATATAGAAAACTTTGAAAATAATATTTTTGGTAACGTCTCACAACCGGTGCTCGGTAGCTCTCAAAAGTACTCATGACGTGGCGGGAAAGAAGAGTGGATCTTTCTTGATGTCGCAATTTAATGTCAAGACCTCATTAAACCCGTGTATAGGTTGTACTCTAAAGGTGAGCCGACGTAACAATTGACGCTTTCGATTTTTTTGTTGGATTTTTTTTGTGTCTTAAACACTTTAGGAAAAGTCTTTTGGATTTTAGAAAATAAATATTTACAAAAACAACGATAACTTCTCGGGGAATGATCTTCAAAAACACGCGAATCGAGACGGAATCCGTAACTCACTTCATGCCCTCCCCGGAAGCGGCGCCATTTTGATAGATCGATTTCGTAGTACAGATATTTTCCGAAGAAATACAAAGGAATGTATTTCCTGGATCGTTCTCCCAGCGAAGGATGAATGGAGTTTATAAGTCACGTCGCGTTTTACGAGTTTTTGAATGGAAAAATAGAGAGGATATTGGGATTCTACACTACGATAATGAAACTAAAACAAACTAATTAAGCATATAAAACAATTACGTAAAGCACATTAAACCTAGATCGCAATTTAAACCTAAAACGCAACTACGGGAATTCTAAAAACGCTATTTAAAACTAAATTAAAGGGATTTAAGCTAATTTTATGAAATGTAAACTAAATTTAACTAATAAGAAATGTACTTTTACAAAAGAAACTTTAAAACTTAAACGTAATAAAAAAGCAGAGGCGCTCGGGTAAAACCCGAGCCTAAAACGTAAAGTACTTGAAAAATTAACCTTAGAAATGAAAATTTATTTTTCCTACTAAGATTACGACAAAATATGTTTTAAGAAAAACGGAATATTTTTTTGAGTTTTTATTTATTTATTATGAATTAAAAACTAAAAACTAAAAATTACATATTTAAAAATAGTAAAACATTTGACAAAAATATGAAATTTTTATAAAAAATACCTTGAACTAATCTAAGCCTAAGAAAAATATAAAATCTGAAAAAGCTATTAAGAATAAGCAGTTAAAAATCACAACTCCTTATTTAGCTTTAAAGGTAAAAACATATATAAGAGATTAAATGGTGCAAGAAATGACGGTCAAATACCCAAGGGCATGATGGATTTGTGAGTTGTGTATGAGGCGGGGAAGGGTGAGTGACAGACACAGGTTGAATCCTAGGCACATGAGTTTTGCAATTTTCTAGTTTTTTTATCTTTGTAACTTTTGGCTTTTAACTAAAAATTAGAAAAACTAAATAAGCATTGCTATCCACTATCAAAACTATTTATAAGCAAATTAAAAAAAAACATATTCATGAGATTAAATATCAAAACAAATTCACCAAACAGATCTTAAGGGGAGATTAAGCTAAGATGCTAACTAAACATGACACTAAAGTATACTAACACCAAGTTAACTAAGGATGGACAGATTATGATCATAAGTTCAAGAATATCTAAACAATCCTAAATGAGACTAAAAGCAACAAAAGCTAAAGGAATCCTGCATTAAGCTAAAGCAAAATAAGCAAACTAAATCATACTAACTATTTTAAATCTAGACTAACTTGAAATTATCAATTAAGTTAAAACTAGAAGGAATTAAGCTCTAAAAGGAAACTGGCGTAGCAGCAGCCTAAGGGGCACATAGAGGGGCTTTTGTGACCTAAATAAGTTATCCTAATAAGCACTTGAGATCATATGAAAGTAACAAAGATGGAGTCTATACTAATGGCTATCTAATGAAGCAAAAATCAAACAATGAAAGCATAATAATAAGCTAATAATCAGCTGGAAAATAGCTTACTTGGGATAGAAAAGAGTGATGATGCAAGACAGAAAAAAAACACCAAACCACTAACTTTGAGCAATCAGCAGACTATGAAAATGATTTTTTTGATTTTTTTCCTTTTGAGGCAAGTGAAACCAACTGATGAAAATGCTATTTTTGATTTTTACAAATTTAAAAAAAAATTTAAATGGCTAAAAATCTTTGATCAAAAACTAATTTTGGGACATAACTTAATTCAAAGTGCAGTAAAAAATTGATTACTAAAGACCTTAAAATAGAAAGGACTTTTATCCACTAGACTCTAATAATGTTTCAAACACTGAGACTACTCAATTCCATTTGAACAATTAACCAAAAACTAAGTTTGACACTAAAATCAAGCTTAAACCAAACACCTCTTTATCTACTCAAAACAGATTATAAATCAACATCTTACATAAAACCTGCTCGAATTTAACTAAAACTGACTTTTAAGGAATCCATTATTACTAATAAACAAGATTTTAACACAACTAAAGCAGAATTAAAGCTAAGAACTAGAGATGAATAATGTTGACTTTTTGAAAAACTTGGAAATTAAGAAAAACTAAATTGCATTTAACAAACTGAGATTACAAAACTTGAATTGAAATTACACTAAGCTTAAAGACTATTTAAAACAGCAAATTGAAATGAAAGTGGTAACACTTTTCTAAATGCTTGAAAAATGGACAAATTTCTTCTTGTGATGGAAGGGCTTTTATAAGCTGATGCAGGGACTTGGGGTTGGTCTTCAGAAGCTTCAAGAAGTATAATTTCGGCCATTGATCTAATCTCTTGTCATCATATCAACTCACAGCCCTAGGATCAGATTTGGTGATGTGTTTCTACCAATAGAATCACTCCATTCGTCCATGTTGGCAATCCATGCCCTATGCCCATGTGTCAGACGGGCAGTAGCTTCCAGAAGTACACTTAAGTTGGGTAAGTTTTGGGTGTGACAGGTAATTGAGTTGCAGGGTAATTTGTAAGAGATAAACAATAACTATTTTATTTAGGCGCGCTTGGGATTTTAGAAGATTTATATATTCAAGTTTGGTAGGTGGTGTGGTTCTTTGGTGGGAATAAAATAGGGGTGGAGGGTCGTTTGGGGTATGGTTGGGGTTCAAACAGGATGGTTTTATTGGTGTAAAGAAGGGTCATGGTAATAGTGAAATGGTTTAAAGGAGGAATGGGGGTTCTTTTGAGGTATTGATCTGGGGTGGGACGATGTGGGCTTGGGCTTATGGGTAATGGGTTTATTGAGTTTTGGACATGGTTTTGTTATTTATTTTGTATCCGTGTATGTAACACAAGGACCATATATGATGTTTTGGAATTTATAAGGATCCATGGTGTAATTTATGAAAAGGTAAAGGTGATTTTGGTAAATTGGCCAAGGTGTAGGGTTTGTTGTAAAACTTCCATAAAATGTCCCGAGATCCGTAATTTGCACTTTTTGAGCATCTAAAACCCATAAAATAGCATCCTGGCATCGGCTTTTGCATTCTTCTCATTCTCGTGCTCGGTTTTTGTTAGGAATTGGAAATTCCATATTAAAGTGTCGGTCACCCCAATTATGGTCTAGCATATGTTAGCTCATAGACGTATCGTTATTTACGTTATCTAGTAGTTAATTAGTTAGTTTGTAGCGTAGTTTTATTTAGTGTAACACCGTGGAGGAAGGACGGGTCTTTACCCACTATATGCCTGATCCACAGTCCGAAGGAGGACGTTTAGTTTGTAACTATATATACCTCTACCTCTCAAGGTAGAGGTTGGACCTTCACTTAATCTAACCTTTCTTTCTTTGTTACTTTCTCTCTAGAAAGGCTCCCATCTTCCACTTTCTCTCTAGAACCTTAAACTAATTCGACCCATATATTGTTATGTGATGTGTTTGTGAAATTCAATATGTTACAAATGGTATCAAGAGCCATGGTTTGATCATCTCTCTACATATCCTTGGATTTCTAGTGGTTTTATATGGTTTTGGGTTTGAAAAGTTTAGTGGTTTTGCATCATTTGGATCATTTCTTGTGTTAAAGTTTGGATTTTGATTGTACTTTTGTGTTTAGAATCATTGTAAGTGCTTGGGTTTTGATTTGGAAAGCTTGAATAGTTGTGGTTGAGCTTGTTTTGGATTGAAAAGTGTGTTTTTGAAGTTTTTCTTGCTAGCGACTTGGTTCTCGTAGTGTTTTTCATCGTAGCGACTTGCTTGATAAAGTTAGCGAGTTCTGTGTTTGTTGTTAGCGACTTGAGCCTAGCGACTTGTCTATTGAGACAAGCCGACAAATAGTACAAGTTAGTGGATTCTCCACTACGGCTAGCGACTTGGTGAGGTTAGCGACTTGCTTCAGAAATTGTTAGCGAGTGGTAGTGTAAATTGTTAGCGACTTGATACTAGCGACTTGGATCTTAGCGAGTTGTTCTTTAGCAACTTAACTGTGTCTAACGACTTGGTGCTTAGCGACTTGTTGTCATAATACTTAGCGACTTGGTTCAAGGATTCTTAGCGACTTGGTGACTTAGCGACTTGTTCTCAAGGTTTATAGCGACTTGTCTCTAGCGACTTGTTGACTTTTCGACAAAACTTCAAACGGCTATAACTTTTGATCCAGTAACTCCGTTTCGCGTTTCTACCCATCAAAGCGACCGTGAGAATGAGAAGAATGGCATGCTCCGAGCAGAAGTTATTGAGGTTTTATGCTTTTGACCTAAATTTCTCCGAAAAATCGTGCATAAACCAATCCAAATCTCAACCAAACAAAGATCTCTCGCTAATCCTACAAACAACCATAAGACCTAACACACAATTTTCTATCATTGTGTCGATCCATCGGTTATCTTAACACGTTCTATTGGTCTCTATATCACGGTTTCTTCTTGATTTTGTAAAATCCCATGAAAGAACTATTTCTCGGTTTAAATCATAGACTTGTAAAATCCGTGTATACTACAACATCATGTCTTACACTCATCGACCCGGTAATTTCAAAAGTACTTAAATTGTATGACGCTATGGACAACAATGATAATGTATGCTACATCGAGCGATTAAAGATGATTGAATCGCTAATGACCTAATACAAAGGTGCGTCTGAATAAGCGATCGGGTAATATATCGGTTGACATGATTCGATAAATGTTCCTTGCGATGATCGAGCAATGAGAATCAATAGATTGTAGTGTTGAGATCGGTAATCGGATGATGGATCGGTTTACAAACTTGCTATTGATGACAACATGATGTGGATGCATATCATACCGACAAATGAGCGTGTATCATGTGAAACCATTAGCTGCTTCAACATAGTGCATCCTAATGTACCTAAACAAGCCGATCTTAATATGAACATGATTCGATAAATGTTCTTGGTTGAGCAAGACTAATAAATTCAAAACAAATGATATGGTTGATAAAAGGCTTTTGATGAACTTTCAAACAAATTCTCAAAACTTGAAAAACATTGCATTTCTCTTGAAATTGCAATACAAAGTAAGGAGGAAAGTTTTCAAACTAAGAAACCATGTAAAATCCGAATTTCACGAATTTCGTGAATTTTTGAAATAAACGATTTAAAAGCTCGACTTCAAGCCAACAACTCGACTATCAACAATTTGAAAAAACATATTTCTGATATGCATGTGAAAAGTAATTTGGTTACAAGTAATTCTGATGTTAATGTTATTGATGATATTCAAATGAGAAATGATGAATTAGCGGTTTGTGTGGCCAATACTAAAGGAAAATGAGTCTTTGAGAAAGCATCACATAGAACTAAGTGACTCTGTCAAAGAAGCTAGAACTACGTCAATGGAACAATCAAACTCTTTGATAGCAAAAATTGATAAACTCAAAGCTCAACTTCAGGAAAAGAGTTTCGCTATTGTTGCCTCAAAAATGAGCTTAGGAAATCATGAGGAAAAGTGTGAACACTAAGTTTACAAAACCATCAACCTTGGGAAACCGGTTTCTCATCCCATTAGAAACCGGTCTATTGTTAGGCGACCTTTGCGTTTATATCGAAGACCAAAATTTTCAAAAACACGGTTTGCCTCCCAAGTTGATGCGATAAAGTTTTGTCAAAACGAAAGACCAAAATTTTACTTCGTTAAGGTTCAACTAAGTAGCCACTTTGAAGCAAAACAAACAAAAACTTTGCCTAGATGGATACCAGCTGCTAAATCTTTGGAGTCTAGGAATATCGATAAGTCTTCCACTGTACATAAGAAGCTTAACACTCCTAGACCTTGCCATAAGTGGATACCATCGGTAGAATGTTTAAGGATGATGGGACTTAGGTGGATACCTACCGGAAAGCTGTTTTCCAATGGCAAAATCAAGGTTGACAGTGAAGCCCCAAAGGATTTGGATACTAATGTCACTAACCAATATATATGCAATCAAGTTTGTAATGTTAGTGCGGTATTCCTTACTCGATTCAGATACTTGATCCTTCACTACATGGACTCGCTTAAAGTATGGATAACAAATGGATTGATATCTCATTACTCACGGGTTCAAGTTACTCAACCTTGATATTCAATCTGCTATGACGCCTGCTCACATCGATTCGGGCCTCGTACTTCATCATTATGGTGTCTGCAGATAACACTTGAGCCTCGTTCTTCAAAGAAAAGAAAAGTGTACGCTCTTACGTAAGCTTAATCTTCGACTAAAGAGAAATTCTCTCATGAATGGCCATTCTCATCTAGATTCTCCATCTTCGAGCTTCATGCCTTTCTCCATGTTCGTTTCGTCATCAAGTGGATCTACATTCATTAGAGTTTACTCTTATTCACTTGTTCAAATCAAAAATGGCAACTTCGGATGGAATTTTTTAGGGGGGGAAGTGGATCTACATATTGATGGACGTTTGTATAATGGTCAGACTACTCAAGAAGTCTAATCTCCAGTTACTTCTCAAGGCGTTGTTAATGACTATCATTGCAGTTGCACCCATGAATAGTGATCCGCTCTTTGGTATTCCTTTGCCAAATCTTCACGGATCATTGTTTCATTGTTCTTTCCTAAATGTGCACTCTGTAAATCAACCACATGAACATTAAGGAAAATGACATCCTCATCCGTCGAAGACATTATTGGTGAATCTTCCCGATCGGTCTCTTCATGTATACCGTTAGGAAGAATGCATTGATGTTGAGAAATCATTTGTTCCGGTTCATTCGGTGGGTCAATGTACATCTGATTGTATGTTTATTCACGTGTTGGGCATTTGACACAAGTTGATTACTTCAGAGTTAATCATTTATCACTTATTTGAGATTGAAGTTGACTTTCTACAAAGGCGTGTTCATATTTGTTAACTTGCTCGGGCTTAAGAATTTGAGTTGAAGACTTGGTTTATCTAGTTACCAGTAGTCGGGGTGGATGGCTGAAGACCTGGTTAACTATCACTATTAGGAGTTACGTTGTTTTACTCAGTGTCACATGCATTTGACGATGTGGATAATCTCAAGAGGTGTTAATGTCTCATACTTTGTTTGAGTTGTGAGTACTTAGAGATTTGCTTGAAGCATAGATTCTCGACACCGTTCTTCCATCATTAAGTGCAAGCTTAAGATACAAATGCGGGAATTCGTCTTGATTTCAAGTTTGGTATATCGGGTTTTCTTCAACGATGGTCACTTCAAATTGTCTACATATGGATTGATAAAGATAGTCGAGAGAGTTTACGTAGCGAGTTGATTCTCACGAGATTCATTTGGGCTATTTGAGTTATTCTCACAAGATTTCATGTTTATGGGTATATTATGTTTCTTGATTACGAGGTATCAAAACCAACAAGGGGAAGGAGACATATATCTAAAAGCACAACGAGTACACATGATGAACTTAACACTTCTACCTGATTGAAGTTATCCTAGAAAGACAATGGTCATAACCGTAGAGAAACTCAGTGTTTAACTCGTAGCCTTTGGTGTATTATTCCAACTATTTGGGGGAAGGATATATTATTCCAACCATTTGGGGGAAGGATGTATTATTCCAACTATTTGGGGGAAATGGTCTCTGGAGACTTTTGGTATGTGTTACTTCAGCGTTCAGTTGGAAGAAATATGAGAAGAATATTTGGTACGTGAGATGATATTGCTTATCGACATCTTCTATATGATTTATGATAAAGTGCTTCCGGAGGAAGGACGAGTCTTTACCCACTGTATGCCTGATCCACAGTCCGAAGGAGAACGTTTAGTTTGTAACTATATATACCCTCTACCTCCCAAGGTAGAGGGTTGGACCTTTCACTTAATCTAACATTTCTTTCTTTGTTACTTGCTCTCTCTAGAAAGGCTCCCATCTTCCACTTTCTCTCTAGAACCTTAAACTAATTCGACCCATATATTGTTATGTGATGTGTTTTGAAATTCAATATGTTACGCTTTTCTTGGTTTTGGCTTTCTTTTATGCATTTTATCATATCCGTACTGCATATGCATAAACTCAAGAAACCAACAAATATTAAGCATTAACGGCTCGTTTACGTTATTTTGGGCTGTTTTGGTCAAGAAAAGGTATGTGTTTTGCACATACCACCCACTTTTATCTATTTAGCTATCATATTTACTCACTTTATCTATCTTGTTGTAAACAATTCAAAATATGACCATAACCCATCCCCGTCAAATTCCAAACTGTCACTTGTATGTGCATGAAACATGAACAAATGAAAACAATTTCTCAATGTTTCATCTGATAAAATAAAACCCAACACTTCATTTATAAGCAAATTCAAATGAAAATTGTTATCACAACAAATTAAAAATGAGAAATGATAGAGGACCTAAACTTAAGCCTAATTTTAGACCTAAAACCATCATCTTGATGGTTGTGAGACGAGGACCTACTTATTTTACAACCATCGGGATGATGTCACTTGATTTTAGGCCTAAAATTAAGCCTAAGTTTAGCCTCCTATCATTTCTTTTAAAAAGTATAGTCAATGATCATGGATAGTAGTGACCATATTATCGCCCATCTTTCACTACTTTGGATTTGATTCTGCATTTGGATAAACACATAGTCAAAGATCACAATCTCATATAAACACAACGTCGCATCTTAATTAATACATTACAACTTTGCAAATTAAGTTGTTCATGATGAAGCTCCCGAAACTAAACTTGTTTCACCCTAAACCTCACCAAATAGTATTTCCATCTAATTTAGTATTCATTCATATAATTTGCTAATAACACAACTATGGGTGAAAACGAGTCGATCCGAGCCCGAGCCTGCCAGAGCTCGAGCTCGGCTCGTTTAAGTTTAAAACGCTCGAGCTCTAGCTCGGCTCGTTTTGAGCCTTAAATTTTAAGCTCGAGCTCGGCTCGTGGTTTGTTATATAAGCTCGGGCTCGGCTCGTTTATACGATTTGACAAAGAAAAGTTAAAGCTTGGCTCGAGCTCGAGCTCGGCCCGTAATATATCTTATTTGAGCTCGTTAATAAGCTCGAGCCAGGCTCGTATATATGTTTAATACTTAAAATATTATAATGTTGTTTAAGCTCGCGAGCGCAAACGAGCTTCGTATGTAAAGCTCGGGCTCGAGCTCGATTAATAACCGAGCTGCAACTTAGGCTCGAGCTCAGGCTCGAGCTCGTTTACACTCGGCTCGTTCGAGTTTTTTCCCGATCTGATCCCGAGCTTTTCACAAACGGATCGGCTCATTTTCACCCCTAAACACAACTTGTTGAGCGTAGGTTGCGTAAATCTCTATTAACAACCACATATGTATGTGCTAAAATTATAACCACATGAATTAATTTTAACATTTTGATCATCGCTTCATGTTTTCATATATATATACTTAGCTACATCAAGATGTAGCCAACTTAGCTACACAAATATGTCAATTTGAGGTATAAATAAACAAATTTTATGCCCAATAAACATCATTAATCATTTCCACTCCATCAGATTTAAGAACTAACATCTATCATTGAAATTTACTCCAAGTTAGTCATTGTTGCAAATGTAAGAACTTAGTAGCCATTTTTGCAACAAAAACTAGATCCAAGAACAAACACATTAAAATTTGCAACAATATTAAATACTAGATGTTGGAGGTGATGGATTAGGAAGGTTAACAAGTTTAGGATGTTAAGCTGACATCATAATTGGGGTTTTATTCATGGAATTAGCATTTTGGTGTAGCTAAGTTGGCTACACCCTTGGTGTAGCTAATATATTCCTATATATATATATATATATATATATATATATATATATATGAGTTAGGATCAAATAAGAAGATTACTTAAAATAAGAAGAAATAAGAAGAACTATAACCAAATCCGAGATGCACCGACCTAAATTAGATGCATCCCTATAATTTTAGATGTATTATAACGCACCATAGTGTATTTTCTAGCTTTTAATTAGATGCATATACGTATATTAGATGCATTTCATGATTTCTCTTGTTTTTGTTCCTCTGCGTGCCAAAATCATGAAAATCAATTTGCACCATCTATACATCAAATTAACTTTCAAACTCAAGATGTTGCATCTATATGAATAGAAATGCATCTAATGCAAGTCGTTGCATCTCAAATGCGTGGTTTTGGTCACTTCTCACCACTTCTTATTTTAATTTACTTCTCACTGGATCCCTACTCATATATGAGTTAGGATCAAATAAGAAGATTACTTAAAATAAGAAGGGGATAGCTTGGCTATAATTTTTGTAGCCAATTGGCTACAATCCTTTACAAAAAATACACTAGCAATGAAACAGGCCCCACGTAAAAAATCGGGACCCACAAAAGAATCGGGGACCCACATTTATAAAACAAAATTGTAGGCAATATAGCTACAATTAATTATATATATATATATATATATATATATATATATATATATATATATATATATATATATATATATATATATATATATATATATATATATATATAATCTAAATCAAATATGATAAAACTTAATGTTGTTAAAATAAGATCCAACTAAAATTTGACAAGTGACACTCTCCCTACAACAAAAATAATTTTTAATTAGTTACAACTAAAATTATTAAAGTTACGGTAGTTTTCTTTTTAAAATTTATGAAACCTAGGTGATACACTTGGATTAAAAGTGTAATGTGTATCAGGATTTGGTATGTGTATCAGGTTTTAAAATATTTATTAGTGTAATGTGTATCAGGTGTATCACTAATTCAAACTCATGTATCATTTGGTTATTATTTGCTAAAATGTTAGTTTGTATTAATATATTATTTTTGTGTGTATTATTTGTAACACCCCAACCCGATAAGGGTAGAAGTATCACAAGATGACGTCATATCAAAACATACATAATGAACATAAAGCAACAAATGAAGTCTCAAACATAAATAATCAAAGGAATTCAAGTCAACACGACTTAACAATACATAAGTTCAATGAAAGGAAAATACTCCAAAGAAATAAATAACGATAATCAAAGTCTAAATAAATGTCATAGCATAATCAATGGAATCTAAGATGACTAGGGCATAATCTCCATATAAGCTCATCTCTCAACCCAAACAAATCCCCAGCTCCTAGCTTAGATACCTGCCGCAGAAAAAGAAAATGCGGCTGAGCTTAAAAAGCCAGTGAACAGATACATAACAAAAAGAATAATCGAAAGATAAGGAACGAAGATAACCTAATCATATGGTGCATTTGGGAATAACATAAGGCATAAACAAAGGATAATGAAACGGAAAGAAAGGTCAGTCATCTACAACGAGCCCATAACATATCATATCATAACATATCATAAGTAACCATGGAGTGATCAGCTCCCAGAATGTGAAAGACGCGTATTGCACACGACATCAGTCACCATATAAATCATATTGTTGAATCTTAGACCTTGATAGATCTTTGAGCGCTCGTGAATCGTTAGTAATGTTTACGTAATCACAAACACACTAATAGAAAGTCTCTATTACTTGTATTCTAAAGCGGAAATCAAACACAAGTAAGAACACAGATTACTAAGAATACTTTGATCCTCTATGGATCTTTGAATAAAACTAAAACTTGTTTTTCAAACTCGTACATCATACATACTAATGTGTTCCTTTTATAGACAAGGAACCCTAAACCATTTCACAAGAAATGTATATTCTTAAAACTAAAAGATATATGCATTATCACTTCCTAATAAAACTCATGCATATCCTAACTAACTATAAAATACGCGGCATATCTATATCCGCAGAAACAAGCTACACGGTTTTACTACTTCATGAATCACTTCTTCAAAGAATCCGAAGACTTCACAGAATCCGTCAACGATATTATTCAATGTAATTCTTATTCAAGAGAATTCCCAACAATCCTCCCCAATCTTGAATTTGACATGGTTAAGTTCAAGATTCTTGATAGATCGTTAACACTTTAGAACAAGAGGATTGAATTCGAACATCGTGACAAAGAATCAAAACAACCATAACTCTATGATGGCAAAGCTGTGAAACTTGGATCTTTGCGAAGAACAAATGACAAAGTGTACATCAAAACAGTTAGTGTCATACTATTCTCATCACATCCAGGTGTGTTAACTCTTGTGAGAGGTGAATCATTGAAAATAATGGATTTGATGTCTCTTTACCAATAGCCATTACTACTGGAGTAGCCAAATGTTTAAGTTCGAAAACTATGGTACAATGATAACCATCTGATTTTTAGCAAATCAGCAGCTATAAACGGATTTGAAATGTCTTTACCTGTAGCCGTTTGCTCAGGACTAGTCAATTCTTAGGTGGAAAGAATCACCTTTGGTGAATTGATTACCAAAAATGGTATTCCACTGCCTTTACCACAAGCCATATACTTGTGGGCTAGCCAATTCTTTGGATACCAAAAAGGAATAATCCATGGTGAATTGATGACCATACAACCCTCAGCAATTAAGCATGGGTGAGTTGCATACCCTATAGTTTTTAGCAAACCATTACAGCTATCAACAGATTTGATGTGTCTTTACCAAAGTTGTACCCTTTGGACTAGCCAACTCTTTGAGGGACACAAGTCACATCTGTTGAGTTGATAACCATCAGTAGAGTTATATACGACAAACCTGAATATACAAAGATTTTTTTTTTACTAAGAATTAAACAAAGAAAGAAATGATACAAGATACCAGAATCAAGGAGAAGCTTTGTGTTGCAGAAGCTTGGACTTGATCAACCCAATCAATTGTTCAGCATGGGTCATATCATTCGCCACTGGATCAGGAGGAACTTCCAATTTCCTTCTAAGCATACGTTTCATCAGTTGAATGGACAAAGGATAATGCTGATCAGAAAACATACATACACAAAGTCCACACTTTGTCTCCACAACATGCACATTTGGGATAGGGTAAAATCTCCAAGTATCAACCTTCCACTTATGTGAATTCTTCCAAATTGAATACCCTTTACCATTTGGAGACTGAGAATCAAAAAGAACTTGAAGATCTCCCAATAAGTACAAACCAGAACCGTGTGGTGTATGAGTGGCATAATACTATGTGACAAGGCCATGGAGAGTAATCAAATCTTGCTTATCCACCAAATGAAGTATGTATTTCAAGAAAGTAAACTTCATAGAGGAGTCATCTATCCTATATATGGTGTTAAGCTGTCCATCAGTCAATGTTCATTTTGTCAACACACTATAAGAACCCTCAGGAAAAGTTGCAGAAGAACCTACTTTGATAAATGGTATATCAGCAGCCTTTAGGTCCAAATGCTTAGAAGAACCACCCTTGTGAGATTTATGAACTCCAGAGGCTGGCTTCCCAGCTAATCTCACAGATCTCCTGATGGCAATGTGTCTCTTGTGGGACATCCTTTTCCCCTCCTACCAGGTACATAAATGCCCATAGAAAAAGAAGAAGGTACCTTCTCAGATGCACCAGAGGCATCTTCAGTAGGAATAGAAGAGGTAGAAACAGAGGGAATTGGAACAGAACCACCCACTTCATACAATTTATCAAGCTCTTTTCTGGCCTATCTAGCTCTAGCAACTTCTTGTTCAGCTCTCCTAACCATGTATGTAGAAGGTGCAGCAATAGGTTCAACAGATTGTACTCTCTCAGTAGAATGTACACCTTCGGTAGGTTCCTCGTGAACAAAGATGAGTGCTCACCGTGCTCTATCATCGACAAAAGTCACACTCTCAACTTTCTTGGGTCTTTTGGCTTTTGGAGCATCCATACCACCAGCAATCCTTTTCAATTGAGAAGGCGGTGTAATATGCTTCATAATCTTATTATACATCTTGGTCAACTCGATTCGAGATAAAGCCCGGACTTGCTTCCTTGTCGCACTGTTGATAGAGAGCGAGACTACGATTATACACCACATTTCTCATATAAGTTTTCTTACGTCTTTGCGATCTGTGGTTTCTCCTCTTAGCTTTAGCCTTTTGTGCGACAATAGCTTTTCTCTTTGCAGCTGCAGCTTTCTTCTTTTGTTGTCCAATAGCCATCATTTGTGCAGGAAAGTTTTCACTATCAAAATCTGCTCCTAAAATGCTTTGAGCAAGAGTAGAATTTGAAGCAGCTTGAAGAGTGTATGAATCCCATTGCTCATCAGTAAAATGAATGGATTGTTCATCCAATTCTCTTTGTCTTTCACGAGGCAAATTTGGAGTAAACTGATCTGCAAGCTTTTGTGCCAATGCTTGACTCTTCATCAAATCTTCATACTCTGTTAGCATTCTGGCTTGATCTAGCCTTTCCTTGTCAGTTACAAGATCTGGACCAAGATCTTCATCAACCATAACTCCTTTCCTTTTGTCAGAAATAGCCATAGCAGGAACATTGGTAGCAGGCTCATTAGAAGAATCATCATGAGACATATCAACAATTGGAACTGTTTCAATATTCTCAGAAGGAACACCAATTGAAGCATCAGGAGTAACATGTTGAGAAGGATCTTCAACATGTGTAGGAGAGACAGCAGCATCAGGATCCAGAACAAAAGTTCTCCCAGCAACAAATATTACATGAGGATCTTTTGAAGGTATAGTACATGGTTGTTCTTGCACAGATGATACATGACCATGTTCAGAAGCAAAATCAACCATTTGTGCATCAGTCATAAGATGATCACCAGCAATTGTAACATTATCAACACTTGGCACCTTAGAAGATTTAGTGGAATCCTTTCTCAAATAATGTCTTCTCCTTCTTCTTTTAAACTGAATAGGTTCCTTTTGTTTTGAGGATTCAGCAGCAATGGGAGAAGAATCATGAGTCTGTTGAGCAACTTCAACCAATAACTCAAGAGGATCCAAATGTATATCCTCCTGCTCTTCATCAGAGGTTACCACAAACTTCCTTTTTCTGTTCTGCCCAAGTTGTGCTTCTAACTCCTGAACCTTCTTATTCAACACCACAATCTCATCACCAAGTGAGGATTTGGTATCTGCAAGCTCCTTTCTGAGATCGTCAACCTCTTTCACATACCTGGTCAGCAAATCATATACAGAGGTAAGTGTAATAGGGTCCTCAGCTCCACCAGCAGATTGCTCAGTGGTAATGGGAGCTTCATTGGGCCTTTCAGGAGAAACATGTATATGCTCAAAAATAGGAGAGCTTTCATCAATTGACTCTCTAACTGGACTAGGTGTGGTCTGTCTAGTAATCTCAGGTTCAAGAGGTGAAAGTACTTGAGTACCAGAAGACTGAGTTGTCTCCTCAACCTCAGGAACTAGCTCATCAGGAGCAACATTAGTAGGTGATGGACTAGGACTAGGTGACAGAGGTAAAGGTGTAGGTGGAGGTTGGTCAGGAGAAACATTTGATGCTTCAGCAGTTATGGAGGGTCCCTCATCAATGGCAACTGATGGATTACCATCAGCAGCAACATTAGGAGAGGGTGGAGCACCAGCAGCATTACTCTCACCAGCAGCATCATTGCCATGTGGCAACATAGCTTCGAGCAAAGAGTGATGTGCCCCAACATAATGAGTTTTCATGGAAGCAAAAAATTTAGCACTAAGAGCTCCTATGGGGCAAAAGACTTTGTCTTGGGTTGTTATGCCTAATATTATTTGTAAAAACCTAGGGTACATTTGAAACTTATGCTTTTTCTTTTGAATATTTTCAACCATATTATCAAAAATAAACTTAGAGAAATTATAAGTTAAACCCTTTGAAAGACATACAATACCACAACCCAATTGGGTAGACAATTGATCCCATCCTCCTGACTTGTTGCTTATGCACTGAAGTAATGTATGCACCAAAAACCTCCACATGGGGCAAAACTTATTCTTGTGCCACTTGTTGCTTATGTACTGAAGTAATGTATGCACCAAAAACCTCCACATGGGGCAAAACTTATTCTTGTGCCACATATCTATGTTAGTACTTTGGTATCCAACATCTCTTAACCCATCAAGTATCTCTTCAGTGTTCCACCTTCATCATCCAAACGAAGTTGTGTCCTAATCAAATCCTCAGTCACCACATACTCAGTTCCATTAATCTTTGCTACAATTTATGTGTCACTTCGTTTGGCAGCAGATGCCCAAAATTGTTTAACCAACGATTCAAATATCACATTTGGAGAATGTGTTAGAGCATAATGAATCTTGGAACGCTTCAAGAAATCCACCATAGGTTCATACAGTTCATGTCCCTTTTCTTTTTCCAGAAAAGCAACCTTGTTGTGATCTTTCTTAAGTGGAAGTGCCGCCATTAGAAGGAATTGTGAGAATAGGGTATGAATCAAGCAAATGGAAATGTGTTTAAATTGATTGAAGAGGGAATCAGTTGATTTTGGGCGAAGATTATGCGAAGTAGGTTATAAATAGAAGTTACCCAATCATGGTCAAAAATATCAGAACAAATCGTTGACCAGATCTGACGTGTAAAGTAACTCCAACCAATTACAAAATTAATGCTTCAGAAGAAGGGATGGTCAATCTGCTGATGGAAGTCAATCAGCAGAATTAACTCAAGTGTAAAAGTATCTTCAGTAAATATCTTGAGTTTACTGTGCCACCCAACTCACATTAATTACCATCAACCCTTGACTCCGCCTATAAGATAATCCTAATTCACAATTAACACATATCAATTACCCCCAATTTACATCAAAACCCTAATTTCTCAATAATTCCACAATCATCAACAACAAACATGTCTACCAAACCAGAAATCATTGATCTAACCTCCTCCTCCTCCTCATCATCATCCAGTGATGATTCATGCCCATTGTCTCGATACCCTTATCAAGATGAACCTCAACCTTTGAAGTCCCCCTTTCTCCCTTCATCTGAAGATGATAGTGTAGTGAATCCAAGTGATTCATCTAGGGGTTCTGATGACTCCACAGAGCGTCTAGAGCCAATCTTCAATAGATTGGTGAGAGAGGAAGGAGGAGGACGACAATGGTGAGAGAAGCCCCAACCTTCACAACCCCAACCCCAACCAAGGCCACGTGCCAGAAATCCACCACTCCCAAAGACAAGAGAGGTGGTGATTGGTCTTCCTGCTCCAGGATCTGGTGCTTCATACCATGGAAGCAGGGGAAAGGGCAAGGAGGCAGAGGTGAAGGGAAAGGGAAAAGGGAAGGTGGAGTAGAAGGTGGTGTGATGTTTCCAGGGACCAAAGATATAAAACTAGGTTCTTGCGCATCATCATTGTTTTCATCAATCCATCCTTTCCATTTTCATCTTCAGCTTCTTCATCGTATTGGTCATGCATATCCACCAGCTTTTGTAATAGATGATAGGAGCTAGAATATGTTTGGTAGATTTTGTATAGGGATGGTCTTTTATTTCATTTGAAGTTGATTGTAAGCTATAAATTGTTTCTTGAATGAATGAACAATATTTCTTTCATATCTCAATGATTATCACTTGATCTTTACTTCAGTACTTCTCTTCACTAGAAACAATGAGATCACTTGTACCAATGAGTATCACTTGTGCTTCTCTTCAGTAGAAACACGCTTTAAGCTTACATGACCATATTCCCATTTAATCAAACTTGGTGAACTTCAACTTAAGATTAGTAACTACTCATAAAGGCATTCTGCAAAACAGACACAAAGTAGCAAACAAACCAAACCAAAACATACAAAACTTAAAGATTATTAGCTGGTTAGTGTTAGCAAACAAAAACATAAACAATAATCTACAAAATTTACAAGTTTGACAACTACAATTCTCCCTTGAGGCATATGCCTCCCCTCAAACTTTGCAGTTAAGGGTTAAGCATCCCAATATGGACAACTAGGTGTTGAAACCTGGGTCCATCAAAAGCTTTAGTCAATAAATCTGCCACATTATCATCTGTGTGAATCTTAAGCACCTTTATCAAATGTTTTTCATATGCATCTCTTATAAAATTGTGCCTGATATCAATATGCTTAGTTCTATTATGAAAAACTGGATTTTTAACTATGCATATGGTACTTTGATTATCAATAAAGATTGTGGTGTTCATGAAGTTAAACCCATAATCCAGCAATTGATTTTGTATCCATAGTACCTGACCACAACAACTTGCGTGACAACATACTACCTTGATGATAAGGTAGCAACAATAGTTTGCTTCTTGCATTGCCAAGAAATCAATCTTCTTCCAAGAAATTGGCAACCTCCAGTTGTGGATCTCCTATCCAGATTTGCACCAGCATAATCACTATCACTATATGCTTCCAACCAAAAAGGAGACTCTTTTGGGTACCAAAGACCTAAATTGGGTTGGCCTTTTAGGTACTTGATGATCTTTTTGACTACATTCAAGTGGGAAGTAAGTGGAGTGACCTGATGTCTAGAAAAAGCACTCACAGCAAATGTAATGTCAGGCCTAGAAGTTGTCAAATACATCAATGAACCAATCATGGATCTGTATAAGTGAACATTCACAGCATGATCTGATTCAAGATTGTTCTTTGGTTTTGGAGCTTCATAAGGTTTAGTGGCAGTTCTGACATTTTCCATATCAAACTTCTTCAAAATATCTCTCACATATTTATCCTGACTGATAAAAATACCATCGGGTTTCGCTTAACTTGTAGACCCAAAAGAAAGTAAGCTCCCCATAGCACTCATCCGAAACTCTCCTTCATCAACTCCTCAAACTCCCTCGCACCAAGCTTCTTTAGTGGAGCCAAATATAATGTCATCCACATAAACTTGCACAAGAATGATGTCTCGAATTCTTCTTTATGAAGAGTGTTTTGTCAATAGCACCTCTTACAGAACCATGCTTCAAAGTAAATGCAGATAGCCTAGCATACCATGCTCTTGGTGCCTGATGTAGTCCATAGAGAGCTTTTACAACCTTGTATACATGCTTTGGATTATCTGGGTCTTTAAAGCCTTTGGGTTGAGTGACATATACTTCTTCTTCAATTTCACCATACAGAAAAGCACCTTTCACATCCATCTGATATACCATGAACCCCATATAAGATGCATAGGCCAAGAAGATTCTAATGGCGTCAACTCTAGCTACAGGTGCAAAAAATTCATCATAATCAATTCCTTCCTCTTGCTTGAACCCCTGAGCCACTAATCTTGCTTTGTTTTTTACCACAATACCCCTTGCATCTCTTTTATTCTTCAAAATCCATTTTGTCCCAATTGCAATCTTCCCATCAGGTAGTGGTACCAGTATCCAAACCTGCTGATTCTTGAATTGTTGCATCTCATCTTGCATTGCTTCAAGCCAACTTGAATCTTCAAGAGCTTGAGAAACACTGGTTGGTTCCACTTGAGAAAGAAAGCAAGCAAGTAGACAATGCTTAAAGTCTGTGTGATTGTCCCTTTGTTGTTTTGAGACTTAGGAAAGAAAAGCAACTTGACCATACTAAGAACTTGTCACAGTACTTCTAGTTCGAACAGGTTCTTGAGGATCACCAATAACATTTGATTGAGGATGAGAAATGTTGATCCTTTTTGTAGCAGTGAGGTTGACATCAATTGTGGTGTCAAGATTGTTCACAATTGGTTCAAAATCACCGTCATAGGAAGTTCAGGTGAAGATTCCAGATTTGGGTTGGTGATTACCAAGATCCGAAGGACTTGGAAATCGTGTATATGGTTCTTCAAAGTCTGTGGACACACTAGTAGAAATGGGAGTAGATCTGCAGGGGCGTCGATGGATTTGGTGATGTCGAGAAACAGGAGAACTGTCAGCAGAATCCTGGTTTCCACTGACTGCTTGTGCTGATTGTCTGATTAGTGCCTCAGCATCTCTTGCAAACTCCACACCAAGCCTCTCAGCTTCTAAATTGGCTGCATGCTCTTGCTTCTTGAGTCTAGCAAGGTCATCTACATAGTGTGACTCATCTTCATTCTCATCAGAAGTTACTTAAGAACTATCACCTGCAAAATGGTTAGGGGAAAAGGAAGGTACAACAATGGTTTGTTCATCATGCTCAGATTCACTATCTGAGTCATCATCCAGGGTACCTGCATTGTTAGTGGGAGACTCTTGTGTACCTGCAGATTGGTTAGAAACATATCCGGTATAACCCAAGTAATCGCTTAAGTAATCCGGTCAAAGTACCAAGCATGACCGTGACCCTGAACATTAGGCTTATATTCTAGGTATCTCAGGTTGAGAGTTCCTCAATATTTTTAGCATTTAAATTATATACCCTATAAGCCTTACTATGAGCTGAATAACCCACAATATACCCCTCATCAGCTTTCTCATCAAATTTTCCCAGTGGATCACTAGTGTTCAAAATGGCTACTTGACATCCAAAAGGTCTGAGGTAATGAATATCAGGAACTTTCCCAGTGAGAAGTTCATAAGGTGTCTTGAAATGAGGTCTAGTAATTGATACCCTGTTCAGAACATAACAAGCGATTATCGCTTGATCCGAACATAGTGGGTAATTTAGAGTCGCAGCATGGATCTTCTTGCCTCTATTAAGGTCCTATTCTTTCTTTCAAGAACCCCATTTTGTTGTGGGGTTCTTGGATTGCTATAGTCCCTTTTATCCCTTTAGACTTACGAGTTCTATTAATACATCATTTTGAACTCGTCCCATTATCACACCTAATACCTTTAACCTTTTTGTTTAGTTGGTTTTCAACAAGGGTAATGAACTCTTTTAAAATTTGAGATGTTTCATCTTTAGTTTTCAAAAGAATACCCAACAAAACCCGCTATAGTCATCGATGATTACCGGCGTAAGTACTTGTGATCAATACTTGATTTGGGTTGGACCAAAGAGATCCATATCAAGAATCAAGAGGTTACGAGATAGTGCTCACAATATAATGGCTTTGTATGAGGCTCGTGTTGCTTTCCTTTGTTGCGAGCAACACAATTGTGTTCATTGGTGAAGACTTTGGAAGGAAGTCCTTCAACTAGACCAAGTTTAGAAAGCTTGTTAATGGTCTTGAAGTTCACATGAGCCATCCTTCTATGCCATTTGTAGACTCATCCAGGATGCTTTAGCCACCAAACATGTTAGGTCACCTTGAACATCATTCAAATTGAATGTGTATAAATTGCGCTTCGGGAACTCTCGGCATAATTGATGTATCTTACGGAAGTTTGAAGTCTTTAGAGCACAAGACATTCATCCTCGAGAGAATAATACTTTGTTCTTGGTGTCACAATTTTGTGATCATCGAGAACAAGTCTGAAATGTTGCGTTCCTTTACATAGTACACATTCTCAAAATCCAACGAGGTGTCCGATGGTGCCTTTCCCGATAATTCTACCATCTCCTCCACCAAATGTCACATTGCCTCCTCCTTCTATGGGTACAAAATCATGCATCTTCTCTTTGTTTCTGACATGCTACGGAACAACCACTATCTACAATGCCTACTTATTTACTCTTGAGGGATGATCATACAACAACAACAAAATTATACAAAATATTAGTACACTTTGGAGACTCAAGTCATTCGACTTGAGCCTCCTAATGGATCATAAGAGTTAGGCCATGTAGATGTATAAGATCTACCATTGTTCTTGGGCCTCCATTGAAAATTATGTCCCTTTGAGTCCAAGAACAACTGTTTGAGGGCTTCACAAAGAAGATCCCAATATCCCTTCCAACATACATTGAGTCAAAACATCCAGGCCAATAACCATTTTGAAAATATGAACTAGTTGGTCTCACATATGGTCTAGCAACAGATCTTCTCCAAGTAGATGGAGAAGGTTTATCAGCAGAATTGTGTTTGTTGGTTTTATGAGTTGCTTGTGGAACAAAAGATGGTATATCATTAACATTTTTCCACATTGGTCTAGGTTTCTTTTGACTAGCACAAACACCCACTCTTTGCTCATGAAAATTACAATCCTTAATCAAATGAAATTTACTTCCACAAATAAAACATTTCTTCTTTTTAGAAGATTTATTCAAAGTGAAAGATGTTTCATTACATGCAAAAGCATTCAAACCACAAACATTAACAGAATTGTTTTTAACAGAATTAAAAGCATTGTTTTGCAAAGAATTAAATGACAAGTCTTCAGAGGAAACTGTCTTGGAATTTGATTCCTCGTGAAGAACTCTAACGAGCTTGTAGGAGTCTTGGGTGAGGTCTTTGGAAGGTCGACTTTTCACTTGAATCACAACGGTAGATGTAGTAGACCCTTGGTCGAGGACTTGTCCTTTGTCGAACAAGAGACAAAGTCGGTAGATTTAGAATCGTGTCCGCAAGTCTCTTGACTTTTGCCATAAAGATGGTGTGATCCATCAAAGTCTATTGTGATGGAAAGGTCATTGGGCATATGTTCTCCTCTAATAGGTCCAGGTACAGCATGTAATTCTCCTTCTTTTACAACTTACGCAGAATCACTTCTTCAGCAGAATTCTGTTGAATAATACTGTTGAATTCTGTTGAATAATACTGTTGACGGATTTTGCTGAAGAAGTGATTCTGCGGAAGTAGTAAAACCGTGTAGCTTGTTTCTGCGGATATAGATATTCCGCGTATTTTATAGTTAGTTAGGATATGCATGAGTTTTATTAGGAAGTGATAATGCATATCTCTTTTAGTTTTAAGAATATACATTTCTTGTGAAACGGTTTAGGGTTCCTTGTCTATAAAAGGAACACATTAGTATGTATGATGTACGAGTTTGTAAAACAAGTTTTAGTTTTATTCAAAGATCCATAAAGGATCAAAGTATTCTTAGTAATCTGTGTTCTTACTTGTGTTTTATTTTCGCTTTAGAATACAAGTAATAGAGACTTTCTATTAGTGTGTTTGTGATTACATAAACATTACTAACAATTCACGAGTGCTCAAAGATCTATCAAGGTCTAAGATTCAACAAGTGGTATCAGAGCCTCGGGAGAGTCTCTATGATACTAAGAACATCCTTTTCTTTACACCCTCAGAACCAAAACAACCATAACAATGCAGGGTCGACGATGGATCGGTTACTCACAATCAAAACACCACATCTTTGCAACAACTCAATCTCACAAACAAAGAATGCAAAGTTCCCATACCTCAAGAAGGAGGAGTATGAATTGTGGGCTATGAAGATGCAGAATTGGATCACCAATATTGATTGGAATCTTTGGGAAGTTGTTCGTAAGGGTAACAGTTTGAAGAAGCACGTCAAAGATGTTGATGGTGTTGTTACCATCGTTGGTCCCAAAACTGCTGAAGAGATACTAGCTGTTCAGAGATAGAATAAAGTTAGAACTATTCCCCTTCAAGCTATACCAGATGATCACATTGGTGACTTTCACTACATGGAGGATGCTAAGAACATCTGGATGGCAATCAAGGCTAGGTTTGGTGGGAACGATGAGTCAAAGAGGTCGAGGAAATCAATCTCAAAAAGCAAGCTTCAAGAATTCCAAATCTACGAGGAAGAAGGTATCCACAAGGGGTATGACAGGCTCCATAGGATTTTGAGTCAATTGAATCACCAAGGCCGGGCGCACAATGAGGATTGCAATTCAAAGTTCTTACGATCTTTACCTCCATCTTGGTTGCAAGTAAGCATTGCACTCAAAGCTAAAGGTGGGCTAGATATGCTCACTTTTGATGATCTCTACAACAGACTTAAAACTCTTGAGCCTGATGTCAGAAGTCCCATTCGTTCATCCACTCCCACTTACTCAGCTTCTGTTAGCACCTCCTCAAATAAGATGACTCATGCTCCAAGCCCAATTTCCTCAGCATCATCATCCTACATCACCACTACATCAAATTCTCAACCTCAATCCAGTGGTGTATTGGAAGATGTACTTCACTCTTTTGTTGCTGATTATGAAAATCAACAGCAACTAGCTTTTGAGGATTTTGAACAGGTGGATCCACTTGATTTAGAAAAGATGAACTTGAAGTGGCAACTCGCCATGCTCTTAGTGAACATCAAGTTTGAGAGTAAGGTGGGAGAAAGTTTGGTTTCGTGGAAGAGATCCAAGAAGATTTGATGGAAGGAAAATCAAGTGCTATACTTGTGGTCGATGGGTCACTTCTCAAGAGAATGCAAGGATATGAAGAATGGTGATGAGGTTAGGTATTCTACATATCGCCAGAATCAAATGGAAGCGGAACTACCAAAGTCGGATCCTCCAAAGCTTTGGTCACTCTGATGACCATGTGAACCGGAAGGTGCATGAGCCCGATAATGATGAAGCTTACGGTTACGGCGAGTGGATTGTCGGCAAGGCGTACTACGAGGATCAAGATGATCACGTTGCCTTAATGGGCATCTCGGTACATAATTGTGTTTTGGTTGTAGTGAAAGATATAATGAACTTAAGGAAGCATATGATGAATTGAAACCTAAATATAATGAATGTTATGTCGAAGTTGAGGCTTGCAAAAGGCTTTAAAACTTTAGAAAGACAAAAATTTGGTTTCAAAAGAATCAACTTGCTTATGATGAAAAGATAAGGGTGTTAGAAAGTGATTTGGAATGTACTAGAATTGATTTAAAACGTCTCGAGAAAGAAAAAGTCGATGTCGTTTTAGAAAACCAAGTCTTGAAAAAGAAACTAGATGAGGAAGTAGCTAGACATAAAATATGGTTAATGTCGGTGACAATTTAGCTAGCTTACTCTATGGTTCTCAATCAGAAACTCGGGATAGGTTTAGGTTTTAAGAAGTATGTTGGCTTAGAAGCTAGGAATGATCTGCGTAAATCTACACCACAGGATTAGCTAATTTTGTAAAGAAGGAGAATTACATGATGTACCGGACCTATTAGAGGAGAACATATGCCCACCGACCTTTCCATCACAATAGACGTTGATGGATCACACCATCTTTATGGCAAAAGTCAAGAGACTTGCGGACCACGATTCTAAATCGACCGACTTTGTCTCTTGTTACAAAGGTGACAAGTCCTCGACCAAGGGTCTACTACATCTACCGGTTGTGATTCAAGTGAAAAGTCGACCTTCCCAAGACCTCACCCAAGACTCCTACAAGCTGTTAGAGTTGTCACGAGGAATCAAATTCCAAGACAGTTTCCTCACGAAGACTTGTCATTTAATTCTTTGCAAAACAATGCCTTTAATTACGTTAATGTTTGTGGTTTGAATGCTTTTGCATGTAATGAAACATCTTTCACTTTGAATAAATCTTCTAAAAGAAGAAATGTTTTGTTTGTGGAAGTAAATTTCATTTGATTAAGGATTGTAATTTTCATGAGCAAAGAGTGGGTGTTTGTGCTAGTCAAAAGAAACCTAGACCAATGTGTAAAAATGTTAATGATATACCATCTTTTGTTCCACAAGCAACTCATAAAACCAGCAAACACAATTCTGCTGATAAACCTTCTCCATCTACTTGGAGAAGATCTGTTGCTAGACCATATGTGAGACCAACTAGTTCATATTTTCAAAATGGTTATTGGCCTGGATGTTTTGACTCAATGTATGTTGGAAGGGGATATTGGGATCTTCGTGAAGCCCTCAAAGTTGTTCTAGGACTCAAAGGGACCTAATTTTCAATGGAGGCCCAAGAACAATGGTGGATCTTATACATCTACATGGCCTAACTCTTATGATCCATGAGGAGGCTCAAGTCGAATGACTTGAGTCTCCAAAGTGTACTAATATTTTGTATAATTTTGTTGTTGTTGTAGGATCATCCTCTCAAGAGTAAAGAAGTAGGCATTGTAGATAGTGGTTGTTCCAGAAGCATGTCAGGAATCAAAGAGAAGATGCATGGTTTTGTACCCATAGAAGGAGGAGGCAATGTGACATTTGGTGGAGGAGATGGTAGAATCACTGGGAAAGGCACCATCAGAACACCTCAGTTGGATTTTGAGAATGTGTACTATGTAAAGGAACTACAACATTTCAGCTTGTTCTCAGTATCACAAAATTGTGACACCAAGAACAAAGTATTATTCTCTGAGGATGAATGTCTTGTGCTCTCTAAAGACTTCAAACTTCCAGAAGATACATCAATTATGCTGAGAGTTCCCAGAAACTACAATTTATACACATTCAATTTGAATGATGTTCAACCAGAAGGTGACCTAACATGTTTGGTGGCTAAAGCATCCCTGGATGAGTCTACAAAATGGCATAGAAGGATGGCTCATGTGAACTTCAAGACCATTAACAAGCTTTCTAAACTTGGTCTAGTTGAAGGACTTCCTTCCAAAGTCTTCACCAATGAACACAATTGTGTTGCCCGCAACAAAGGAAAGCAACACAGAGCCTCATACAAAGCCATTACAATTGTGAGCACTATCTCGTAACCTCTTGATTCTTGTCGCATATGGATCTCTTTGATCCAACCCAAATCAAGTATTGATCACAAGTACTTACGCACGGTAATCATCGATGACTATAGCGTTTTGTTGGGTATTCTTTTGAAAACTAAAGATGAAACATCTCAAATTTTAAAAGAGTTCATTACCCTTGTTGAAAACCAAATAAACAAAAGGTTAAAGGTATTAGGTGTGATAATGGGACGAGTTCAAAAATGATGTATTAATAGAACTCTATAAGTCTAAAGGGATAAAAGGGACTATAGCAATCCAAGAACCCCACAACAAAATGGGGTTCTTGAAAGAAAGAATAGGACCTTAATAGAGGCAAGAAGATCCATGCTTGCACTCTAAATTACCCACTATGTTCGGATCAAGCGAGAAGCAATCGCTTGTTATGTTCTCGAACAGGTATCAATTACTAGACCTCATTTCAAGACACCTTATGAACTTCTCACCGGAAAGTTCCCGATATTCATTACCTCAAACCTTTTGGATGTCAAGTGGCCATTTTGAACTTATGAACTTCTCACTGGGAAAATTTGATGAGAAAGCTGATGAGGGGTATATTGTGGGTTATTCAGCTCATAGTAAGGCTTATAGGGTATATAATTTAAATGCTAAAAAGATTGAGGAGACTCTTAACCTGAGATACCTAGAATATAAGCGTAATGTTTAGGGTCACGGTCATGCTTGGTACTTTGACCTAGATTACTTAACTGATTACTTGGGTTATACTAGATATGTTTATAACCAATCTGCAGGTACACAAGAGTCTCCCACTGACAATGCAGGTACCCTGGATGATGACTTAGATTGTGAGTCTGAGCATGATGAACAAACCATTGTTGTACCTTCCTTTTCCCCTAACCATTTTGCAGGTGATAGTTCTAAAGTAACTTCTGATGAGAATGAAGATGAGTCACACTATGTAGAGGACCTTGCTAGACTCAAGAAGCAAGAGCATGCAGCCAATCTAGAAGTTGAGTCACACTAATCAGACAATTAGCACAAGCAGTCAGTGGAAAGCAGGATTCTGCTGACAGCTCCTGACAGTTCTCCTGTTTCTCCTGACATCACCAAATCTACTAACAGTCCTGCTGCATCTACTCCCATTTATACTAGTGTGTCCACAAACTTTGAAGAACCATATACACGATTTCCAAGTCCTTCAGATCTTGGTAATCACCATCCCAAATCTGGAATCTTCACCTCAACTTCCTATGACAGTGATTTTGAACCAACTGTGAACAATCTTGACACCACAATTGATGTCAACCTCACTGCTAGAAAAAGGATCAACATTGCTCATCCTCAATCAAATGTTATTGGTGATCCTCAAGCACCTGTTCGAACTAGAAGTACTGTGACAAGTTCTAAGTATGGTCAAGTTGATTTTCTTTCCTATGTCTCAAAACGACAAAGGGACAATCACACGACTTTAAGCATTGTCTCGCTTGCTTGCTTTCTTTCTCAGTGGGCCCGATGAGTGTCTAAATACTCATCATTTTTGTACCAATTAAACGCAAAACATCCGAAAACACTCGTAAATACATCAAAATGATAAAATATTACAAATAAGTGTTTTATGTGTTTTAAATGCAAAAATATCAAAATCTGGTGAAAACGTATCAAGTTTGCATAATTGGCGATTTAGTCCCCAAGTTTCAAAAATTGTCAAAAGCAGGTCCACGGTAAAACAAAATAAAGAAAAATTTTATTCAAGGTCCACGAAATATTCTAAGTTGTCAAAACGGTTCTTGAATAAATCTTTTGTCAAATGGCGAAAAAGGTCCTCAAGTTTTGAAATTGTCACAAATAGTCCTTGAAAATTGAAAATGTCAAAACTAGTCCTTGTACTATTGGAACTTGTCATTTGGTCCTTGTGACAACTTTGGTATATTGGCGAAATGGTCCTTCAAGAATTGGATAATTACAAATTAGTCCTTGTTATTTAAATATTAAGCCATGACCCCTTTGTCTCATTTGATCCCTGTCAAAACCTTTGTGACCGCCATTCCCTTGACCCTTTCATTTTGGACCCCGGTCAAACCAAAGTCAAACCAAACCAGGTTGCCCGCCCACCTTATCCTTCTTCCCACAAGTTGCCTGCAAACTCGGGCACTCTCCCATCACCTTTCCTTCCCCCTCATCATCATATTCACCAACCCAACACACCACAATAAATGCCACCCCCCTAGCAGCTAGTTCAGAGTCCACAGGTCAAATTGGCTTTTCCCGCCATTTTTGATCCAATGGCCAAGATCAATCCTAGGCATCCAATGGTCCTAATTTTTGCTGGGATTCACTCAGAGGAGAGAGAGAGGACAAATGGGTGTATAAAAGAGAGAAGGAGAAGAAGAGAGAAGGCAGTAGTTAGCTTTTTAAATTAATGTATGTCGTTTTTTCTTAAAGTATCTTAATTAGCTTTCAAATTTGTAATTTCAAGCTTCATGGTATTAAAACTAAAGTGTTTGATCATTGTAATCTGTTTTAAGCCTTAATTCAAAATTTCACTTAAGATTTATATTTTCAGTTCACTGTTGCAAAATTCAATGTCCAACTCTTATGTTTAAGCTTCAATAAGCTTCATTTAAGCTCAAACAAGCCTACTTAAGCTTAATATAGCTTTTTGTAAGCCTGGGAAAACAGTTTCAATCAAGTTCCATTTTGGTCAACAAAAGTCAACCGAGAAGAAGAATTTGGTTAGCGGTTTGGAAATGGTGACGTGGTGTTGCGAGATGGATTTGGGTTGGATTTGATATAGAATAGTGGATTTGGGTTACATTTAAGTCGCACTAACAGTCGGACATTTGTGAGCTTATTATCTCCTTTTCATTTTGTATGCGCTTTTCATATTGTACTTATATTTGAAATTGTGGTCATTAAATAGCTTAGACAAGTTTAATTAGTAGTAATTAGGATATTAGATTTAGGTTAAGTGGTAAAATGAGATAACTAATTAGTTTGCTTAGTCATTAGTTCAAAACAGTTTCAAAAGAGGTGTTTGGATTTATAGCTTAATCTGCCTTAGAGGTGTATTCGATGGTAGATGCATGTTGGTTTATGCTTGTGTAGCTCTAATATACTCAAATCACCATAATTTTGTGCTGCAAACACCAAAAGTCAACATCATCTATTAACTGTCTTTAAATCTTAACTGTTGGAATATTTGGAAATCAAACACTTGTTTTGTGTTTAAGATTCATAGAGAAAGCTTGCTGTAGTTCCATTTCATCATATAACATCACATCCAACCTTCAAATTGATTGCAAAGTTCATGAAAGTCAAATCTTCAAAACTATTTTAAAAGTCAAAAGTTGCAAATTCGGTTTGAGCCCATCCGAGTTGATTTCTCTTGGACTCATTCTTGGTTCAAATCAAGTAAAACTTTGGGATTAAGAACTTCAACCGGTCAAGTTACTTATTAAGATTTTGTTGAATTTAGAAATTTTCTTAAGCTCCATTTGAGCTTGTCAAACAGGCTTATGTGCCTGCTCATAAACTTCGATCAAAGTCGAGTTTTCTCGACTATTGCAGATCTTATCACAAGCTCTCAAGAGCTTGTCTAGGTCTGCTTTCTCGGATTATAAGTAGCCACCCGTGTCTTGTTTAAGTCCCTACTGCTTTTCAATTTTAGCTTATTGAGTAGGCGGTGCTTAAGCTCAAAGTAGTACACTCAAATCTGCTTTTAGACATTAATCAAATCATCAAGATCAAAGCGAGTGTGTAATCCAGAGGTTAAGGCTAGTTGTTTTTAGTTGCAATTGGATAATTTTAGCATATTAGAACTTCTGTTCCAGTTTGGTGCTTGTTGTGTTCAATTGGCTTATTCAAAGTGCTTATTTATAAGCACTTACAATAGCAGTTGCATTTTCTTACACACAACCTACTGTTTTTCCATTTTTCCTAGATTCTAAATATTAATTTAGACTTTTCTTGAAATTTTCAGATTTTTCCAAGTTAGTTTGCTATTTTTCTTCAATTTAATCAATTTTTAGTACCTTTTAATTAGTATTTAATACCAATAATTCAGAAAAGTTTCAAAAATAATAATTTTTCATTTTTCTTAAGTTAAGATAAATATAAAAAGCCAAAAAAGTATTTTTCTAAATTTTTCTTAGTTAAATTTGTATTTTTAAGTAATTTAAGTAGTTTTAAATAGTTTTTAAATCATAAAAAATAGAAAAATATTCAGAAAAATATAAAAATAGTTTTGAAAATTCTCTTTTGTTATTTTAGATTTTTCCAAGTCATAATTTTATTTTTCTAGTTTTATTTCCTATTTTATTGTATTTTAGGTTATTATTAAATAGTTAAAAATAGTTTTTAATTAATAATAATTAATTAAATAATTGTAAAAATAATTTTCTTTTTCTATAAATTTTCTTTTATCTTTAGGATTGTAAAAATGTCATTTTCATATTTTTAGGATTTATATTGCTTTAGTTTCACATTTTCTTTAGTACGTCACGTAGCTTTAAATTCTAGTTTTATAAAAACATAAAATCAAAAACATCAGTTTAAATATAGTGATAGCGTTTATTTAATATAGTTTATCTTTTAATTTCCTTTAATTTGCATTTAAGCCCTGTAGTTTATAAACTCTTTCTTAGGGTATAATCAATCAAACCCTTTCTCATTCAAATTCTCTCGATCACTACACGTTTGATTATTCTCGCACATTTCGTTGGGACTTAACGACTGGGAAACACTATACTCTCACGGACTTCATTGCATTACGTGTTTGAACTGCTTTAAGTTTGTTACGGTCACCATTCACAAGTGGGTGGCTTGGGTGATAAAACTTGACGGTTTAGCACGAATCGAGAACCAACCGTGTTTCTCAAGCTCTTGAAGATTCAAGTTGGCTTGAAGCAATGCAAGATGAGATGCAACAATTCAAGAATCGCAGTTTGGATCTTGGTACCACTACACGATGGGAAGATTGCAATTGGGACAAAATGGATTTTGAAGAATAAAAGAGATGCAAGGGTATTGTGGTCAAAACAAAGCAAGATTAGTGACGCAGGGGTTCGAAAGAGGAAGGAATTGATTATGATGGAGTTTTGCACAGTAGCTAGAGTTGAGGCCATTAGAATCTTCTTGGCCTATGCATCTTATATGGGGTTCATGGTATATCGATGGATGTGAAAGGTGCTTTTCGTATGGTGAAATTGAAGAAGAAGTATATGTCACTCAACCCAAAGGCTTTGAATACCCGGATAATCCAAAGCATGTATACAAGGTTGTAAAAGCTATCTATGGACCACATCAGGCACCAAGAGCATGGTATGCTAGGCTATCTGCATTTCTACTGAAGCATGGTTACAGAAGAGGTGCCATTGACAAAACACTCTTCATAAAGAAGAATTCCAGAGACATCATTCTTGTGCAAGTTTATGTGGATGACATTATATTTGGCTCCACTAAAGAAGCTTGGTGCAGGGAGTTTGAGGAGTTGATGAAGGGAGAGTTTCAGATGAGTGCTATGGGGGAGCTTACTTTCTTTTTGGGTCTACAAGTTAAGCAGAAACCTGATGGTATTTTTATCAGTCATGATAAATATGTGAGAGACATTTTGAAGTAGTTTGATATGGAAAATGTCATAACTGCCACTACACCTTATGAAGCTCCAAAACCAAAGAACAATCTTGAATCATATCCTACTGTGAATGTTCACTTATATAGATCCATGATTGGTTCATTGATGTATTTGACAGCTTTTAGGCCTGACATTACATTTGCTGTGAGTGCTTGTTCTAGACATCAGGTCACTCCACTTACTTCCCACTTGAATGCAGTCAAAAAGATCTTCAAGTACCTAAAAGGCCAACCCAATTTAGGTCTTTGGTACCCAAAAGAGTCTCCTTTTAGGTTGGAAGCATATAGTGATAGTGATTATCTTGGTGCAAATCTGGATAGGAGATCCACAACCGGAGGTTGCCAATTTCTTGAAGAAGATTGATTTCTTGGCAATGCAAGAAACAAACTATTGTTGCTACCTCATCTAATGAAGTAGAGTATGTTCTTCTTTGCGCAAGTTGTTGTGGTCGGTACTATGGATACAAAATCAATTCTTTGGATTATGGGTTTAACTTCATGAACACCAAAATTTTTATTGATAATCAAAGTACCATATGCATAGTTAAAAATCTAGTTTTTCATAATAGAACTAAGCATATTGAGATCAGGCACCATTTTATAAGAGATGCATACAAAAAACATTTGATAAAGGTGCTTAAGATTCACACAGATGATAATGTGGTAGATTTATTGACTAAAGCTTTTGATGGACCCAGGTTTCAACACCTAGTTGTCCATATTGGGATGCTTAACCCTTAACTGCAAAGTTTGAGGGGAGGCATATGCCTCAAGGGAGGATTGTAGTTGTCAAACTTGTAAATTTTGTAGATTATTGTTTATGTTTTTTTTTGCTAACACTAACCAGCTAATGATCTTTAAGTTTTGTATGTTTTGGTTTGGTTTGTTTGCTACTTTGTGTCTGTTTTGCAGAATGCCTTTATGAGTAGTTACTAATCTTAAGTTGAAGTTCACCAAGTTTGATTAAATGGGAATATGGTCATGTAAGCTTAAAGCGTGTTTCTCTTGAAGAAGCACAAGTGATACTCATTGGTACAAGTGATCTCATTGTTTCATCAAGAGAAGTCTTCAAGTAAAGATCAAGTGATAATCATTGAGATATAAAAGAAATGTTGTTCATTCATTCAAGAAACAATTTACAGCTTACAATCAACTTCAAACAAAATAAAAGACCATCCCTATACAAAATCTACCAAACATATTCTAGCTCCTATCATCTATTACAAAAGCTGGTGGATATGCATGACCAGTACGATGAAGAAGCTGAAGATGAAAATGGAAAGAATGGATTGATGAAAAAAATGATGATGCTCAAGAACCTAGTTTTATATCTTTGGTCCCTGGCAACATCACACCACCTTCTACTCCACCTTCCCTTTTCCCTTTCCCTTCACCTCTGCCTCCTTGTCCTTTCCCCTGCTTCCATGGTATGAAGCACCGATCCTAGAGCAGGAAGACCTATCACCACCTCTCTTGTCTCTGTGAGTGGTGGATTTATGGCACGTGGCCTTGGTTGGGGTTGGGGTTGTGAAGGTTGGGGCTTCTCTCCACCTGCTGTTGTCCTCTCCTCTTCCTCTCTCACCAATCTATTGAAGATTGGCTCTAGACGCTCTATGGAGTCATTAGAACCCCTAGATGAATCACTTGGATTCACTACACTATCATCTTTAGATGAAGGGAGAAAAGGGGACTTCAAAGGTCGAGGTTCATCTTGATAAGGGTATCGAGACAATGGGCATGAATCATCACTGGATGATGATGATGAGGAGGAGGAGGTTAGATCAATGATTTCTGGTTTGGTAGACATGTTTGTTGTTGATGATTGTGGAATTATTGAGAAATTAGGGTTTTGATGTAAATTGGGGGTAATTGATATGTGTTAATTGTGAATTAGGATTATCTTATAGGCGGAGTCAAGGGTTGATGGTAATTAATGCGAGTTGGGTGGCACAGTAAAACTCAAGATATTTACTAAAGATACTTTTACACTTGAGTTGATTCTGCTGATTGACTTCCATCAGCAGATTGACCATCCCTTCATGAAGAGTTAATTTTGTAATTGGTTGGAGTTACTTTACACGCCGATCCGTCAATGATTTGTTCCGATATTTTTGACCATGATTGGGTAACTTCTATTTATAACCTACTTCGCATAATCTTCGCCCAAAATCAATTGATTCCCTCTTCAATCAATTTAAACACATTTCCATTTGCTTGATTCATACCCTATTCTCACAATTCCTTCTAATGGCGGCACTTCCACTTAAGAAAGATCACAACAAGGTTGCTTTTCTGGAAAAAGCAAAGGGACATGAACTGTATGAACCTATGGTGGATTTCTTGAAGCGTTCCAAGATTCATTATGCTCTAACACATTCTTCAAATGTGATATTTGAATCGTTGGTTAAACAATTTTGGGCATCTGTTTGAGAACAGTGACACGTAAATTGTAGCAACGATTGATGGAACTGAGTATGTGGTGACTGAGGATTTGATTAGGACACAACTTCGTTTGGATGATGAAGGTGGGGTCTATCACACCAACACTGAAGAGATACTTGCTGGGTTAAGAGTTGTTGGATACCAAAGTACTAACACAAATATGTGGCACAAGAATAAGTTTTGCCCCATGTGGAGGTTTTGGTGCATACATTACTTGATGGCATAAGCAACAAGTCGAGGATGAGATCAATTTCACCCAATTGGGTTGTTGCATTGTATGTCTTTCAAAGGGTTTAACTTATAATTTCTCGAAGTTTATTTTTTATAATATGGTTGAAAATATTCAAAAGAAAAAGCAGAAGTTTCTAATGTACCCTAGGTTTTTAAAAATAATATTAGGCATAACAACCCAAGACAGAGTCTTTTGCCCCATAGGATCTCTTAGTGCTAGAAGCTATGTTGCCACATGGCAATGATGCTGCTGGCGAAGGTAATGCTGCTGGTGCTCCACCCTCTCCTAATGTTGCTGCTGATGGTAATCCATCAGTTGCCATTGATGAGGGGCCCTCCATAACTGCTGAAGCATCAAATGTTTCTCCTGACCAACCTCCACCTACACCTTTACCTCTGTCACCTAGTCCTAGTCCATCACCTACTAATGTTGCTCCTGATGAGCTAGTTCCTGAGGTTGAGGAGACAATTCAGTCTCCTGGTACTCAAGTACTTTCACCTCTTGAACCTGAGATTACTAGACTGACCATACCTAGTCCAGTTAGAGAGCCAATTGATGAAAGCTCTCCTATTTCTGAGCAAATACATGTTTCTCCTGAAAGGCCCAATGAAGCTCCCATTACCACTGAGCAATCTGCTGGTGGAGCTGAGGACCCTATTACACTTACCTCTGTATATGATTTGCTGACAAGGTATGTGAAAGAGGTTGATGATCTCAGAAAGGAGCTTGCAGATACCAAATCCTCACTTGGTGGTGAGATTGTGGTGTTAAATAAGAAGGTTCGTGAGTTAGAAGCACAACTTGGGCGTAATGTAAAAAGGAAGCTTGTGGTTACCTCGATGAAGAGCGGGAGGATATACATTTGGATCCTCTTGAGTTATTGGTGAAGTTGCTCAACAGACTCATGATTCTTCTCCCATTCTTCTTTGAATCCTCAAAACAAAAGGAACCTATTCAGTTTAGAAGAAGAAGGAGAAGATGATTTGAGAAAGGATTCCACTGAATCTTCTAAGGTGCCAAGTGTTGATAATGTTACAATTGATCATCTTATGATCGATGCACAAATGGTTGATGTTGCTTCGAACATGGTCATGTATCATCGTGCAAGAACAACCATGTACTATACCTTGAAGATCCTTGATTGGTCCCGAACCGTCAAGTTATTTCACACAAGCTAGCCACTTGTGAATGGCTAACCGTAAAAACTTAAAACAGTTCGAGACACCAATGCAATGAAGTCCGTGAGAGTATAGTGTTTCCCAGTCGTTATGTCCCAACGAGCTGTGCGAGAATAGTCAAACGTGTAGTGATCGAGAGAATTTGAATGGGAAAAGGATTGTGATTGATTATACTAAAAGAAAAAGTATATAAACTACAGGGGCTTAAATGCAAATTAAAGAAAATTAAAAACTAAATTATATTAAATAAACGCTATCACTATTTGTAAAATGATGTTTTTGATTACAAATTTAACTTAAAAACAATGTGACGTACAAACCTAATGATAAGAGAAAATTTTTAGAAAAAGAAAATTATTTTTAAAACTATTTATCTAATTATTATTAATTAAAAACTATTTTTACTTATTTAATAATACCCTAAAATACAAGAAAATATGAAATAAAGCTAAAAATGAAATTATGACTTGGAAAAATCTAAAATAACTAAAGAGAATTTTCAAAACTATTTTATATTTTTCGATTATTTTCTATTTTCTATGAATTAAAAACTATTTAAAACTAATTAAATTGCTAAAAATTACAAATTAAACTAAGAAAAATCTGGAAAAATAATTTTTTACTTTTTATATTTATCTTAACCTAGGAAAATGAAAACCTATTTTTTGAAACTTTTACGAATTAATTGTATTAAAAGCTACTTAAAATTACCTAAAAGCTGCTTTTAAATGAACAAAATAGCAAACCGAACTAGAAAAATCAAAAATTCGGAAAAGTCTAAAATAATATACCGAATCTATGAAAATATTAAAACAAGAGCTTGTGTGTGAGAAAATGAATCTGCGGTGCAAGTGCTTATGTAATAAGCACTTGAAATAAGCCAAAGGTACAAGCGGGCACCAAACTTTCACGAAGCTATATTATGCTAAAAGTACTCTAAAACAACTTATTACAACTATCACGAACTTATAAATTGCAAGCTACAGATTTGGCTTGATTGATTTAAGTGCTAAAAAGCATTTTCTACCCAATTTGTAGCTTAAGCACAAGCTACCCAATAAGCTGGAAGTCAAAACCAGAAGTTGCAACCTAAACTAGACCTGGTTAGCTACTTGTAAACCAAAGACCAGACCAAGAGAAGCTCTAATGAGCTTGTGACAAGCTCTGCAAGAACTTGAGAAACTGCTCTGGTGACAGTGCCCTGTCACAGGGCACTTTTGACCTTTTTGACAAGCTACTTTGGGGCTTATAAAAAATTACTAAAAATCTACAAAAATCATAATAAGAAACTAGACCAGTTGAAGTTTTAAAGTCCCAAGTTTCACTGAATTTGACCCAGAAATGAATCAATGATAAATCTCTCTAGGTTGGGTGAAAACTGGCTTTTTCAAATTTGACTTTTGACTCAGAAATGAAACTTTGACTTATTTGAGATTTGATTCAAATTTATTGACTGGTAATGATGTTAAATGGTGAAGTAAGACTAATGTAGGCTATCTCTATGATATCTAAACACAATACAAGTTTTTGATCTTACAAAATCCCAACAGATATGAAATTAGAATAGGTTAATGGTAATTTTGACTTAAAGCTAATATAGGAGCAATGTGATGACCAAAATGACTCAGGTTACCTATATTAAGACTAAGTAGACAGATTTAAAACACAACCCAAAGCTCAAGCTCACTAATAGTAACTGATCCAAACACTCTTGAGAGCAGATTTTGCAATTTAAATCGAGCTAACAAGCGAGTTAGCTTAAGCTAACTCAAACCGAATCAAGCTATCTTAATTACAACTAAGCGAGCAGTTTAAGCTATTTAATGACCATAGATTCAAACACAAGCACAATATGTAAACTGATTAGAAATGGAAAGTAAAATACAAACTCACAAATGTCCAACTTATTTTGCAAACATACCAAACCCAAACCAAACTAAGCTACTCAAATCCAACCCAAATCAACTTTGCATCAACCCCATTCCATTTCCATGCTCGCTAACCAAGGTTTTCTTGCGGTTTGACTTTCGTTGACCAATCACCAAACTTGCTTGAAACTGTGTTCCAAGCTTACCAAAAGCTATAATAAGCTTAAGTAAGCTTGTTTGAATGAAAATAAAGCTACTTGGAGCTTTGAGTTTAAGAGCTTGAACTTGAATTTTTAACGAGAAACCATAGAACATGAAATGTTAATACAACTTGAATTGACACTTGAAAACAGCTTTTAATACACTTAAATAACTTAATTTGATACAATGAAACAAAAGATTACGACTTAGAGCTTAATTAAAACATAAACATAAAAAGCGACATACATATGAAATAAAAACTAAGTATCTTGCCTTATTCTCTTGCTTCTTCTTCTTTTTTATACACCATATGTCTTCTCTCACTCCTCGATCACTTCCCATCAATAATCCGGCCATTGGATGAGTTGAGGCCATATTGGCCGTTTGATCACTTTTGGGGAAAACGGATTTGACCACGGGCTCTGAATTTGCAACTAGGGGGGGTGGCATTAATTGTGGTGTATAAAGTGGGTAGATATGATGATGAGGGGGGAGGGATAAGGTCTGAGGTGATGGGTGATGTTGTAGGGCAAGTGGTGAAGGAGAAGCAGTGGTGGAGGGAAAGGATTGGGTTTGACTGTTGGTTTGACCAGGGGTCCAAAACAGGTAATGGCAGGGGGTCAAAATGGTATAAATGGCAGGGGTCATGGCTAGTTTTAAATGACAAGGACCAAACTGCAATTTCTGATTCTTGAAGGACCATTTCTGCCAATTTCTCAAAACTGTTTCAAGGGTCACTTTTGCCAAGTGTCAATAGTACAAGGACCATTTTTGACATTTTCAAATTTCCAAGGACTATTTGTGACAATTTCAAAACTTGAGGGACTAAAGTTGTAATTTTGTAATTTTTGATTTTAAGGACCAATTTTGACAACTCATGAATCCCTAAGGACTTAAAATGATATTTTTCTTTATTTTGATTTACGAGGACCTGCTTTTGACAACTTTTGAAACTTGGGGACTAAAGCGCCAATTATGCAAACTTGATCGTTTTCACCGATTTTGATATTTTGCATTTAAAACACATAAAACACTTATTTGTGATATTTTATCATTTTGATGCATTTAAAGTGTTTTCGGATGTTTTTGCAGCTTTAAATGGTACAAAATGATGAGTATTTAGACACTCATCAATCCCCACACTAAGATATTGCTAGTCCCTAGCAATGTTTTGAGAAAAATTAATGGATTTCATCTCTTTACCAAAAGCCATTACTTCGGAGTAGCCAAATGTTTCATTCAAGTAAGAACCTTGGTACACCGATAACCAAATGATTTTGAGCAAACCACCGACTTTCAACGGATTTGATTTGTCTTTACCGAAGCCGTTTGCTACGGACTAGCCGACTCTTAGATAAAATATCTTTGGTGAGTCGATTACCAATTATGGTTTTCCAAGCGCCTTTACCACAAGCCATAAACTTGCGGGCTAGCCAACTCTTCACTTTTAAGGATATCGTGAAATAATACCATACAATTTTGGGCAAATTGCAAGCCGTCAACGGTTTGAGATATCTTTACCAAGAGCCGTTTGCTCTGGATTAGCCAATCCTTTTGTTTATTAGACAAAGGCGGACCGATAACCATAAGATGAGTAAGTGCAAAACACTTACTCCAAAAAAAAATTTTGGCCAAAATGGGGAATTGGGTGGTATAATTACATGATAAAATTCGTGAGAATTCCCCACTAGAAATGAATATTGCCCTCAATATTCAAAGTACCGCGGTTATGCGAAACATAGAACGTAAAAGGAAAATACTACGCCATTATTTAGCAAGGATGATTTTTTTTTTTTTTTTTTTTTTTGAATACTTTTATATACAACAATGGGGCAACTCCCCACACTAGGGTGGTACACGGGTGAAAACCCATGTAGCATGCTATCTTTTTTGATTCCCGAGTCGCTAGCTTGACTCGATCCCGCATTCATTGGTTCATGGGAAAGTTTGTAGATCCGGACAATCACGGAGGAATGTCCTCTCCAAAATAATGCTTCAACCGATGACCATTCACTTTAAAGTTTGGACCATCGGGTTGTGATAACTCAATGGTTCCATATGGAAATACTTTAGTGATGGTGAATGGTCCGCACCGGTAGGATTTTAGTTTTCCGAGAAAATCTTCAATCTTGAATTGAAAAGAAGGACTCGATCACCGACGTTGAAAACGCGGTTCTTGATTTTGGAGTCATGAATCTTCTTTGTCTTTTCTTTGTAGATTAAAGAGTTCTTGTATGCATGATCACGGAGTTCATTTAATTCATTCATTTGAACTTTCTCGTGATCACCACCGTCTCGAATATCGGTTGGCATGTTTCAAGGCCCAAGATGCCTTGTGCTCAAGCTCAACCGGCAGATGACACGCCTTCCCGTATACAAGCTTGTATGGAGTACACCGATGGGTGTTTTATAAAACGCTCGGAAGGCCCAGTCGTCATCTAGCTTATCCGACCAAGAGGTACGGTTTTCACCCACCGCCCTCTCCGAATTCTTTTAATCCCTCGGTTGGAAACTTCCACTTGCCCACTTGTTTGGGGTGGTACGCAGATGAGACGGTGAGTTACACCATACTTTTGCATGACTCTATCAAACCGTCATTGCAGAAATGCGTACCACGATCACCGATTATAGCTCGTGGAGTTCCAAACCTAGCAAAAGAGATTTCAAGAATTTCACAACAACTCGGGCATCGTTGGTAGGTAAAGCTTCGCTTCAACCCATTTTGACAAATAGTCAACGCCACGAGTATGTATTTATTACCGCGAGATGAAGGAATTGGCCCTATAAATTCAATGCCCCGGATGTCAAAAATCTCACACACTTGAATGGCGTTTTGCGGCATTTCATTTCTTTGAGATATTCCGTGACGACAAGCGCCACGTGTTTTGACAAATTCATGGGCATCCTTGTAAATCGTGGGCCAATAGAATCGAATCAAACACCTTCTTGGCGGTGTAGTTGGGGCTATGATGTCCCCAAGAGGTCCGTAATGGCAAGCCTTGAGAATGTCAATAGCTTCCCGACCATACACACATCGCTGATGACTTGATCCGCGCAAATTTTGAATAAGTAGGGTCGCCCCCGAGTAATGTTTCACATCTTTAAAGAATTTGTTTTTCCGTTGGGACGACATCCCTTTCACTACAAAGTTACCCGCATGGTAATTTGCAAAGGGGTAGAAGAGTCTCCACTAAAAGAAACCACATTGAGTGTTTCGAGAGGAAATGTTTCATTTATTTCCTTTTCTCAAACACATCTTGGTGAGGGTTTTCTAGGCAGGACGAGATGATTAGCGACCTGGGTTCTCGGCTCCTTTTTATCACGTATAATGATATCAAATTCTTGCGGAGGAGAACCCAACGAGCAATCTCGGCTTTGCATCTTGTTTTGCAAAGAGATATTTGAGCCGAGTGATCCGTATACACCACGCATTTGGTCAATATAAGGTATGGCGAAATTTCTCAAATGCATACACCATGACTAATAGTTCTTTTACGTAGTGGTGTAATGGGTTTGAGCTTGATCATAGTCTTACTCGCGTAGTGGATAGGCCGAAAATGCTTGGTTTTCGTTGCCCGGTGACCGCACCGATGGCAAAATCACTTGCATCGCACATGAGCTCAAAGGGTAAATCCCACGGGGCAACTAGAATGGGTGCTTCGTAGCTTTTTCTTTAATGTTTCAAAAGCTTCGATGCACTCAGGAGAAAAGATAAAAGGAGCATCTTTTTCAAGAAGATGGGTCATGGGCCGAGCGATTTTAGAAAAATCTTGTACGAATCTGCGATAGAACCCGGCATGACCTAGAAAACTCCTAATACCTTTGACGGTAGTAGGATGAGGCAATTTGTTAATAACATCAACTTTTGCTCTATCTACCTCAATCCCGTTTTTGGAAATCTTATGGCCAAGGACTATGCCTTCTTTGACCATAAAGTGGCTCTTCTCCCAATTTAGACGAGATTGGTGTCTTCACACCATTTTAGCATTTTATCTAAATGGGAGACATGTCCGAAATGAGTCCCCAATGACCGAGAAGTCATCCATAAACACCTCCATCGCTTCCCGATCATGTCGTGGAAAATTGCCATCATACATCGCTGGAACGCGCGTGAGCGCTACATAGGCCAAAAGGCATACGCTCCGTAGGCAAAAGTTCCGTATGGGCGGTGAATGTGGTCTTTTCTTGATCCAGTGGATCAATGGGATCCGAAAGGCCATACGTGCGTGGGCAACCGTATGGGCGAAACCATCAAGGAAACAATCAAGTATTCGTTCCTGCTAATCTCTCAAGCATCCGATCCATGAAGGGTGGAGGAAATGGTCTTTACGGGTGGCTTCGTTTAACTTGCGATAATCAATACACACACGCCATCCCGTAACCAATCGAGTTGGAATTAACTCGCTTTCTTCATTGTGACAACGATAATGCCACCCTTTTAGGAACACAATGAATGGATGACCCAAGGACTATCGGAGATCGGGTAAATTAAACCGCATCAAGAAGTTTGAGAACCTCTTGTTTGATAACCTCGTGAATCTTAGGATTCACCCTTCTCTCGATGTTGGATCGCTGGCTTGAAGTCATCCTCCATCAAGATTTTGTGAGTACAAAACTCGTGGTTGATACCCTTAATGTCGGAGAGTTTCAAGCAATTGCTTGCTTGTGTGACTTCAAGACCTTTATGAGAGCGTCTTCTCCTCCTCGCTTAAGTCTTTAGCAATTATGACGGTAATTTATCATCACCCTCCAAGAATGCATACTCGAGATGAGGAGGTAGGTCCTTAAGTTCAACCTCGGAAATTCTTCATAGATGTTTGCACCGATTTGATTTCCTCAATCGTGATCTCTTTCGGAGGAGTGAAGGTAATGGATCTTCATTCAACAATTGCTCAAGATAAAGTATATCTCCTCCGAATCATAAACACCATCAATTCCGTGAATTGATTCATCAATAACAAGAAACTCATCGATCTCTTCCAGAAGAAGTCACCTCCTCAAACGGAGTGAGAGAGGGAAGAGTCGGCAATGATTGGTTGAGAAGATGTGGTGGAATCCCACTCACGTAATTATGAAGATAACCAAGAAACTCTTGAGTACTCCTCGAAGCAATATCAATTAAGTAGACTCGATTAATTGATTCAAGATCATAATTTGAGGAGTACCTTGAAGTTTGATCAAGGTTAAAGGTACTGACTTCATTACCCACACGTAACGTGATTTCTTGCTCAAATACATCAATGAGAGCACGCCCGTTCTCGTGAATCCTCGTCCAACAATGAGGGAACTCGAGGATCGGCATCGAAATCAACAACCACAAAGTCACCGGAAAATGGAACTTTCCTACTTTCACGAATACATCCTTGGCGATGCCAAGAGGACGCGATATAGAACGATCCGCAAGCTCAAGAGTCATGCGGTGGGAACAAGTTACGAAGAGAAAGTTTCTTCCATATCGAATAAGGCATCGATTGATGCTTGCACCAAGATCGGCGAGGGCAAAGCATTCAATCATTCCCGGAAAACACAAGGAAGAAGAAATTTTCCAGATCTCCAAGCTTCTCGAAGCTTCTTTATGAATCTACGAAAGTTCTCGTTCAAAGGAGTTTTAGCCATTTCAAACAGTTTTTCCTTATTGCTTAACATGTGTTTGAGAGTTGATGCAAACTTGGGCATCAAGATGATAGCATCCGCAGCTTATGTCAAAATGTAGTTCTTGGAAAATTTGAAAGAATTTTTCCATTTGATGACCGGCTTTTCAGAGCTTTGCTCATTTAAACGTGAGGGTAAGGAATAGAAGTTTTGATTTGGGGTTACCAACTGGAGGTTCAAAACAACTCGAGTTTGGTTTTGGGTTTCGGGACAACCCGAGGATGGACATTCTTTGGTACCTCCGTTATTAGTAGGAAGTTCCTTGTCCTTTGTCGCCTCGGGTTCACTTTCCACTACCTTCGGAGAGAAGAAGAAGAGGTAGTAGGAATAGCGGGTCCATCATCTGACACCACTTCGTTGTGATCGCTTTGCATCGCCCCTCGGATTAGCGATCGTGTTGCTAGGTAAAGTACCGAGCCCGGGGTCGATCATTTAAAGACTTCTTAATGTCGTAACGGCTAACCAACAACATATTCATTTCCTCTTGGGATTTCATGAATTGCTTCAACAACTCATCGATGATGGTCCGCTTGGAACAATGGCTTGATTTTGCACAGAAAATTCGCCTCTATTGTTTGGATTAGGACCTTGATTTTGAAAATTTCCTTGATTATTGCCATGAAAGTACCTGTGGTTGAAATTTCCACGACCTTGGTTTCTATTAAAATTTCCTTGGTGTTGGAAGTTTTGATTTTGATTTTGAAAACCGTTATTTTGACTAAAATTACCTTGGTTTTGAAAACCTTGGTTTGGTCTATCTTGATTTTGATTACGGTTTTGGTTTTGGTTGAAACCGGGTGGTCGAGGGTAATGGTTAGGACGGTGGTTCGGGTCCATAGGAGCACGATATTGGTTGCCTCTGAATCGAGATCCTCCCACAGCGTTTGCTTCAAAGGGTTACCATCGGTGGCCATACAATCGTAATAGGCATGGGGCCACCGCAAGTAACACGTACTTCCACTTTCTTAACTTCAGCAGGAGGTGAAGTTTGTGGAAAGAGACTTTGTTTTGGTTGGAGAGAACCAAAGCTTGAATTGCTTCATGAGCTTGTCAATCTTAGCATCGGTGCTAGATTGACTCACGGTGATGAAGAAGAAGGACCAACACCGACTTGGGAAACAACCGGTTTGCTTCGTGCGGTCGGACTTTAGACTTGTTTTCAATTATCGTTAAAGCTTCTTTTACGCTTTGCTCAAGAAATTTCCTCCAATGGAGGAATTGAGAGAATCTTGATCGATTGACTCACTCCATTATAGAAAGTATCGAGTTGCATCAACTCGGAGAAACCGTGGTGAGGACATTTGCGGAGCAATTCCTTAAACGATCCCACGATTCATGAAGGGTTCATCAAACTTTGTGTAAACTTTATGATTTCATTTTAAGACTCGTGGTTTTGGAAGGTGGATAAAACTCGCTCACAAATTTCTTCACCGTGTCTTCCCATGTTTCGATTGATTTAGGGGTTGTTTTTCAAGCCAACCGGCTTGCCCTCGAGGAAAATGGGAATGTAAGAAGCTTAACAACATCTGTAGGGACATTCTTGTATTTGATGGTAGATGCAATCTTGTTAAACCATCGAATATGAGCATGAGGATCATCCCGCTCAAAACCATAGAATTGACTTGAGGTTACAAGATTCAAGAACCCGGTTTGAGTTCAAAATTTTCACCACAATGGTTGGATAACAATAGCATCTCCATACCCGCCGATGGGTGCCTGGAGAAGCTCACACATAGGACGTTCTTCCGCCATGATAACGGAAGTAGTGTGAGCGATCCGGATCCGAGATCCGATGATGGGGCGAAAAGTCTGGACACGCCTTCTCTAAATCGACAAGCTCACGAAATGGGCTTACGGATCTAGAAGAGCGAAAAGATACACTAGAGTTAACTCTAAGAGATCTCGAGAGTTAAGGAAAGGAATTATGAAAATGGTGAAAATGGGGTAAGAAGAATCTTTTTGGGTTTTCGGGTTCGACAAGTAGATATAACAACAAATCCAATTAAAACAATATCGAGGCAAAACAACGGTGAACTTAAACCAATAATCACAAGATGAATGGCTTTTTTGAAAAGGTACACCACCACAAGGACACAAAGGCAAGTTTTAATCTTTGGTTCGGGAACTTATTATGGTCGTACCCCAGCTAGGTAGTACACGCCTTGGTTTGCGTGGTAATCTTTATGTTGTTATTATTAAACAAAGAAAACGACAAATCTTTTGTATTTTTATCTTTGATACATATATAGAAACAAAAGAAAATATTTTTGTGTTTTATACGTTTTGGATGTTTTGGGTTTTGGATTTTATAAGAAAATATATATAGATATAGATAGATGGTATGAACAAGGAGTGAATATTCAAATCACTAATCGCTAAGCGTAAGATAATTAGCACGACTCCCGGCGTGGCGCTAAAATTTGATTGGTCCCAACCGTCAAGTTATTTCACACAAGCTAGCCACTTGTGAATGGCTAACCGTAAGAAACTTAAAGCAGTTCGAGACACCAATGCAATGAAGTCCGGAGAGTATCTGTTTCCCAGTGTCGTTATGTCCCAACGAGTGCGTGCGAGAATAGTCAAACGTGTAGTGATCGAGAGAATTTGAATGGGAAAAGGATTGTGATTGATTATACTAAAAGAAAAAGTATATAAACTACAGGGGCTTAAATGAAAATTAAAGAAAATTAAAAACTAAATTATATTAAATAAACGCTATCACTATTTGTAAAATGATGTTTTTGATTACAAATTAAACTTAAAAACTATGTGACGTACAAAAGAAAATGTGAAATCAAGCAATATTAATCCTAAAAATATGAAAATGACATTTTACAAACCTAATGATAAGAGAAAATTTTAGAAAAAGAAAATTATTTTTAAAACTATTTATCTAATTATAATTAATTAAAACTATTTTTACTTATTTAATAATACCCTAAAATACAAGAAAATATGAAATAAAGCTAGAAAAATGAAATTATGACTTGGAAAAATCTAAAATAACTAAAGAGAATTTTCAAAACTATTTTTATATTTTTCCGATTATTTTCTATTTTCTATGAATTAAAAACTATTTAAAACTAATTAAATTGCTAAAATTACAAATTAAACTAAGAAAAATATGGAAAAATAATTTTTACTTTTTATATTTATCTTAACCTAGGAAAATGAAAAATTATTTTTTGAAACTTTTATGAATTAATTGTATTAAAAGCTATTTAAAATTACCTAAAAGCTGCTTTTAAATGAACAAAATAGCAAACCGAACTAGAAAAATCAAAAATTAGGAAAAGTCTAAAATAATATCTTGAATCTATGAAAATATTAAAACAAAGAGCTTGTGTGTGAGAAAATGAAGCTGCGGTGCAAGTGCTTATGTAATAAGCACTCAAATAAGCCAAAGGTACAAACTGGCACCAAACTTTCACGAAGCTATATTATGCTAAAAGTACTCTAAAACAACTTATTACAACTATCCCGAACTTATAAATTGCAAGCTACAGATTTGGCTTGATTGATTTAAGTCTAAAAGCAGATTTTCTACCCAATTTGTAGCTTAAGCACAAGCTACCCAATAATTCGAAGTCAAAACCGAAGTTGCAACCTAAACTAGACACAGTTAGCTACTTGTAAACCAAAGACCGCACCAAGAGAAGCTCTAATGAGCTTGTGACAAGCTCTGCAAGAACTTGAGAAGCTGCTCAGTGACGATACTGCCTGTCATGTAGCACTTTGACCTTTTGACAAGCTACTTTGGGGCTTATAAAAATTACTAAAATCTACAAAATCATAATAAGAAACTAGACCGCTTGAAGTTTTAAAGTCCCAAGTTTCATCGAATTTGACCCGAAATGAATCAATGATAAATCTCTAGGTTGGGTGAAACGGCTTTTCAAATTTGACTTTGACTCGAAATGAAACTTTGACTTATTTGAGATTTGATTCAAATTTATTGACCGGTAATGATGTTAAATGGTGAAGTAAGACTAATGTAGGCTATCTCTATGATATCTAAACACAATACAAGTTTTGATCTTACAAAATCCCAAAGATATGAAATTAGAATAGGTTAATGGTAATTTTGACTTAAAGCTAATATAGAGCAATGTGATGACCAAAATGACTCAAAGTTACCTATATTAAGACTAAGTAGACAGATTTAAAACACAACCCAAAGCTCAAGCTCACTAATAGTAACAGTCCAAACACTCTTGAGAGATGATTTTGCAATTTAAAGCGAGCTAACAATCGAAAGTTAGCTTAAGCTAACTCTGGCCCCGAATCAAGCTATCTTAATTACAACTAACTGAACAGGTTTAAGCTATTTAATGACCATAGATTCAAACACAAGCACAATATGTAAACTGTATTAGAAATGGAAAGTAAAATACAAACTCACAAATGTCCAGCTTATTTTGCAGCTTATACCAAACCCAAACCAAACTAAGCTACTCAAATCCAACCCAAATCAACTCTGCATCAACCCCATTTCATTTCCATGCCTGCTTAACCAAGGTTTTCTTGCAGTTTGACTTTCGTTGACCAATCACCAAACTTGCTTGAAACTGTGTTCCAAGCTTACCAAAAGCTATAATAAGCTTAAGTAAGCTTGTTTGAATGAAAATAAAGCTACTTGGAGCTTTGAGTTTAAGAGCTTGAACTTGAATTTTTTAACAGTAAACCATAGAACATGAAATGTTAATACAACTTGAATTGACACTTGAAAACAGTTTTAATACACTTAAATAACTTAATTTGATACAATGAAACAAAAGATTACAGCTTAGAGCTTAATTAAAAACATAAACATAAAAAACGACATACATATGAAATAAAAAACTAAGTACTGCTTTATTCTCTTGCTTCTCTTCTTCTTTTTATACACCATATGTCTTCTCTCACTCCTCTGATCACTTCCCATCAATAATCCTGGCCCTTGGATGAGTTGAGGCCATATTGGCCGCTTGATCACTTTTTAGCGGAAAACTGCTTTTGACCACGGGGCTCAATTTGCAACTAGGGGGGGTGGCATTAATTGTGGTGTATAAAGTGGGTAGATATGATGATGAGGGGAAGGGATAAGGTCTGAGGTGATGGGTGATGTTGCGGGCAAGTGGTGAAGGAGAAGCGTTGGTGGAGGAAAGGATTGGGTTTGACTGTTGGTTTGACCAGGGTCCAAAATGTAATGGCGGGGTCAAATGGTATAAATGGCAGGGGTCATGGCTAGTTTTAAATGACAAGGACCAAACTACAATTTCTGATTCTTGAAGGACCATTTCTGCCAATTTCTCAAAAGCTGTTTCAAGGGTCACTTTGCCAAGTGTCAATAGTACAAGGACCATTTTGACATTTTCAAATTTCCAAGGACTATTTGTGACAATTTCAAAACTTGAGGGACTAAAGTTGTAATTTTGCAATTTTGATTTTAAGGACCAATTTTGACAACTCATGAATCCTAAGGGCTTAAAATGATATTTTCTTTATTTTGATTTACGAGGACTGCTTTTTGACAACTTTTGAAACTTGGGGACTAAAGCGCCAATTATGCAAACTTGATCGTTTTCACAGATTTTGATATTTTGCATTTAAAACACATAAAACACTTATTTGTGATATTTTTATCATTTTGATGCATTTCTGAGTGTTTTCAGATGTTTTTGCAGTTTAAATGGTACAAAAATGATGAGTATTTAGACACTCATCAATCCTCATGTAATATTTGTTGCTGGGAGAACTTTTGTTCTGGATCCTGATGCTGATGTCTCTCCTACACATGTTGAAGATCCTTCTCAACATGTTACTCCTGATGCTTCAATTGGTGTTCCTTCTGAGAATATGACACAGTTCCAATTGTTGATATGCCTCATGATGATTCTTCTAATGAGCCTGCTACCAATGTTCCTGCTATGGCTATTTCTGACAAAGGGAAAGGAGTTATGGTTGATGAAGATCTTGGTCAAGATCTTGTAACTGACAAGGAAAGGCTAGAGCAAGCCAAAATGCTAACAGAGTATGAAGATTTGATGAAGAGTCAAGCATTGGCACAAAAGCTTGCAGATCAGTTTACTTCAAATTTGCCTCCTGAAAGACAAAGAGAATTGGATGAACAATCCATTCATTTTACTGATGAGCAATGGGATTCTTACACTCTTCAAGCTGCTTCAAATTCTACTCTTGCTCAAAGCATTTTAGGAGCTAATTTTGATAGTGAAAACTTTCCTGCACAAATGATGGCTATTGGACAACAAAAGAAGAAAGCTGCAGCTGCAAAGAGAAAAGCTATTGCTGCACAAAAGTCTAAAGCTAAGAGGGAGAAACCACAGACTGCAGCACAAAAGAAAACTTATATGAGAAATGTGGTGTATAATCAAAGTACTGCTCTCTATCAATCTGGTTTGACAAGGAAGAAAGTCTGGGCTTTATCTGAATCTGACTTGACCAGTATGTATAATAAGATTATGAAGCATATTACACCAGCTTCTCAATTGAAAAGGATTGCTGGTGGTATGGATGCTCCAAAAGCCAAAAGACCCAAGAAAGTTGAGATTGTGACTTCTTTTGCTGATGATAGAGCACAGCTGAGCACTCATGCTGTTTCTGCTGAGGAACCTACTGAAGGTGTACATTCTACTGAGAGAGTACAATCTGTTGAACCTATTGCTGCACCTTCTACAGACATGGTTAGGAGAGCTGAACAAGAAGCTGCTAGAGCTAGACAGGCCAGAGAAGAGCTTGATAAATTGTATGAAATGGGTGGTTCTGCTCCAATTCCTCTGTTTCTACTCTTCTATTCCTCTTGAAGATGCCTCGGTGCATCCGAGAAGGTACCTTCTTCTTTTTCTAAGAGAATTTATGTACCTGGTAGGAGGGGGAAAAAGGATGTCCCACAAGAGACACATTGCCATCAGGAGATCTATGAGATTAGCTGGGAAGCCGGCCTTTGGAGTTCATAAATCTCACAAGGGTAGTTCTTCTAAGCATTTGGACCTAATGGCTGCTGATACACCATTTATCAAAGTGGGTTCTTCTGCAACTTTTCCTGAGGGTTCTTATAGTGTGTTGACAAAATGAACATTGACTGATGGACAGCTTAACACCATATATAGGATAGATGACTCCTCTATGAAGTTTACTTTCTTGAAAGACATACTTCATTTGGTGGATAAACAAGATTTGATTACTCTCCATGGCCTTGTCACACAGTATTATGCCACTCATACACCACATGGTTCTGGTTTTACTTATTGGGAGATCTTCAAGTTCTTTTAGATTCTCAGTCTCCAAATGGTAAAGGGTATTCAATTTGGAATAATTCACATAAGTGGAAGGTTGATACTTGGAGATTTTTATATCCGCAGAAACAAGCTACACGGTTTTACTACTTCCGCAGAATCACTTCTTTAGCAGAATCCAACACTTCAGCAGAATCCGTCAACAGTATTATTCAACAGAATTCTTATTCAGTAGAATTCCCAACACATATCATAGCATATCATAACATAACATATCTAGGATGCATCCATATGCCCCTGCATAAATCATAGTGGCCATAACAAATCATAAAGCGCGCATAATATCACATAAAAGGGACGGTGTGAAACATCACTCGACCACACTAGAGTCATGCCATTGGTGCATCAATGACACGGCCATGTTACCTTTATGGCTAGGAAACATATTGGCTCGGGTATCAAACTGAAGGGTCAAAAGCAAAGTCATAACATAACGGTTCATATCAAAGGTTCAATATCAAAGTTCACCAATCTAAAGGGTGCATAGCAAAGTCATAAGGAAGCCCTAATAAGAAGGCTCAGAGCAAAGGCATTATAATCAAAGTTAATATCAAAGGATGTGTACGAATCATGAGAAACCTTAAGAGATAAGGTCAGAATATATGTACCTTATTCAGCAGCAAGAAAACAAAAGCAAATGAAAATCAAGAGATACGAAAGATCACTCCTTCCTCGAGGGATCTACAGAAGCGAAATGACGTACATTTATTAGATGTAGTTAATGTGTTTTATTCCGATTAAGTCTTTTAGGGTTTTTAAGTAACTTTCCATTTTAGGTAACTTTCTATTTTAGGCAGGTTTTCATAATTAGCAGGTTTAGTCATTTATGATGTAATTAATGTTAAATTAGGTTAACATGATGAAAATGACGATTATTATAGTTTAGGGTTTAATTATGACAAGTTACAATAGTTTAGGGTCTAAAGTGTAAATATCACAAAGTATAGGATCTAATGTAAATATTTCAAGTTTACTCATTTTACGAATCTAACCCCTTAAAATCTCATTTTTTAACGAGCCACCTTCAAGATTTGTAATTTACGAAATAAACCTTGCACTTTTATTAACTTGAAAACCTTATTAGAAAACCTTAGACCTAGTCGATTTTATTTACATTAGAAGCATGTCGTAAATTAAATCAACCATATTCTACACGACACAAACAAAGACAACACGAGGCTCTTTTAAAATCGTATACGCGTATATTTTTATATCCCATTTAACTCGTTACAAAAATAAATAAGCGTGAATATGACATGCAAAAGAGGGTCGAATACGTTTAGTTTATGGTGTGAAAATAAGGGTCGGATCATGTGAGGTCGAATAGGTTTTAAACAGATTCACATGAGTTGCTAATCATGCATGACTTAGGCGATATATACATGTTCCTTGTCATGATTTTATGTAACAAGTTTACTGTTTTTGTGAAGCTTATATTGATGTACATGCATTTGAAAAGAGATCCACATCAGATTACATATGGGTGCACAAGTGAAGTCAAAACAGATGTAGAGTGGTCAAATAACGTGGGCTCAAAACAGTTTCATGCATGGTTCTATTAATATGATCTCATGTGATCAATTTTATTAGTTATATGATGATTATATTAGATGTATGCATGCTTTAGAAGGTGGGTTCACATCAGGTTTTTATAAGTATCTAGACATAGTTTCAAAACAAGGATATATGTGGGTCGATGCATAGATGATCAAAACAGATTCGAAGGATTTATAAGTCGAATACATGTACTTTCCATTCTTTATTTTATGTGATGGCTATATAGACTCATGCATGCATTCTCATTAGGTGAAGTTTTGATAGAGTAAAACATGTATTTGAATGACATAAGACCCACGACAGAATCAAGAAAACAAAGAAGAATTGAAAAGAGTTTATGATGATACCAAGTTTAGGTGTATGAATGGAAAGAAAACAAGAACTCACGACTCGAGACTCGCGGTCACAACCACTGTTGATACAAAAGTTGGGCGTTCCTTATTCGGGCTCCGCTCTCGTACCAATTGCTGATTGTTGCTTGAGACCTGCGCACTAAGAGACGAGAAAACATCGTTAGGCTTATCAGGGATTGTCTCCACGATTATCCTCCGCGTGAGAGTAAGTAATCGATTTAGGGTTAAAGGTGAGTTAGGGTTTTGAGATCGTACCTTTAACGAGGATATGATTCCTTTATATACGCACGGAATCCTTGTTGGTTCCGTGTTCCTCAACCTTCGCGTATCCCGCCCAAGTCGGTTGGGGAATGATTATCTCCTTGATTAAGAGATATCCGATATCTATTCCGTAAATAGATTCGTCTTTGGGCCGTCGTGGGCCCAAACGCTTATCGCCGTGGCCCGGTGTGTGATGGGCTTGTCAAGATTGGGCTTTGGGCGGATTCATGACCGGATATAGACTATCGTCATCATGTCCCCAGCCTAGTATCGCGATGAATAACTGCGGATGCTAGACTAATAGCCTTAGTTAGAGAAACAACATTGAAGCGTAGCCAAGAAGCCATAAAAATATATCTTCCCCTACATTGTATCTAGACATAGGATTAGGAAATTGGTTCCTCGTAAATCGGGGGAAAGTTACTGCTATGACGTCCCATCAAGCAATCTCAGCCACACGATTAGCGGTAGTGCGGTCCACGTGTCACTCATCGTGTGGGTGAGAAGAATTATATAACCCCTCAATTCATTTCCCCTTCGTTTCTCACAGTAAAAAGAAAACTTCCATCCGCCATTGCTAAGCAAACCCAGGAAAAAACTGCATTCAAAAGGTAACCACGCGTGCGCTTTGTAAGACCATGGTCAAACAAGCAGCGGATTTCACCTCCGACCTCACCGAAGGCGATCCGCAAGAGTTCACTTCATTACTTTATACCTCTTGGCGTGCATCCGGTCGTTCCGGGTGCGTGGGCATCGATTGCGGATTTCCCTAAAGGGAAAATAGGGGTATACACACGGTTTTTTGAACTCGCAAATCAACGTGTGCCCCTATCCCGATTTTTGTGCGATGTTTTAAGTTATTACGAGTTACACCTATCTCAACTGCACTGCATCGGTGCGGCTAAAATTACCAATTTTGAGGTGAACTGCCATTTGTTGGCGGTTAACCCAACCATCCACCTATTCCGTGCCTTTTATCACACGACATGGTCACATGGGGTGGGTATCCTTTGCTAAGCACGCCGGTAGACTACAGTGTTATACTGAGAAGCTAGATGCGCTTAGAAATTGGAGAGAGTCCTTTTTCTGGGTAGACGAAGCATGCTTCCCGTGGCGTTATGACTTTTATACCCGGGGAACGTTGCCGAGGGATGAGTGCCCCGTGCCTGGATCATATGTTGCTGAGGATGCGGAATTAATAAACGCGAACCGCATCCCCATTAGTTCCTATCCCGAGGAATTTTGGTGCATATGGGCATCGGTAGTAATTATTTTGGTATGCGGATGAGATGCCAATCTTCTTAGGCGCCAATGGCGGGTGGGTACTCATTCTTCCGCACCTGTTTGTAATTAATGTAAGAGCCATCCGCCTTTTCCGCATTATATAACTTGTGTTACTTGTTGTCTTTTATTGCACGAGATGGATCTATTTACCGTGGTGCATCTAGCGAAGCCCGTTGAGGTAAAGACAGGGATACGTCCCCTAAAAGAAGGAGAGGAAGCTATACTAGCGGCCACCGCAGTCATGTCATGGAGATGAACATGGGGGAAGCAGGTACTAGCTCCTCTGTTGCGATGGGCGACACCATTACAAAGTGTGCCAAGCCCAAGGTGCCTTCTCAGTGCGCAGACCACCACCGTAGCCGTGGCGCAACCTATGGAAGAAGAAGAAGAAGAAGAGGCCGAGTGCGGGTTAAAGCGCGAGAGATCCTTCGGAGAGGATGGCGCGAGTACTTCAAGGAAGCAACGCCTGTAATCCTCACCGTGGAATCATCCACCGGTGATGTTGCCTCATCGCACCCGTCTGGCGATGTCGCTAGCCCACGAGAAGTGGATGCGTGATGAGTGCTTATTCACTCATCATTTTAGGTCAAATCAGGTGCAAAACATTTAAAACACTCAAAATGCATCAAAATCTTGAAAATATCTCAAAATTGTGTTTTATATGTTTCGGATGCAAAATTATCGAAAACAAATGAAAAGCGAACAAAGTTTGCATAATTGGCGCTTTCATTCCCCAACTTTCAAAAATGGCAACTTTAGTCCTCGGAATTTCAAAGATTGATGAATTTACCTGGACATTTTAAATTGGAAAATTAACATTTTTAGTCCTTTGGTAATTCTAACTTGTCAAATTTGGTCATTTTGATAAATTTTGGAAAATTACAAGTTTAACCCCTGAGTTTCAAATTTGGCAAATTTAGTCTTTGTATTATTAGAAATTGTCAAGTTCAGGTCCTTGCATTATTTGAGATTGTCAAATTTTGCCCTTTGATCACTTTTCAGATTTTACATGTGATCCCTGGATTTTCAGTTTTGGCAACTATGGTCCCTAAATGCTTAATGGATAAGTTGTTAGCCTAATCCTAAAACTAAACCTATCCATCACCCTTGGCCCAACCAACCCAATCCCTTTATACCCGGTCAAAGCAATAACAAACCCAACACCTTCTTCTTCCCCATTTTCCCGCCCAACACAGAACCCTAAAACAACCTTATCCTTCTCCCCAAACACTCCACCCCCATCTCTCCCCTTTACCCAACTTCACCACAACCCAAAACCACCTTAACCTTCTTACCCGTTTCTCCCAAATCCCAAACCCACTACTCAAGCTTTATCTCCTCTTTCCCACTCCACCTCGGCAATCCAAGTCAAATAGCTCAATGGATGGCTCGATTCATGCTCATGGTACCTACTTATTGGATGGTCAAGATTGAAGGAAGATAGCACAAGATTGACTTTGGCTTGACCGCCTCACGTAAGAAGCACAAGAGAAGACTTGAAGACCTTGGATAAGTAGTATAAATAGATGTTGTATGCCAAGTTATAATGGCACCCCTAGTTTTAGTTTTAAAGTAGTTATCATCTTTTTAATCACTTGTATTATTTTTCCGCTTAATGAAAAAAGTTTCTATTTATTCACTGTCTAGTTTTTAATTTTACATAAGCAACTTTTCAGTTCTAATTTAGCTCTAAGAAAGTGGAAAGTGGAATCTGATTTGAAAGAGAATTGAGTTTAAATTATAACACCCTTTTTAAGGAGTGTTTGGTTCATTCATTTTTAGTATTCAAAACTGTTTTTCTTTCTACCCATTTGACTTTATTAGTCAATGTTCTTTTAAGGTTAACTTAGTTTCCAAAGGTTGCAAGGGGTCAAAAGATTTGTAAAGAGTTTGAATGAAAAAAAAAAGATGTTCTGTTCTTTGCAAGTGCTGCAATGAAGCATTCTCATGAACTTGAGTTTTATTTTAGCTAATTTGATGTTGGAAATGTTCAAGTCTTGATTTTCTTGAGTCCTTGTGTGCCATTTCAGCTCTTGTCCACTTTTTGTTGCACCAAAATCTCTCTAGCATAGTTAAGAATTGAAGTTAAAATCTGTTTTTTTTTTTTTTTTTGCTTTTTTTGACAAGTAGGCCCAAATCAAGATATTAGCGACTTATTTTTAAGTCATTGTAAAGCTTTTTCACCCCGAATCGCTTTATTTTGAGTCTTTGCCACCTTAACGTGTTTGTGCACTTTTCATGGTCTTGGAAGCTCTTTTCCAACGAAAATAAGCTTAAACAGTCCTCTTGGTCGCTTTGACCGCAATCCTGAGTTACCATTCATTTTTTTCGCTTATCATCGATAATATATAGCTTAGTAAGTTAAGTTTTAACTTATTTAGGTAGAATAGATTTAGGATTTAAGTTTTAGCTTAGCGGTTCCCTTTAGAACTTATCTCATTTAGTATATGTAGATTTCCTTGTGTTGTAGCTTTAGATTTCCCTAGCTTAAGTCTTAATACCAACCGCTTTTCCCCTCCATTCGCTTGCTTTTGTGATTGTTTTAGCTTTTACGATTTAGTATTTCACCATTTGGCTCCATGGTCTCGCTTATTTGATCCTATATTTGCTTATTTTGTGCTCAAGATGTTAAAGGAGTGTTTGGTTGTTTGCTTTTAAAGGATGTCTTGTTATCGTTGGAATAAGTCGATTCAAACGACTTATTGATAAGTTTTTAGAAGTCAAGTTTTCACAAAAAGTATTTCTTTAGACTGAGTCCTTAAATTGCAAATAGAAAAATCAAAAAAAATAAATTTTTCCAAAACTGGCATGGCTGGGACTCGAACCCACGCCACCCAGCTCACACATAACACTCCTAACCAACGCGCCCTTGGGACTTGTCTCGTTGAAGGTTGCATAAACAAACCTTTTACCCCTTTAAAACAGTTTTGCTCATAAGCTATTTTTAGCTTATTTCCTGCTTATTTCACAAAGCACCACCCACGTTTTTTAATTTTATTAGAATCAGTGATACTTAAAGTAGTTTTTGTGAAATTTTCAGATTTTTCTTAATTAGTTTAGTATTTTTAATAATTTAATTAGTATTTAATGGTTTTTAATTCGTAGTAATTAATTTAAAAGTCGAAAAAATACCCGGTCTTTTTCTAAAATTATTTTTAGTCAAATAGAACGTAGGAAAATTGATTTCACACCGTAGCCCTTAAATTGCAAAAGTTTACGTTTATGGCTCGGGGTGTTTCTTGGCTTTATGCTTTTACGTTTAGCACCCTAGGACTTAGTGTAGCTTCGTTTTATCATTCCTTAGGCTTAGTGATAGTTTATTTTTAGTTTATTAGGTTTCCTTGCCTTAATTACCTTCCGCTCATTAATTTGTAGAATTCAGTAATCAACACCAATCAAATTATTAAAATCCAATTCAAGTTCAAATCACGAAACTCAACGAATCCTTCCATTCACACCTCGTTGGGACACGACCCGGGGAAATCACTTCCCGGTATCACTTTTATCACACCCGTAAGATTTGGCACGTTAACCCTTTTCCTAAAAGGTTGATTTGTCGGGTTTTACGGTTATTTTCATATACGTTGATATTGTGTTTTTCACCACTCACTTCACAACGAATCAATGCGCTTCTTCTTCTTTTCTTTTTTTTTCTCGTACCAACTGTGAATGGGAACCTGATAATGCTCTGTCCGTGTGTGCAGGTTTGAGCGGTTGCGGAATCTCCCAAGGATAGTCCCTGCGGTCCGAGCCATTCACCCAAAAAGATGAAGATTTACTGCTGGGGTTGCATCGGTGGGTCAATTAGTTGAGGAGTTGAGTACAGTGTCTCACACTGTGCCGCAGCAGTTGAGAGGCTAAGGGTATGCATCGCTGGTGAAAGCAGCCAAGGTGCTAAAAAAGATGAGAAGATTGCTTTGCTAGAGGTGCAGTTGGCTAGTGCCAGGGCTGAGGTAGAGAGTTTGAGCGTGTATGCGCAGAAGCAGGCCGAGGAGAAAATGAGGCTGATGGGCCAAATAAGCCAAGAGCGCACAGAGTCGTCAGGGTACAAGGCTTCGATTCTCTGGGCCCTACAGTATCTGGAGAAGAATAAGGACGCATTGACCTCGCAGTTGGAGGATTTTGGTTCAACTGTGAGCAGTGCTCTGGAGGCACAAGAGACGAAGGTGCGTAAGCTTACTTTGGAGTATGATGAGGAATTATATCCTCATCTAATGTCTACCATCTCTGAGCGCAGGTGGCTTATCGACCATGGTGCTGCGCCTTCTTCCGAGTACTCTAGATTCCAAGGAGGTAGTGGACAAGTTTGGTGGGGTAGTCCAATGTGCTTTGGCGAGAGGAAAATCAGAGGCTATAGAGGCGCTGCAGAGGCTAACTTGCTAAAGGTACCTATTGAAAAGTTCACAGGTATGATGCATATCTTATGATAACACGTTCTTGCTATGAATAAAATGAAGACTTTATAACTTCCCATGATTGCTAAAATGGGCGTGACCAGGATTATCCTATAAGCGCATGATGGAAGGATCGACCTTAGCGCCATCGTCATCGAGGATGCGAGCGCAACCGGACTACTATCTAAAGCCCGATGTCTCTCATTGCGGTGCTGTTTTGCTCGCCCTAAGGACATCTTGAATCCCTTTGCTCTAGAGAAAGAAATGTCCTTGAAGGAAGTATTGAAGCGCATGCTACCGGACTTGCTAAAGGGAAGGTATTAAGGTAAAGCCATTTTGTGCGGGGTTGGTGCACCACCTTCCAAGATCCGATGGCGTGCCGTGAGTGTTGCCACCGTGTCGCGCCAAGACTCGGACTTGTTGAAGAGGCTTGACGAGGCAAAGATCTCAGAACCCGTGTGGGTAGCTCATCGATTGAGCGTTGTCATAGTTGTACTTTTGAAGTAACCATCCTTGTGTAAGAACTTGTAGCTAGTAATAAAAATCCTCTTTTGCTAATTGTATGTGAGTAGTATTGCAACTTGTAATGTTCATACTTATCGTTGTCTTTGCGTAAAAATGTATTCGTTGTCGGAAAATCAAATGTGTATGCCAAACGAATAATCCATAATCATGTATGAAGATCATAGTATAATTGAGAAATAATTTCTAAGTATTTTATCATAGTCGTGTATGTTATGATATGCGTCTTGTAGATATCACATTAAGGAATCAAGTGTCTTGGTTCCTAAGTTGTTAAACGTGCACCATATCTGCTATTGCGAACCCGTCGTGGGATGCGCACAAAACTTATTCCAACGTCTTGTGAACAAGGTGTTTAACAAGGATACGTGATCCGGTGTTGATGGGTTTGCAACCCTCTTACTCAACAAGTTGTTTAGTAGGTTAACTTATCCTTTTACCCTCGTGGGTGTATTTATTGCATGCACGCCATGTAGGCAAGAAATAGAAGATTGTTAAGACATACAATATATGGAAATAACAAATTGAAATGTGTCACAGAGTTAGCTAGAAACCGCGACGTTTTATTAATACTTGCAAGTGTTTGTGAGAAAACAAATAAGACATTATACTAAGGAAACAAAAAGTAAATACATAGATGTTTTATGGGTACTTTAGTAAAGTGCCTGAGCGCTGGTACGCCGGGCCGTGGCCACTCCTATAGGTAGCACCTCTTGAGGTTGCAGATGTTCCATGTGCGCGGCAGTTCTCGACCATCCAAGCCTCGTAACTTATACGCGCCTGTTCCTATTGCTTCGGTAACCTCGTAGGGTCCTTCCCACTTTGGTCCAAGCTTACCTGTGTCGTCTGCATGGTTCGCATCATTGGCACGGTAAACAAAGTCACCTGGTCTAAATGAAACACTGCGCACTTTAGCGTCATAGTATCCTTTCATTCTTGACTTTGATTTTGCCTCCCGTATAGCTGCGCGTTTGAGCCTTTCTTCTAGCAGGTCCAAGTCGACCCATCTCTCGTCATCATTGGTTGCCACATTGATCTCAGCAGTGCGAATAGTTGGCATGCCGATCTCGGCTGGTATGACGGCTTCTGTCCCGTAGACTAGAGAGAAAGGAGTGTCTCCCGTGTTGGTTTTGATTGAGGTGCGATGCGCCCATAAGACATGTGATAGCTCTTCCACCCACCTTCCTTTGTGCTTGTCTAGGCGTGCCTTAATTCCTTCGCCTAAGCTTTGATTCGCGCGTTCCACTAAGCCGTTGGTTTGTGGGTGTTTAAGCGATGCGGGTCTTGTGTGATGTTCAACTTCTACCGCCTTTGAAAGGGTTGTCACAAAATTGTTTCCGTTGTCCGAGATGATTTTCCCAGCGGTCAAGCGGCATACAATACTTTCCCGGACAAAGCGCTTTACACGTTGCCGTGATTGTCACTCACGCTTTGCTTCGATCCACTTAGTAAAGTAGTCTATAGTGACTATGAGGAATTTTAACCCTCCTGCTGCGACTGGAAAAGGTCCTGCAATATCGATACCCCACTTGTAAAATGGCCATGGTGATGTAATTGGGGTTAGCTCGTGCTGTGGTTGGCGCGGGACAGGTCTATGAACTTGGCAATCGTTGCACTTCCTTATTAAGTCCCGCGCGTCGCGGTGCATTGTTGGCCAGTAGTATCCTGATCTCATGGCGCGTGCTACAACGGATCGTGGTCCCGAGTGCATGCTGCATGAACCCACATGGATTTCTCGCAGCACGTAATTTGCTTGTAGGGGGCCAACACAGCGGAGCCATGGTTAGAGGAAGGAGCGTCGATGCAGATGTTGTCTCAAGTTCGAATCTACGTGTTGTGCGCCGTATCCTGCGAGCTTCATTCGCTCTTGGGGTAACGCCTTTGCTTAGGAATTCCGTTATTGGTGTCATCCATGTAGGGCCGTCCTCCTCTATTATTGTGGAGACTTCCATCTACGATATGGATTTGCCTTCGGTGTTTCCACCAAAGACTTGCTTTGATAGGTGTGCGAAGCTTGTCGAGGCGATCTTGCTTAGTGCATACGCCTTGCGATTTTCTCCTCTAGGAACTTGCTTGATGGTGAATCACAAAGCCTTTGATCGATGTCTTGGTCTTGTCGAGATATCGAATCATATTTTCTTCTTTAGCCACGTATCCGCCCAACACGTGGTTGGCCACTAGTCGGGAGTCCACATTTGCTTCTAGGTTACGTACACCCATCCGAGCCGCAATGCGTAGTCCAAATTAGAGCTTCATATTACGCCTCATTGTTCGTTCTTTGTAAATTCAAAACGCAGTGCGTAAGTGAATTCCATTCCTCCGGGTTTGTGAGAATGAGGCTGCTCTGAACCATCAACGCATGAGGACCCATCTCGTAAACAAGATCCATGGGTCATGCGCCCGCCCCTACTTAGTGCGGGTACCTCGTCGGTGTCCGGCTTTTCGATGATGAAGTCTCGCCGTAATCATCCCTTGATTGCGATGCGTGGTGCAGCAAGAGATGTTGTGCTCACCTAGCAATACACTCCACTTCGCGGTCGGCCGATCGCGCCGTTTGGAGATGATCCGCTTGATCGGTTGGTGCGTGATCCTTTGCTATTGATGCGCTTGGAAGTACTGCGTAGCCTTTTGGCAACAAACACCAACGCCGTAACTAATTTTTCCATGGCGCTATAGTTCATCCCGTCTTCTTGAGCGCCTTGCTTACAAAGTGAGCGGGGTTTGTCTTGAATCCCTATCTGTTAGTAGCACCGCGCCATCTTGCTCCATCGATTGCGGATAGATACATAATTAACTCTTCCCACAGTGGGGTGCGACAAGTGTGGGGCGTTGCAGTGTTGCTTAAGTTGTGTGAAGGCTTCTTCCGCCTCCGTAGTCCACCGAAATCTCCCTTTTGATACACTTCTTGAGTGTTTTGAAGAGAGGTAGAGACTTATCTGCCGACTTAGACAGAACTGTTAAGACCGGCTAGCTTTCCATTGAGAGATTGGACCTCCTTCAACGTCGCGGTGAAGGAAGTTCGATAACGACCTTTGTCTTTTACGGACATGGTTTTATACCGTCGAGCTCTATTAGGTATCCGAGAACATGCCTTGATGGCGCCAAGGTACATTTTTGGGGTTTAGCTTCATATTGATCTCTCGTAGAGTTTTTAACGTTTCCTCAATATCGCGCACTAATTCATCTTGATGATGGCTTTTTATGACCGGTCATCAACATAGACCTCGTGTTGCGCCCACTTGTTTTTCAAAGCATTGTCCACTAACCGGTGGTAGGTGGCGCTGCATTCTTCAAGCCAAAAGGCATTTTGTGTAACATGAGACGCCTTGGCTTGTGTGAAAGGCCGTTTTCCTCATCCTCCTTTGCCATCTGGATTTGATGATATCCTTAGTGCGCATCGAGGAAACACTTCAATGGGTATCCACACGAGACTCTATTTTCCGTCTATCTCGGTAATGGGTAGCGATCTTGTGGTGCGCTTTGTTAAGATCGGTGAAGTCCACGCATTCGCCAACCGCCGCTCTTTTGACCATTCTTGGGTTAGAAAGTCGGTCATGGTAGTAGACTTCACGCATAATTCCCGCATCCACCGTTTGTGCACCTCTTAAAATTGCTTGCGCGCTACGGGGCTTGCCGCTTTTTACAGCGTATTGGTGAGTACCCTTGTCGGATTCGCGGCTTATGCTCTGTGATTGAGCGTGGAACCCAGGTCATGTGTTTTGGCCCCATGCAAAATGTCCAAGTTCTTTTGCAAGAGCGCTGCGATGTTGCTTTGCCGTTGTCCGACGGTGACCCTTCGATGGATATTTCTGTTAGGGTATTACGGGTGAAGCGCAACCTTGATTTGGAACTTTGGTTGCGCCTTTGCTCGATCGGTGCCGTTTCGCATGTAATCGTGTTACATTCTCTATGCGGTATAGTGGCATTGTAAAGAGTAACAATACCCCTTCCACCGGAATTTAAGCATCCGTGCGTTGTTGATGGTATTCGCGCATAGTCGATATCCTGGTCTCCCTATAATGTCGTTGTATGGCGAGGAGACTTGATCACCATAAATTCCATCCGCCGTCGCAGAGTGTTTTCGTTTCCGATGTTGACCGGTAATCGTATTTGCCCATAGGCCATATCTTTTCACCGTGAAACCGATCAACGCCGCTCGACCGGACTTAATCGATCACAGATTTCGGTGCGCGATCGCTTGAAGCGATGCTCATACATGATGTCCGCCGATCGCCACCATCAACATACATGCGATGGATGTCGTGACCCCGCACTAATCTCAATGGTGAGTGGCTCAACCATCGCGTTGTCCGCAGATTAAGGTGGGAAAGAGATTTCACTTCCTCGGAAAACTCTGGTGACCTTCCGCTCTAGTGACCCATTGCCATGATTGTATCATGTAGATGGTGTCGGCCTTTTCCTTAGGTGTCTCCTTCTTGTTCCCACTCTTCCTATCCTTTCCTTCCTTGATATTTTTGACCAAATGGTCCAATCGCCTTCTTTAACCATTTTCTCGATGAGCTATCGCATTGGACACATTCGTTAGTTGTGTGGCCCTTCCGTGCGTGGTAGTCACGATATCCGTTCGGTGCGCCGATCCTCCGGAGTGCGCATTTGCGGCGGTCTTGGAAAGTTCGCACCTTCCGTTGCAAGTATTTCCTTTGGGGTCTTGGTCGTGGGTGTACTGCCATTATCCCTCCGCTCATGGTTACTACCCGGTCGGTGGATTGTTTCCCGTGTTGTTCTGTGACCGTAGTTAAAGTAGTTTCTTTTGCTATCCCGCGCGGCTTCTCTCAGACGAAGGACCGAGAGCGTTCCGAGCTCATCAAAGGTTTTAGGAATTTTGTCATTCAACCGCTTGATGAGTTACGGATTGTTAATCCGTTCATGAAACCGAGATCTTTAGCACTTGGGCATGCTTTAACTTGCATGCATTCATCTTTGAAGCGTTCCATGAATGCGCTCGTAGATTCTCCTTGGCGCTTTTACTGTTGGCGAGTTCGACAGGTTTTTAGCGCACTTCTTCCGTGAGTAAAGTTTAGGCGAAACGCCTTCCTCAATTCCTCAAAGCCATTGATGCTTCTGCGTGGAAGCTTCTTGAACCGATTCGCGTTTCCCACCGGTGTGGAGTTGAACATGTGGCACCACACGTGTGGCCAATTTTCAATTGTGGCGGTGATTCAAAAATTTTGAGGTGATCATCGGGATCACTGTTCCATCATAGGTTTTCACGTTGGTAGGCATCGCCTCCTTTTACTTTCGAGAAGTCGGCGATCGTCGATAAGCGCATCCACCTTTGACGTCGCCATGGGAGATATATCTTCATCCTCCCGGTCATTATATCATTTACGGACTTCCAATGTCGGTTTCACAATCCCGTTGTCCGAGGAATTTCCGGAGGACGAATTTCTCCTCCAAGGCGCTTGCGCCGACCGCCCTCGAGTTTGTACTCGAAGGGCTTTCACTTGGGAATATCGTCGCCCAAGTCTCATCTCAGATTCTGCGGCTACCAAGTGCGGTGTGGACAGCTGCACGCTGTTCATCCTCCTCACTTCCTTCCGGTCTTTGTGAGTTGGACATCTCATCATCCTCAACCTTTTCCCAATTCTATTAAACACATGGGGTCAGTAATTGTCTCGGCGCGCTCCTCCTCGGCGGTAGCGGTGGGGAGGTTTCGTACTCGAGTTAAAGCGAGTCGGGCTTTTGAGGCCGACTCGACCTCTTTCTAGCTTCCTCTTCCATGAGGCAGCCAAGGTTTCGTAATTTTGGGATACGAAATCCCTTGGTGTTACTTCCGTGCGACTCCTTCTAAAGAATGGGTGTTTGTTTCTATCGCTATGCCCTTGTTTTTATCCGGTGCATCCGGTACCTTTGTCGGTCGATCCCAGAGTAGATTGAAAGGGAGTAGTAAGAACGGTCTTGTGGGATCCACTGCGTTAGTGGCGGTTGTGGTAGCTGGGTTGTCCCCGGCGGTTCCACTAGAGGAAGACCACGTCTTGGCTTGATCCCTTTTTAGCGATCTTGGTTGTCCTGTGAGTCTCGCTTGGGTCGAACCGATGTGCGCTTCTTTCCAGTAAGGTCTGTTTGCGATCGCCGATTTCCATGCTTCGTCATTCTAGCCTTAGTTCTTAGTGAATAGTCCGGATGGCGCCACTTGTTGATACAAAGTTGGGCGTTCCTTATTCTGAGCTCGGCTCTCGTACCAATTGTCGATTGTTGCTTGATACTGCGCACTAAGAGACGAGAAAACACCGTTAGGCTTACCGTAGGATTGTCTCCCAAGATTATCCTCCGCGAGAGTAAGTAATCAATTTAGGGTTAAAGGTGAGTTAGGGTTTTGAGATTGTACCTATAACGAGGATATGATTCCTTTATATACGCACGGAATCCTTGTTGGTTCCGTGTTCCTCAACCTCGGTATCCCGCCCAAGTCGGTTGGGGACCGATTATCTCCTTGATTAAGAGATGTCCGATATCTATTCCGTAAATAGATTCGTCTTTGGGCTGTCGTGGGCCCAAACGCTTATCAGCGTGGCCCAGTGTGTGATGGGCTTGTCAGTATTGGCCTTTGGACGGGTTCATGACCCGGATATAGACTATACGTCATCAACCACCTTCTTCTGCTAGCTTTGGTCGAATGGAGAAGGAAGAAGCGAATACTTGCCGTCACTTTTTGAGACTTAGGGTTTAGGTTTTGGATGTGCGAATTATTTACGAAACGTAGAGTTTACAAAATAGTTGAGATGGGGTATATAAGGGATTCAGTTGCCGAACATAAGGAGGAAAAGAACATGGCCCAAGACAAAAAATGATTTGGGCTTTGATTAAGTTTTGATGCTCTTAATATTTGATTTATGAATTTCGGCCTTTTTTTATTTAGACATAAGCATGTGTTCGTTAATTTGGTCATGTCGAATAGGTTTAATAATGATTTATAGTTTAGGCTAGAAATATAGTTAATAAGCTTGACGTATTTTACATGTTTTAAATTTTTGGGGGGCAAAATATCTTGGTGTGTAACTCCCGAGCAGGTTAGATAATCAATGTCGGCATAAACAAATAACAAGTCGTGAGAACAAATACCACTAGGTGGTTACGGATATCACTTGGAATCGTGTGATCACTTTCCAAAGTAAACTATTCGACCCTAATGCATGGGTTACACGAATATCTACTTGGGATAAAACCAAAGGTATGTTATCGAATTAGGCACAATTCAATAACCCTTTTGCTTAGAAGTGTTTATCGTTTTCTGTGTGTGTCTCATGCATAAACAGATCTCCTATTTATAGGAGGTTACTCTTAGCTAGTCAAATGGAATTATGAGAATTAATCGGCCCATTAATTGCCTCATAATTATCCCCATTATAGCCGTTAGTGGTTACATGACCAATTAAACGTGGTCATTATGCAGTTGTAACTGCCACTTGAATTGGTCAAAGCCCGTTACAAGCGAAGACTTTCATAGCACTATCGGTGGATACACCGCTGAAAAACATTGCTTGATGGAAACATCGCTTGCTGGAAACACCGCCGATGAAAACATCGCTTGATGGAAACATCTTATCGATGGAAACCACAAGCGATACTTTCCACCGCGATACTTTCTACTAGCACTACCAATACAAACCACTATTAGAGTTAGGATGTTCATGGACCTTATGGGTGTACACTCCGTACCTCTAACCCATTACAAGGTGTGAACTAATCCCACAAGTGCACTAAATTTTCCAACAATCCTCCCAAATTTAGTTCACTTCCTTTGCATGAAAACAAACATTAAACAAAACATGTGCATAAGCGAAAATGTCACGAGGATTGAATTTCCATCTTAGTAAATTACACGCTCAAATATTCGAGAATCGGGGTGTTCTAAGAATTGAACCCTTCAACCCATTTGAATACACGAAGATAAAATACACACAAGTTTTCAAACACTTATCGACTCGACACTATACAAGCCATGTGTCCATATCCAAATTCATAAATGTTGTAAAAGCTAAAGTCCAAAAGCTCCACAGCGGCAAAACTTCAACATTTACATAGGTGGTTCCTCTTTATTCATGCTCACCCAAGCACTTTTCAAAGAAAATTAACCATTAAGTAAAGACTTCATCCTCCTTTCGGCGAGTTACGAGCACAACCTTGGGATGTAAATAAAACATGTGCTCCATCCATCAATATTCGACTTTCCACATTGAACTCGGCTCCCAAGTTTCCTCGGGAGGGAGTTGGGTGTCCTAACATTCGCCACTAAGTTGGACTTAAACCCATCCCTTTAGTAGACTTTATAACCAAGTCTCTAGCCGCCATTCGTCAAGTGATCGCCTAAGTTTTGTTGAGATCTAACAAACTCTATAGATACCACCCCATTCATGATATGCTCACGAATCATGCTATGTCCGACACCTAAGTGTCTAGACTTACCATTGTACATCGGCTATAAGCCTTAGCCATTGTAGTTGCACTATCACACCGGATAGAAATAGGTGCTATAGGTTTAGGCCACAATAGAATCTCAAGAAGCAAGTTTTCAACCATTCGACTTCTTTACCGGTAATGCTAAACCCACAAATTCATATTCCATTGTTGAATTGGTGATACAAGTTTGCTTCTTGGATGCCCAAGAAATTGCACCTCCACCAAATAGGAATACCCGACCCTTTGGTAGACGAATTGTCTTTAGTGTTATTGATCTAACTTGCATCGGTGTAACCTTCCAACAACGATGGGTAACGATATATGAGAGACTATAATCCATAGTTCTCTTCAAATACTTCATACCCTCCGAATTGCTTGCCGTTGATGAGCACTAGGATTACTAGTATACTGCTCAATTTTCCCACCGCAAAACCAATATCGGGTCTTGTACAAGTCATGGCATACATCAGTACCAATTACCTAGAATACTCAAGTTGAGATCTGACCTTGCCATTATTAGGCATCGACTTCTCACAGTATCCATAGGTGTACTCACAGAGTACAATCAAAGTAATTTAATTTCATCAACACCTTCTCAACATAATGAGGCCGAGAGATAGAAATTCTTTTACTTTCATGTTTAATCCTTATACCAAGGATAACATCGCCTCCCCATGTCCTTCATGGAGAACCTTGATGACAAAATTCCTTTGTCGGTCAACTGATTTTGGTCGGTGCCAAAGATCAACATGTCATCAACATATAGACAAATGATGACTCCTAGACAAAACCACTAGACAAATTTGCTATATACATATTTGTCAGCTTGGTTAAGAACATAACCACTAGACAAAACCACTTCATCAAATTTTTGATGTCATTGCTTAGGTGCCTGCTTAAGTCCGTAAAGAGACTTAATCAGTTTACACACCTTGTTTTCATTACCATGCATGATGAAGCCCTGAGGTTGGTTCATATAAACCTCCTCATCTAATTCACCATTCAAGAAAGCTGTTTTCACATCCATATGATGAATAATCATATTGTGAATAGATGCCAAAGCAATCAGCAGTCTTATGGTATTGATACGAGCCACAGGGGCATAAGTATCAAAATAGTCTATCCCTGACTTTTGTTTAAAGCCCTGAATGACTAGTCTAGCCTTGAACTTTTCAATAGTTCCATCTACCTTCATTTTCCTTTTGAAAATCCATTTGCAACCCAAAGGTTTGCAACTGGTGGTAGATCAACCAACACCAGTGTTGTTGCCCATGATGGAATCCATCTCATCATTGATTGCTTCTTTCCGAAAGCAATATCACGGGACTTCATTGCTTCTTCAAATGTCTTGGGATCATCCTCAACAATGAAGCAATAGGAGTATTGGTGCGAGACCTCATCCTTGATCCTTCAACTAAGTATAGTTGAAACTCGAGGTCCAAATGACTTTGGAGTCTGACCCTTTTGCTTTTTCTAAGCATAGGTTCGAGTTGTTGAACCACAACCTTACCGGGGACCACCGATGGTTCATCATCGGGGACCTCGATACACCGATGTCATGAGTTCCATTAGGAATCCTCGACTTGGTCTAGGGATGATGATAATCTATTCTCATCAAAGTCTCGCATCCCTTGATTCAATTATTGAGTTAATTGAAATATATTCATTATGTTCAATAACATAGAACCTAAAAGCCTTGGAATGCTCGGCATATCCAACAAAGATGCGATCGATACCTCTTTCACCCAAAGTCTTTAGCTTTGGATCGTGAAGTCTTACAATTTCCTACAACCCCAAACCTTGAGATAATTCAGTTGGGTTTCCTTTTAGCCCGAGTTCATAAGGGGTAACCTTGTTCCTTTGTTTGGAACCCTATTTAATAAATAGCAAGTCGTTAACATAGCTTCACCCATAACCCTTGACTCGATCTGAATAGGACAACATGGAATTAACCATCTCCTTGACACCACTTTTTTGCTTTGAAATACCATTTCTTTGAGGAGTATAAAGGCGATCGTTTCATGGATTATACCAACAGATGAAAATCTGAGTATCCATGTACTCACCTCCCTATCGCCCTTAATCTTTTGATCGGGGACCCAAGTTGTAATTCAACTTGATTTTAAACACTTTGAATTTATCTAATGCTTCATCCTTGGAATGTAGAGATAGACATAACAAAATCTAGAAGCATCATCAATAAATGTCACAAAGTACTTATTATTCCCCAAAGAAGGAGTGGCATGCAAATCACACAGTCATCGTGTGTATTAGCTCAAGAGCTTAGTCTCACGACTAACACCACGAAAGGTTTCTTGGTAATCTTGGTCAACATGCAAGTTTTACACTTTTCGATTGTCCATGTCAAAAGTCGATTAACCCATCCTTAGACATATCTTGCATTCTTTTATAGTGTACATGGCCAGTCTTGCATGCCATAGGGTAGAGTCGATGTCGGTGGTGGTCACAAATCTTTGAATTAACACTATCGGTGAGAATATTAAGCCTAAAAATTTGATTACACAAATATCCAAAACCAATAAACACACCATGCTTAGAAAGAATAAATTTATCAGACTCAATAACTTATTTATATCCATGATTATTCAAAATACTACTTGAAACCAAGTTCTTCCTTATATCAGGAACATGAATAACATTAAACAAAGTTACAATCTTTCCATAACTAAATCTAAGATATACACAACCATGACCATGCACCAAGACTGTTGACTCATTTCCCATGTGAAGAATAGAACCATCATTTAGTGACTCATAAGTCTTGAACCAGCTTTTATCTTTGCACACATGAATTGTTGCTCCAGAGTCAACCCACCACGCAACATCATCATCCTGCACATAATGAGATTCAGATACATATGTAACATAATAAATCTGAAAAGACTTATTAACCATATTCGACCTTTCAAAGAGTTGGAAGAACCACCACTCCACGAACCATTAGTGCTCGATCCATTGGCTTTACCACCAGCCTTAACACCTTTGCAATCCATTTTAATGTGACCGGTTTGCCACATTTCCAACAAGTAGGTGTTGCCTTCTTGTTAGGATCGCCCTTGTGTTGTCATGATATTTGCGTTTGCCTTTGTTGTCATTGTACACGGTGGAGTTGTTATGCTCCACCATATTGACAACAGATGCACCAAGATAACATTGCTACTCTTTGGCTTGTCATTATCTCGCACCTTGAGAGATTCCTCGATGCACGTATGACCGCCCAACACAACGAGTTAATTCCTCCTTCTTATGTTTCAAGGTATGCTTGAAATCTTTCCAAGAAGGGGAAGTTTATCAATGACACAAGAGACTTGAATAGCCTCATCCATGTGCATATTTTGTTGTGTAAACCTTCCAAGTATACCAAGAAGTTCATTGTATTGTTCCATAACTAGTCTTGAATCGGTCATTTTGTAATTTGTGAAATTACTTACAAGGAACTTCTTACTTGATGCATCCTCGACCATATATTTAGCATCCAAGGAATCCATAGTTGTTTGGAAGATTCAAAGTTCGATAAATATCAAGCAGAGAATCTACATACCATTGAGGATTAAACCTCTGCAAATGTAGTCATCATTCTCCCATTTGCTCCTCCTCCCGATCTGCTCCACGGTAGCATCATCCCCATCATCGTGAATAGGTGTAGTTAGCACATACACCACACTCATGCTAATGACAAAAAATGCATCTTCTTACGCCATCTCCTAAAGTCCACCCTTCAAACTTATCAAGCTTGGCAAAGTTTGAAGCCATATATTCATTGCAAAGAACAACCATTGATTATCACAAAATAGTTTACTTTGATTGTTGGTGTGTAACTCCCGAGCAGGGGTTAGATAATCAATGTCGTGAAACAAATAACAAGTCGCCAGAAACAAATACAACTAGGTGGTTACGGATATCACTTGGAATCATGTGATCACTTTCAAAAGTAAACTATTCGACCCTAATGCAGGGTTACACGAATATCTACTTGGGATAAGACCAAATGTATGTTATTGAATTAGGCACAATTCAATAACCCTTTTAACAAGTGTTTATCGTTTTACGTGTGTGTCTCATGCATAAGCGGATCTCCTATTTATAGGAGGTTACTCTTAGCTAGTCAAATGGAATTATGAGAATTAATCGGCCCATTAATTGCCACATAATTATCCCATTATAGCCGTTAGTGGTTACATGACCAATTAAATGTGGTCATTATGAAGTTATAACGCCACTTGAATAGGTTAAAGCCCATTACAAGCGGTACTTTCATTTTTCATAGCACTATCGGTGGATACACCGCTTTAGTGAAAAACACCGCCTGATGGAAACACCGCTTGATGAAAACTCTTTGCTTGATGGAAACATCGCTTATCGATGGAAACCACAAGCGATACTTTCCACCAAAGTACTTTCTACTAACACTACCAATACAAACCACTATTAGAGTCGGGATGTTCATGGACCTTATGGGTGTACACTCCGTACCTCTAACCCATTACAAGGTGTCAACTAATCCCACAAGTGCACTAAATTTTCCAACAAAATAGTCTTTTATGCGTTCTAATTTTTCGGTTTTACAACTCTTCCTCTAAAATAAAATTTTAGTCCTAGAAAATTGAAATGAAAGCGAATGAAAACAATGAAGACATACCAACTACGAAAAGAAATGAGGATAACTTGCTCGCATCGATTCCTCGGTCTCCCAGGTAGCTTCATGCTCTGGGTGATTCTTCCAAAGAATTTTCACGAACGGAATGACCTTGTTTCTCATGACTCGATCTCGTCGATCTAAAATAGCTTCGGGTTCCTCAGACAAAGACATATCAGGCTGAATCTGATCCAAAGGATAGGACACCACATGCAACGGATGATAATTGTATCCCCTCAGAAGAGATGCATGGAAGACATCATGAACATGAGATAACTGAGGAGGTAGAGCTAAACGGTAGGAAACCTCCCCAACACGATCCAGAATTTCGAAAGGTCCAATGAGTCGAGGACTAAGCTTGCCCCTTATCCCAAACGCTTAACACCACGGAACGGTGAAACTTTCAGAAATACACGATCACCAACACGGAACTCCAAGTCACGCCTATGCTTGTCAGCATAACTCTTCTGTCGAGAACGGGCCTCTTTCAACCTCTCCTTAGCAACCGCCACCTTTTCATTAGTAATCTCGATGATTTCCGGACCCTCAATCAAACGCTCACCCACTTCATCCCAACAAATAGGTGCCCTACATTTCCTCCCATACAAAAGCTCATACGGTTTTGCCTTGATGCTAGCGTGCCAACTATTGTTGTAGGCAAACTCCACCAAGCACAAATACTCATCCCAGTTTCCAGTCCACTCCAACGCACATGCCCTTAACATGTCCTCAAGAGTATGAATGGTCCTCTTCGTCTGACCATCTGTCTGTGGATGAAAGGCGGTAATAAACTTGAGACGCGTACCCCAAGCTCTTTGCAGACTTTTCCAAACTCGAGAAGTGAACCGCGGATCTATGTCTGAAATAATAGCGGTCGGAGTACCATGAAGTCTAACAATCTCCTACTGAAACACCTCTGCCAACCTAGTAACACGAAAGTCCTTTCGGATAGGTAAGAAATGAGCAGATTTGGTTAGCCGGTCGACAACCACCCAAATCGCATCATGTCTTTTTCGAGTAGGAGGTAACCCTGTAACAAAATCCATGGAGATCTCTTCCCACTTCCAGGTAGGAATATCCAAAGGCTGCAGCAAACCACTCGCCCTCTGATGCTCAATCTTAACCTGCTGACAGGTCATACACTTGGCTACAAACGAAGCTACATCTTGCTTCATACCATTCCACCAAAAATGATGCTTAAGATCCCGGTACATCTTGGTAGAACCAGGATGAATAGTAAAAGGGGAACTATGAGCCTCAGACAAAACAGCTTCACGCGAAGCAGGATCATTCGGAAAACAAAGCCGACCCTCAAACCATACAACGCCAAAACCATCAACACTGAACTCTGTCTGCTTACCCTCTTCGATATTCTGAACCACAGACCAAAGCTCACCATCATCCTTCTGAGCTTTCTTAATATGTAGTATAAGTTTGGACTCTACCTTCATACTAGCCCAATAACCTTTATAACTACGAATACAAAACTCCACATCCAAAAGCTCCAAATCATGCAGAACCTTGGCTCAATCTCCAAGCTAGCAATCATGCCCAACTTCCGGCTAAGTGCATCAGCAACCACATTCGCCTTTCCTGGATGGTACTGGATGTTCGTGTCATAATCTTTAAAGAGTTCCAACCACCTTCTTTGTCTCATATTAAGCTCCTTCTGAGTGAAGATGTAATTTAAGCTCTTGTGGTCGGTAAAGATGTCACATGATTCGCCATACAAATAATGCCTCCAAATCTTTAAGGCAAAAACAACCGCAGCCAACTCTAGATCATGCGTAGGATAATTCTCCTCATACGACTTCAATTGCCTCGAAGCATAAGCAATCACCTTACCATGCTGCATCAAAACACAACCCAAACCTTTATTTGACGCATCGCTATAAAGCTGAAAGCCTCTAAAACTAGGCGCCGACACTAACCTTTGCTTCAACTCCTCAAAACTCTTTTCACGCTCCTCCGTCCAAACAAACGTTTCACCTTTCCTCATCAGTTGCATCAGGGGTAACGCCAACCGAGAGAAACCCTCAACAAAACATCGATAATAGCCAGCAAGACCCAGAAAGCTCCTAACCTCCGTCACAGTAGTGGGTCTTGGCTACTTGGTGATACCCTCGACCTTAGATGAGTCCATGGTGATACCATCAGCGGACAACATGACCAAGGAAGCCAACTTGGTTCAACCAAAATTCGCACTTAGAAAACTTGGCATACAACTTCTGCTGCCGAAGAGTCTCCAAAACAATACGGAGATGTTGCTCGTGCTCTTCTTTACTCTTGGAGTAAACGAGAATATCATCGATGAAAACAATCACAAACTTGTCGAGGTACTCGTGGAATACCCGATTCATAAGGTCCATGAAAACAGCAGGAGCATTAGTCAGACCAAAAGGCATAACCAGAAACTCGTAATGACCATAATGAGTACGGAACGCGGTCTTAGGAACATCTTGCTCCTTCACACGCAATTGATGATAATCGGATCTCAAATCAATCTTAGAAAAAATTTGGCTCCTCGCAATCGGGTCAAATGATCGTCGATCGCGGAAGATGGTAGCGATTACGGATAGTGATTTGGTTAAGCTCGCGATAGTCAATGCACAACGCATACTCTGTCCTTCTTCTTAAAAAAGTGCAGTGCACCCCAAGGAGAAACGCTGGGTCGAATGAAACCATTCTCCAAGAGTTCTGTAATCGCTTCCTTCAACTCTTTCAATTCAATAGGCGACATACGGTACGGAGCTTTAGAAATGGGTTCGGCACCTGGAACCAACTCGATGCCAAATTCAACTTCCCTAGTCGGAGGAATACCAAGAAGTTCGTCAGGAAACACGTCAGAGAATTCACGAACAACTGAAAGACTTTCAATACTCGGAACTTCCAAAGAAGTATTTTTAATGGATGCCAGGAAGCCTTGGCAACCATGGGAAATTAAAGTTCGAGCTTTCATAGCCGAGTTAATCTTAGGGGATGTTTGGTACGCATGAATGGAAAGCTGAGAAAGGGAAAAGATGTTGATTCTCATGTTTATTTGACATAAGAATGGAAACAGGGAATTAAATTACCATTCTCATTCCCCCATTTTGTTTCTTTAAAAAAAGAGGAGAAAGGTGGAGAATAAGAATTTTAGAAGGGCTCTTTCTCTTTATCCATTCTCTAGTGAATGAAAAAATTCACGTTTTTTTTTAATTCGCGTTTTTTAATTCACGTTTTTTTAATTCGCGTTTTTCTTCGTTTCATTCGTTTTAAATGCTTTTTTATCGTTTTCATCATCTTCATTCGTTTTCGTCCGTTTTCATACGTCTTCGCCCGTTTTCATACGTTCTCGTCTGTTTTCATAATTTTTCATCCGTTTTCATTCGTTTTCATACGTTTTCGTCCGTTTTCATCAGTTTTCTTTCATTTCTGTCCATTTTCATACGTTTTCGTCCGTTTTCAGACGTGTTTTTACGCTTTCATAAGAAAAATGTGAATAAAAAAGAAAGACAAAAAGACAAGAAAAAAACATGGACTTAGGTTTATCTATTAAATTTTAGCCACCATTAGATCAAACTAGATGGATGGTGAGGATTTGTCCCTTGGTAAGCATCAAAATAAGAGTAAACATTTAAAATTTTCTCTACTTCGTAACATGTAAAAAACCCTATAGCAGAAAATTGTACAAATATGGATGTGTATATACTAGTCTTTGTAAATCAGGTTTTAATTGCTTATCCTCTACGTGTATATACTAGTTCGATCATGAATATTATACGGTATCCATCTTTTTTATTAGTTGTGTTTAGTGCAATGTGTAAGTTGTAGAAATATGTTTTTTTTGTCATTTTGTTTCATCGTAGAGATGATATAATATATTTTATATGACAAAAACTTGAATTATGTTTGTAATTGTAATTATGTGACCTGATAGCATCAAATAATCAATGTAACTAAAAAACCTGAAAATATATATATTCATTCTTTTATGTACCAAACAAAGGAATTGATTCTTTAATCGATTCTGACACTCTATTCTTTATTTTTGCCAAACACTAGAATCCATTCTCTTATATCAGACTCATTCTCTTTCTATGTCATTCCATTCTCCAATGCATTTCCATTCTTTGTGATTCACCGTACCAAGCGTCCCTTAGCGGTTTGAGAGGTTGAGAACCATGATAAACAAAATTAGGATGATGAATATCGCCAAAGATCACATTTCTGGCAAGACAGTCGATGGTAGCTCTATGAGAAGCCAACCATTCCATACCAAGAATCACATCAAAGTCAATCATATCCAAAGGGAGTAAATTCGTTGAACGAATGCCGTCGTCAAAACGTAAAGGACAGTTCACATATACATGGTCAATAATTACTTGGTTTTTCATTGGGGTGGAAATGGATAAACGATTAGTTAGTGAAGTTGGGGTCATATAAAGTTTCTTGGCAAATGCAATAGATATAATAGAATGTGTGGCACCAGTATCAAATAAAGCAAAAATAGTCGTTTGCCAAAGTAAAGAATCCAGAATGGTACATGAAGAGTTCGCCTTTGGTCACGGTAGTAGCATAAACACGGCCTATAGTAGGAGCCGGCCCAGCCGTGTTCCACAGTGCAACATGCCTCCGCGAGGACAATCCTTCACCTTGTGAGCGGTGGACCCACAAGCGAAACATCCTCCGATGGCCTTGCGACAACGCCCGGGTGGGGATTTCCACAAGTAGTACAAATTGGAGGAGGAGGTAAAGTCTCATTAGGCCTCCTCTGAGCTGAAAAACCTGCAGCACGATCATGTTGCAAACCCCGAGTCGACTGATCTCTGAACTAATGTTGATTATTGTTACCATGACCCTGACGGTGATTCCCAGTCCTACCAATCACCTTCTGATCCTGACCCCGAGTCTCCTGATGCCTCGAATCATACCCTCGGTCCTGACAACCCCTATACTCCTGACCCTGGTCCTGACGACCCCTCTGATCAACACCCTGGTCCTGGCGACCCCTCTGATCATAACCATGGTCCTGAAGACCCCTGAAGTTAACCCGGTCAACATCCATGCCTCTCTTATTTGAACCCCGGTCAGAATGAAGTAACTCGATGTTGCGGGCCGCATCCGCCACCTGTGTCACATGCTCATAATCATTGTTAATGAGTCGATCCAAGACCCACTTCTTCAAACCTCACTTAAAATTTCTAGCCTGCCTCCTAGCATCACCCGCAACAACCCCAACAAAACTAGCCAATCTAAGAAAACGCTGCATGTACTCATTCGAAGATTCCCGGTCCAACTGATAAATAGTCGCATAATCACGCTCATATCTCTATTGCTCAGAGTCAGGAAAGTACTGTCTATAAAAGATCTCACGGAAAGTGTTCCATGTGCAAGTGTCAACAAAGTTCTCCTCCTTAGCCAGAAGGTACGCTTTCCACCAATTCAGCACATCACCTTCCAACTTAAACGTAGCCAGCCTCGTCTTAAATTCATCAGCACAACCTAAGACATTAAACAACTTCTCCATATGGGTAATCCAATCTTCCGCATTCGTAGGAGTAGTAGCTGATCGGAAGGCAATCGACTTGAGCTTAGTGAACCTCTCAATCCAAACATGAACTCAGTATGTGGAGCAGCAGCACCACCACCACCACCTGAAGAACTGGAACCATTCCTGATGTTATTGGTGATAGTGGTCACCAATTCAGCAGAGAGATTCGGAAGAGCATTAGCCAAAGCATTGGCTATCATAGCCTCGAAGTTAGGGGTACCATCCCCATTAAGTTCACCATTTCTATGCGTAGCCACCATCTGAACGATTATCAAAAGATTAGAAAAAGGCCAGAAAACTGGAAGAAAACATGAAAGGAAAAATGACGAAATGAAACCTAAAGTCTATCCAATTCCTCACCAGACAAAGCCTAAGCTCTAAGGGTCAATCCTAAGGCTCATATGTTCACAGGTCATAACTACAAGTCGTAAACCTGGGCTCTGATACCATAATTGTAACACCCCAACCCGATAAGGGTAGAAGTATCATAGTATGGCGTCATATCAAAGTATACATAATGAACATAAAGCAACAGCGGAAGTCTCAAACATAAATAATCAAATGAATTCAAGTCAACACGACTTAACAATACATAAATTCAATGAAAGGAAAATACTCCAAAGAAATAAATAACGATAATCCAAGTCTAAATAAATGTCATAGCATAATCAATGGAATCTAAGATGACTAGGGCATAATCTCCATATAAGCTCATCTCTCAACCCAAACAAATCCCGACTCTAGCTTAGATACCGCCACATGAAAAGAAAATCGATCGAGCTTAAAAAGCCCGATGAACATATATATAACAAAGCGATAATCAAAAGATAAGGAGCGAAGATAACATAATCAAATGGTGCATTTGAGAATATCATAAGGCATAAACAAAGGATAATGAAATGAGAAGAAAGGTCACCATCTACCACGAGCCCATAACATATCATATCATAACATATCATACGTAACCATGGAGTGATCAGCTCCCAGAATGTGAAAGACGCGTATTGCACACGACATCAGTCACCATATAAATCATATCATAGCATATCATAACATAACATATCTAGGATGCATCCATACGCCCCTGCATAAATCATAGTGGCCATAACAAATCATAAAACGTGCATAATATCACATAAAAGGGACGGTGTGGAACATCACTCGACCACACTAGAGTCATGCCATTGGTGCATCAATGATACGGCCATGTTACCTTCATGGCTAGGAAACATATTGGCTCGGGTATCAAACTAAAGGGTCAAAAGCAAAGTCATAACATACCGGTTCATATCAAAGGTTCAATATCAAAGTTCACCAATCTAAAGGGTGCATAGCAAAGTCATAAGGAAGCCCTAATAAGAAGGCTCAGAGCAAAGGCATTATAATCAAAGCTAATATCAAAGGATGTGTACGAATCATAAGAAACCTTAAGAGATAAGGTCAGAATATTTGTACCTTATTCAGCAGCAAGAAAACAAAAGCAAATGAAAATCAAGAGATACGAAAGATCACTCCTTCCTCGAGGGATCTACAGAATCAAAAGGACGTACATTTATTAGATGTAGTTAATGTGTTTATTCCGATTAAGTCTTTTAGGGTTTTAAAGTAACTTTCCATTTTAGGTAACTTTCTAGTTTAGGTGTTTTCATAATTAGCGAGTTTAGTCATTTATGATGTAATTAATGTTAAGTTAGGTTAACATGATGAAAATGACGATTATTATAGTTTAGGGTTTAATTATGACAAGTTACAATAGTTTAGGGTCTAAAGTGTAAATATCACAAAGTATAGGGTCTAATGTAAATATTTCAAGTTTACTCATTTTACTTAATCTAACCCCTTAAAATCTCATTTTTAACGAGCCACCTTCAAGATTTGTAATTTACGAAATAAACCTTGAACTTTTATTAACTTGAAAACCTTATTAGAAAACCTTAGACCTAGTAGATTTTATTTACATTAGAAGCATGTCGTAACTTAAATCAACCATATTCTACACGACACAAACAAAGACAACACGAGGCTCTTTTAAAATCGTATACGCGTATATTTATATATTCCATTTAACTCGTTGCCAAAATAAATAAGCGTGAATATGACATGCAAAAGAGGGTCGAATACGTTTAGTTTATGGTGTGAAAATAAGGGTCGAATCATGTGAGGTCGAATAGGTTTTAAACAGATTCACATGAGTTGCTAATCATGCATGACTTAGGCATATACATGTTCCTTGTCATGATTTTATGTAACAAGTTCTTGTTTTGTGAAGCTTATATTGATGTACATGCATTCGAAAAGAGATCCACATCGACACATATGGGTGCACAAGTGAAGTCAAAAGCGGATGTAGAGTGATCAAATAACGTGGGCTCAAAACAGTTTCATGCATGGTTCTATTAATATGATCTCATGTGATCAATTTTATTAGTTATATGATGATTATATTAGATGTATGCATGCTTTCGAAGGTGGGTTCACATCAGATTTTTATAAGTATCTAGACATGGTTTCAAAATAAGGATATATGTGGGTCGATGCATCGATGATCAAAACCGATTCAAAGGATTTATATAAGTCGAATACATGTACTTTCCATTCTTTATTTTATGTGATGGCTATATAGACTCATGCATGCATTCTCATTAGGTGAAGTTTTGATAGAGTAAAACATGTATTTGAATGGCATAAGACCCACGACAGAATCAAGAAAACAAAGAAGAATTGAAAAGATTTTATGATGATACCAAGTTTAGGCATATGAATGGAAAGAAAACAAGAACTCACGACTCGAGACTCGCGATCACAACCACCTTCTTCTGCTAGCTTTGGTCGAATGGAGAAGGAAGAAGCCAATATTTGCCGTCACTTTTTGAGACTTAGGGTTTAGGTTTTGGATGTGCGAATTATTTATGAAACGTAGAGTTTACAAAATAGTTGAGATGGGGTATATAAGGTATTCAGTTGCCGAACATAAGGAGTGTTGGGATTCTTGATTTAATGAGACAAAGTAAATAGAAGAATGAAACAAAAGGACTTAAAGTGACAAAGATGAAACTTACAAAAAGATGGAGGGACTTGCTTGCAAAAGAAGATTTATTATTTAGTCCTTCGTAGAGATTTGTAAACCCTAATCCTCTAGTATATAAGGAGGACATGGGGTGTAGGTTTCAATGTACAAGTTTTCCATAATGTAGACAATTAAAGGTGTGTGTGTATGTAACCTAGACGTAGGGTATAAACGTCTAGGGTTTAGAGTTTGTTTAGTTTAGCTTCAAGAATCTCTTGATTCCTGTTACAGATTAAGTGTAACCGTATTATTCTGATCAAATAATATTTGAAGCTTGAAGTGTTATGAAGAAAAACCTTTTTCATAATAACGTTAATTCATTGTTGAATATTCCGCTTTCGTTATTGTGTTTCCTAGATAATATGAGGTCTAAACAACCTCGAGCTACAACGGTTCAACAAGTGGTATCAGAGCAAGGTTGCTCGTGATATCTAGGATCGTACAAGGTTTTATTGGTCAAGAATGGCGAAGATGAAAAAAAATCGAATCTGAAATTTTAAGTAAAAGCTTATGCGGGACGGTTTCTAACGACAATATCTCACTCGTGAACCGTTGGATTGGGCTACAATTTTACCGAGCTTCTATATATTCATCTAACGTTTCCTTTGGAGGGATAGTCGATCTGAGCTTTATGTGAAAGATATTTGATGTCGAAAACTGCTACAGAGAGAGGTTTGAATATTCGAATTTTTATGATTTTTGGGGTTTTGCTTTTAAATTTGCTCACATAATAAACCCTAGAATCATGTGATCTTGTACATGATGACTTCAAAGATTGGCTGATTTATTATGTTCTCTCCTCGTACTAATTATTAAATCGGTGGTGATTATTAACATCTTGTACTGTTTCTTTACAAATTGGTCAATGATAACAAATTGGTCGGTGGTGAATTTATTGCTTAAACCATATAGTGGGACGGTGCTTTATGGTTGCAATTTTATTTGGTTCGTTCATATGTACATGGATTGTTAATACTCTTGGTCGATTGGTACTGCTCATAGTAATACATTCATGTTACACGTTCGAAGTTAATATTGTTTGGATTCCTACTGTTCTTATCGTTTCTACTGCACTGAAGTTTCATTGATTCACTTGTGGGTTAACATTTGTACTGAAGGAAAGATTAAAGTTGCTATGCATGATAGATTGTCATTGGCTGAAAGGAGCATGACAAATTTGACCACTTGGATATGGAGATTATGCCTTTCGTATAAGGTAAAAGATTTGTTTATTTGATTCCATGAGCATGGTATGATACGTGAAGAGTAAATATTGCTACAAAGGTTTATTGTTCCTACTGCTATTATATTATATGTGTACTGCTCATGTAATATCAGTTGCTACTGCTTTTCGATTGGTTACCACTGCTACCTTACTCGGTTCCAATCGCTAGGCTTCTTGTTACCACCGCTAGTAGAGGTGCCTGGTACCATTAGAGCTTTGATTGTGATGTTCGAAAATTCCTAGTTGGCTTAAGTATTCTTGCAAGGTGGAGCATGCATGGGACACTAGTATCTTGAATTGGATTGGCTTGTCTCTTGCATGGATTTTATATTCAAGTGGGTTTTCATTAAGTAAATGCTTGTACACATTTGTATAATGTTACTCATTGGTGAACACAGTGGGATAATGCACGTTATTGGTCTACATAATTTTGATGTGCATTATGATCAAAGAAGGATTGTATACTGATATGTACATTATGGACTAAATGGTTATTGAACATGAAAGATGTGGACTGACATTCAAAAGAATTTGTGTTTAAACAGTATATGGAATTTGGAGTCAAAAATTCACATGGGAAAGGCAAATATAAAGTAACAAAGTTCGAGTTCAAAATTCATATGGTTCTTATTTTTGTTCGATATTGGATACTAAATGGTTTTTGGTTCTCGGATAAAGTTTAAAGTTTGATTTTTGGCGACACACACATGGATATTGGTTCTTACACACAGGTTATTGGAAGTTGTTCTTAAAAGATTTAAAAAGCTCGTTTTGGAGATTTATTGAATAGGTGATTACGAAGATGATTGATCATAACCTATTTGATATTGTAGTTGAGTTACAGATTCGTGCTTTATCATATCTCAAAGTGGGTGTTACACTTTGGAGATAACTTGTTCGTGCTTCAATGATTATGACAACGAATTGACGAATAGTAGATGAAGGTTTTCGTCAAGGGATTGCGGTCTCCCTATACACCAAGATTGGGTATACGTTCGATGTCATCTATAGTGCAAGACATAAGACACAAGTTTGGGTTATTCTACTTCTACATCAAGTTCGTTATATTTGGTTTTCTTCACAAGTGATCATTCCAAGGAGCTTACAGATTTGAAGAATCGTTTGATGTTCATGCACCACTCAAGGGGAAGTTTCTATTGCTTACATTTCCTATATGTTGATATCAAAAAGGGGAAGAGATGTTGGAGTAGCGTGGCATGAATTAAGGGGAAGACAAAGGAAGACAAGATTGTTTCATTCATGGTGAGATTTAATTATCTCAAGTTCTGCTACTTTGTCTAGGGAAGTTCGTACACGACTTTGTTTATTTTGTCATCATCAAATAGGGGAAGATTGTTGGGATTCTTGATTTGATGAGACAAAGTAAATAGAAGAATGAAACAAAGGGACTTAAAGTGACAAAGATGAAACTTACAAAAAGATGGAGGGACTTGCTTGCAAAAGAAGATTTATTATTTAGTCCTTCGTAGAGAATTTTAAACCCTAATCCTCTAGTATATAAAGAGGACATGGGGTGTAGGTTTCAATGTACAAGTCTTCCATAATGTAGATAATTAAAGGTGTGTGTGTGTGTGTGTGTAACCTAGACGTAGGGTATAAACGTCTAGGGTTTAGAGTTTGTTTAGTTTAGCTTCAAGAATCTCTTGATTCCTGTTACAGATTAAGTGTAACCGTATTATTCTGATCAAATAATATTTGAAGCTTGGAGTGTTATGAAGAAAAACCATTTTTTATAATAACGTTAATTCATTGTTGAATATTTCGCTTTCATTATTGTGTTTCCTAGATAATATGAGGTCTAAACAACCTCGAGCTATAACCGTTCAACAAGGAGGAAAAGAACATGGCCCAAGACAAAAACTGAGTTGGGTTTTGATTAAGTTTTGATGCTCTTAATATTTGATTTATGAATTTCGGCCCTTTTGTATTTAGACATAAGCATGTTTTGTTTAATTTGGTCTTGTCGAATAGGTTTAATAATGATTTATAGTTTAGGCTAGAAATATAGTTAATAAGCTTGACATGTTTTAATGTTTTAAATTTTTGGGGGGCAAAATAGTCTTTTTACGTGTTCTAATTTTTCAGGTTTTACATTATTGCTAAAATTGTATTGCATAAATGTTTTAGTGGTTTTTTTATACTAGATCTTATTTTACAACTTTAAGTTTGATCTCACATTAACTCTCCCTATATATATATATATATATATATATATATATATATATATATATATATATATATATATATATATATATATATATATATATATATATATATATATATATATATATATATATATATAGACTAATACCGTGCATAGCAACAGGATTTTACAGGGACATATCGTTTAGTGATAAAAAAAAGTTTATGGGTTATAAACGAAAAATAATAAAAATTTGAAGATTTGGAGATTAAACATAATGTTTTGAAACCCGGTTCGATCCGGGTGGTTCAACCGGTTGAGCCATTCCGGTCAAAAAACGAGTCGATTTAAACCGGGTCAACTCGACGAGTTGGGTAGAAAACGGGTTAAATTAAACCGGGTCAACCCGTCGGGCTTGAAGCGTCCCAGGTCAACCCGTTTTTCGATGTGTATTAATAGTTTCCTTTTGAAATATATTTTTTCAACATTTCTATTTTTAGTTTCAACTTTTAACTTTTTGCCTTATCCTTTATATATAGTATAGCAGGGTACCCGCGCGTTGCGGCGGCATGTACCCTGTAACGATTAACCGGAGAAATAGATCTCGATGAGGTCTGATTTACCAGTTTGTATCGGTTTCAACGGGTTCTCTCTGATTCGTTTTTGGATGGCTTTTATTGGTTAGCCGAACCGGTGACGACACCGGTTCTCGGTTGAACCAGTTGGTCTGGTCCAGTTTTCAAAACTATTTGTACCATCAACTTGTTAGCTTGTATGAAGCTTTGTGTGTTTTATCAATGTGTATAATATGTATAATAACATGAACTTTTCATTTTAAGGTGTTTTAAAAATAATTTTAATTAGTATGTATAATTATTTTATATTTTGGATTATGTTGTAACTTGTTTAAATTGTATATTGTGAAAATTTTATTATACTTTTTAGTAAGTGGTGTTTTAATTGGTTGTATTTAATTTGGTAGGTATGTTGATAACATCAAATAGTGTCACAGAATATTAAGTGTCAATTTCCCCCTTTTGGTAGATAATGCTCGTTATATTATATCATTTATATGGATTATTTAGGATTAGGGCGCTTTAAAAATGTTTATAAATACCATTATTTTCCACTTCGGGTAAATTATGAGCATTGGAGCTAAAGAGAGCGGAAATGGAAACATTACTAAAGATTTATCACGGTATGCCTATTTTGAAGAAGTTCTGGCGTAACTCGTCTCTCGCATTCTGCCGTAACTATTGCGTGACCCGAAGTCCAACTTATCAAGAGGTTACGGCGTAACTCTTCCCAAAGGTTCTGACGTAACTCCATTAGGTCAAAAGAGGTTCCACGCCCGCGATACTTACGCGTAACTCTTGCATCACTTACGGCGTAACCGAAGTTTATTGAAGACTACGGCGTAACCACTTATAAGGTTCTGCCGTAACTAGCACATCTAGTGCATTTACGAAGAAATAGAAGGTTCTGGCGTAACTCCTCTATTGGTTCGCCGTAACCCGGACACAGCCTATAAATACCCCACCTGAATTCCGGCATTTCAAATCATCCCATTCCACACACAACACTCTACGAGCGTGGGAAAAAGCTCAAGGCGGTCTAGGGAGCATCTGAGTTGTTTCGAGGAGAAGTCACTCCATTACGATAAGCTTTAGCGTTTATATTTATTTTACTTTCAATTCATGTATTTCGTACCTTTGAATATTGAATTGATTTGCATGATTAATATGAGCGGCTAAGCACCCTTTGGTGCTAGCCTAGTTATGATTCATAATTGTTTTGTTTGCGTTTACCTTTACTTCCGTACAATTATTTCTAAGTGTATGCATGCATAGTTCTTTGGTAGTCACCCTTGGTTGGGTAGTTTTGAATGGCGATAGAGGCCAATTGCCTAGGAGATATGACCAATGACCCTAGGTGAGTGGATTGAGACAGGAAGGTAAGATATGACCAATGACGACCCTTTCTACTTGTGCGATTTGACCAACCGATCACTATCGTTTGGATGAACTTAAGAATTGGGGTGTAGTGTCTAAGTTCCTAACGGTGGGCACTCACTATTTAGAATCTAGCATGTAGCGGTACTTAATGACTCGGCTTAGGGGACCGGGAACAACAGGACTTATGACGCAAGGCTTTGATTTCTCTGTGGTGGCATCTTTCTTGATAGGTTAGGGCGAATTGACCAAATGATGTCCTCTCGAATTTGACCCACACAAGTAATTGGAAGTAGGTAGCGTAGACATAACTAGCTAGGAGGATTGACTAGGTTAGCACCACTATTCCTCTATTGATTTCCCTTTACCATTTATTTGCTTTTATTTTATATTACGCATTAGTAGTTTAATTAATTAAATCCTATCAAAACCATTATTATTACGTGACAATTAGACTTAGTAATAATCCAACACACATAGCTCTTGGGACGACCTCGGCTTTACCATTTACTACACTACACACGACCGGATGCTTTTGCCCGTTAGTGCATTAGGGTGAACCATAGGTATAGCGAGACACTATAAATATTAAGACACAGTCGATAAAACGCATCAAGTTTTTGGCGCGGCTTGGGAGTTATATTAGGATTAATATTAAGTCTTTCATTTCATTTTAAACTTCTCTCACGATCATATTTCAAGTTTTAGGTACCATGAAAGTTGTTAACATCGATGACCTCACTCTTGAGGAATACTTGGCGTTGACTAGAGCGGATCAAGGGCCGGGTCTCGTAAGACCGGCAATCGGAGCGGATGTTCGTTTCGAGATTAAAGACCAATTTATGAGGAGCTTGCGCTAACCCTTTTCTAGAAGCAGGGGATGAAGGCGCATATGAGCACGTTGAAAATGTCCTATACATCGCTAGCCTTTTCAACATTTGGGCGTGTCTCATGATCTTTGTCATGCTTAGGGTATTCAATGACTCTTCTTGGGCGGCGGAAGATGGATCGAAAGATTGCCGTAGGGCGAGTTAATACTGGGCGCTACTAAAGAAACACTTTATTCAAAGATATTGCCCGCCATCGAAGATTTCTAATCAACTTTTGGAGATCCATAATTTCAAACAAGAAGGCAGCGAAAAAATCTATATCAAGCTTGGGATGAGATACAACGATCTTCTTTATAAGTGTCCTACCAATGACCTAAATAACCCGTGAGAAGGTCAATATTTTCTACAAAGGAATAAATGTAACTACAAGGCGGATGTTGGACTATCAAGGACCTATCCGAACATGACTCCTACTACGCAATTGAAGCCATTCAAAAATGGCGGACCATTCTCAAAAATGGCACGACGGTGGAAGTAAAAGAAACCAAGGCGGAAGTTTCGATGGAATTGCGGCAATCGCTAGTAAAATTGAAAGTCTCGGTCGAGATATCTTTGAAGGTCGGAGAAACCGTTCATGCCATCCAAGTGGGTTGTGAAAGCTGTGGAGGAGGACATCTTACGAAGAATTGTCCTCATATGGACGAAGAGGATATTGAAGAAGCTAAGTATGGAGAAAATCGACCATTTTACGGTGATAATCGAAATAGTAATGGTTATCGTGGAAATTACAACCGTGGGCCTTATGGAGAAAAAAGCCCGGTCTTGAAGAAACAATTAATAAGTTTCGGAAAATTCATTAAAGGCAAAGGAGCAAGATGAGTGGTTGAAGGAATTCCAGAAAACACCGACGAAACATTTCCAAACACGACTCAACTCGAAAAACCTTGAATCCATGGTGATAAAGCTCGGTGAAAAGTAAGGAGAAATAACGATAAACACGAAGGATCTAAACCGACTATGGAATGTAAGGTAATTTTTCGATGATAACTCGAAGGTTCGGTCAATGATCTGAATTTAGGGGAAGATTTAGTCAATCAGATCGAGTTCGCCGTAACATGCCTAATGAGTTCTGGCGTAACCTTGTGTTTAACAAACGACAACGGGGTTGTGAAGAATCTTGAGGAAAGAGACTCTAATGAATTACGCCAGAACCAAGAATCTCGATTCTGGCGTAATGGGATACATGGGCGAAAAATTCCTCGGCGTGGGCGAGTCGGAAAAACTCGAGGAACTCTCCTTGAAGATGAAGAAGAGCCACTTATCACTCACGGTGTACTCCATCGTCATTCTTGATGAAGAAACCACAAGGGCATGGCCTTCATGCAGCCCCTTCCACAGTATTGCAATGGAGGAGACGATGAAAGAAAGGAAGAATGGACATGCCCTCATGAGCGTGAAAGACATAGTATTAAATTTGGTGATTTGGCCTTTAAATATTGGTGCGCAATTCAATTTGGGGATGCCAAGATCAATCCAAATCTTCTTATGAAGCTAAAATTGATTCTGTGAGCACATTCGAGAAAAAGGAAGAGACTAATAAAGATATACTCTGCGGATGAGCATTTAAGTGAAAGCGACAACAAGGAACTACGCGATCATTTGGTGCGAAAAAGTAAAATCTCTTGGGGAAATTTTTTGGGCGTCATGCAACCCGTATGACGATATGTGTAATGGGGGAAGCAACTCTGGAAGATTAGGAAAAGATGAATTCTTTTGGTCCTCAACCAATGATGAGGAGAGAACGAGTTTACCTTGGCTGGACAACCTTGGATTCGATAGTTGGGTAAAAATTAAGTATGGACATGTAGACACATTAACCAAAGAGAAGATTTGGAAGGAATACATGGATCGAGAAAATTCAAACGACAAAAGTCTCAAGAACACGAGTAAAATAACAATTGACAATGACAAAGAGCGGGTTAGTAATGATAAAGAAGAATGCAAGCGCGTTCTAGTGGAGAATTTGCTCGGTGAAGAATGGTTCAAGGACACTACTTCTGATGACGATGATATCGAAGGGATGCTAGATTACCTTGAGTTGCAAGGAAATGAGGAGTTCACTGATCCCGATGACGAAGCTTACGAACAAAGGAGGTGCAAACTCACGGGATTCCTACAAAGACCACCTCAATTATTGTTGAAAATATGAATTCACTCGCTACCACAGGGACGGGAAGAGAAATTTTGTAAAGTCCGAAAAATTGAAACCATTGAATACCTCCGAGCGCCTCGAATGTTGCATGGATGAGGCATAATTTGATGAAAGATATTGAAGAAGTCGGGGATGCTCAAAGGCCCCATAAGAGCCCGCTGACTCGAGTCTAACAAAGACTCGTTAATAAAGAAAAGTGCTCTTCGGGAGACAACCCGAATTATCCCTTTCTTTTGTTTTATTTCCTTTCATTGGGTTTGTGTTTTCTAACCATTTTGCGGGAGACAAAGTAATTCTGCTGCGATTCTTGATCTGAGCGAGTTCTGGCGTAACTCATCTTGGTGATTACTGCCGTAACCAACATTTTAGCGAAATTCTTGACGCATTACCAATTCTGGCGTAATTCCATCTCGGTGGTTCGCCGTAACTATTCGCTTCACAACTCATACCGGTTTTGCGATTCTGGGCGTAACTCCCTCATAGGAGTTCTGACGTAACTCTCTCTGCTAATTCTTTCATTTTAAAACACGGTGACCTTGTATTAGTTTTAAATGAACTTTGTGGGTATGTTCTCTGTAAACCCTCACGAGACTTCACTCGTCCACTTAGGACACCAAGTGGTTTAAAGGCTTGTTGCATTCACTAAATGCAACCGTGATTCTCTGAAAGTGAGTTAGGTTTGTTTTCATTTTTTCTTTTTAGAATTATGCTTGTCGGTATTGTGATTTCGAGGATTGAAGTTTGTTCATGGCGCTTAAGCGAAGGCACGGTTCTTTCTCGTGGGCCTTCTTCTTTTGGAGCAAATTTCGGGAAGTTCTCGCTCTAATTCTACCTTTCTCTTCACCTTTATTTTAATGCCTAGTACAAAGGGACTTTGTACAATTCAAGTGGGGGACGGGGTAGAATTATCTCTTGAACTTTATTTAGCCTCATTTTCTAGTTTATTTTGAAAAATTATGCCATTTTGAAAATTTTGACATGTTTTTCCGAACCTAACTAGATTAGACCTTAGCCGAGCACATACAACCCTTGACATTACATGGTGAGATTAGCCTTATCCGTTTCCAATATTTTACCCCAAATCCACCAAATTATGAGTGTCTTGGGTAGCTTGTAAACTTTAGAACTTGGCCTTTGCATCATTTCGAGACCATAGGCGAGGTATGTTGAGTTAGCTCGATGTATTTGGACTTTTCGGTTTTAGAAGGCAATATTATAGGATTATCACCCAAACGACCTACCATTGTGAGTCTATCGATTAGTCACCTCGACTTTTCGACCCCATGTGAAACCCTTTTGTTGCACTCCCCTTTAGTGCAAGATACCCTAGATACACCCTTCGAGCCATTCCTTTCATTTTGTCAACCCAATATATTGTTTCATTACACCTATACACCTTAGCCTACCACGTAGTCTTTATTTGTGATTGAGAAGTCATCATTTGCCTAAGTTCAAGGTTCGAGTGGAAAGGTTTGGAAATCACGCTTTCATCGACGACATTTATGAAGATCATTGAAGACCCCAATTCTCATTGTTCATCTCAAGTGGGGATATTATGTTATTATGTTATGTTGAAAAAAATGATGATGATTCGAAAAAAAAAAAAAAAAAAAAAAAAAAAATTGAGTTATGATATTGTAAAGTGCGATGTTATAAGCACTATAGTAGTAAGCTTTATTGATTAGTATCGAGGAGGCCACCTCGGTCACATTTGAAGATTGGAGTTGGTGGTTTTGCCAACAGAAGAAGGAAAGGTAGTATGCCCATCACGACGTCCTCTAATGACGCATCTACCTTGCATTTCATGATCCGGTCTCTAGACTTCTAAGCTTGAACTTTGGGCGGACGGTGAAGTGGTGATGACTTGGTTATAGATTTAGACTACTTGCTTGTTTTCATTTTACACCAATTATATATCCATGTCTTATCCTACCCTTTAGTCATGAAGCATGTCTAGGTGATCGTGAGCAATCTTTGGTGTCTTGGCCATGGATTTGGTCATGTATCATTGATTTTGTCCACTTCGCCATGACATGTTAGTAATGACGAGTCACCCTTAACCTTTGTCGTGTCTACCCATATTGCCTTGAGAATTGTTTAGCCCTTAACTCTAGTGGTGGAGATTTGTGTAACCGCCAAGCTTATGATAGAATACATGCTATGGTATGCGATTGGTGATCACCCGAAATTGACACTTAGAATAGTTGAGAGATTTGAGTGTTTGTTCCCTTTCGTGAGGTGTTCGGCTTTGTTTTATTCTAGCATAAGGGTTTGTAAACTCATATTTTCGAGGTTTTGGGAGATATCTTTTAGGAATCTATCTAATAAGGTCTACTTGAGGGCAAGTAGAGTTCAGTGGGGGATATTTGATAACATCAAATAGTCACGAATATTAAGTGTCAATTTCCCAGATAATGCTCGTTATTTATATCATTTATATGGATTTACGCTTGTTTTCCATTGTTTTCCACTTTCGGGTAAATTATGAGCATTGGAGCTAAAGAGGCGGAAATGGAAACATTACTAAAGATTTATCACAGTATGCCTATTTTGAAGAAGTTACGGCGTAACTCGTCTCTCACATTCTGTAGTAACTATTGCGTGACCCGAGTCCAACTTATCAAGAGGTTCTGGCGTAACTCTTCCCAAAGGTTCTGACGTAACTCCATTAGGTCAAAAGAGGTTCCACGCGATACTTACGCCGTAACTCTTCGCATCACTTACGACGTAACCGGTTTATTGAAGACTACGGCGTAACCACTTATAATGTTACTGCCGTAACTAGCGAATCTAGTGCATTTACGAAGAAATAGAAGGTTCTGGCGTAACTCCTCTATTGGTTACTGTAGTAACCCGGACACAGCCTATAAATACCCCACATTCCGGCATTTCAAATCATCCCATTCCACACACAACACTCGAGAACGTGGGAAAAAGCTCAAGGCGGTCTAGGGGAGCATCTGGAGTTGTTTCAAGGAGAAGTCACGCCATTACGATAAGCTTTAGCGTTTATTATTTATTTTACTTTCAATTCATGTATTTCGTACCTTTGAATATTGAATTGATTTGCATGATTAATATGAGCTAAGCACCCTTTGGTGCTAGCCTAGTTATGATTCCTTAATTGTTTTGTTTGCGTTTACCTTTACTTCCGTACAATTATTTCTAAGTGTATGCATGCATAGTTCTTTGGTAGTCACCCTTGGTTCGGTAGTTTTGAATGGCGATAGAGGCCAATTGCCTAGGAGATATGACCAATGACCTAGGTGAGCGGATGAGACGGGAAGGGTAAGATATGACCAATGACGACCCTTTCTACTTGTGCGATTTGACCAACTGATCACTATCGTTTGGATGAACTTAAGAATTGGGGTGTAGTGTCTAAGTTCCTAACGGTAGGGCACTCACTATTTAGAATCTAGCATGTAGCGGTACTTAATGACTCGGCAGGGACCCGGGAACAACATGACTTATGATGATGCTTTGATTTCTCTGTGGTGGCATCTTTCTTTGATAGGTTAGGCGAATTGACCAAATGTTGTCCTCTCGAATTTGACCCCACTGAAGTAATTGGAAGTAGGTAGCGTAGACATAACTAGCTAGGAGGATTGACTAGGTTAGCACCACTATTCCTCTATTGATTTCCCTTTACCATTTATTTGCTTTTATTTTATATTACGCATTAGTAGTTTAATTAATTAAATCCTTATCAAAACCATTATTATTCGTGACAATTAGACTTAGTAATAATCCAACACACATAGCTCTTGGGACGACCTCGGCTTTACCATTTACTACACTACACACGACCGGTACACTTGCCCGTTAGTGCATTAGGGTAGACCATAGGTATAGCGAGACACTATAAATATTAAGACACAGTCGATAAAACTCGCATCAAACGCATCAACTACACTTTACTAGTTATAATACCTGCACGCATTGTGGCTTAGACATTAATTTTTTTAATTAGATATTAAATTTTTAATTGTTATTTGAAAGTATATTACATTTTTTTTAAATACACGTATCATTTTTATTATTTATTTTTTTTTTTGTCTGGTTTGTAAAATTTTAGCTTGGTAATTGAATTTAAAAGCATTAGGATGAGCCTGAGAGTTAATCAAAAGTTCAGAAGACCATAATTGTTTATAGACCGAAATAAATATTATGTTTCGTGCATACAATGTATTACAAACAATTATGGTCAAACAAATATCAAGCTATTGCATATCTTCAATACTATACAAATGTAAAAGAAGTTTACCAACTTTCCCATCACCAACACATCTTCAAGATATAAAAGTGGCCCAAGATTTTTGTATATGATTTATAAGCATATACATAAAACTATTTATGGAAAGGTCCTTTGGCATCTGCATATGGGCCTCGAAAGTAATGTATTTTCATGTTCTTGAGATTTGTAGTCTTTAGGAGAACCTTCTTTATCTTCCAATATAGCATCATTTATTTTCATTGTATCATCTTCATGTAATTGACATGGTGAAAGATCGTTAAAATGCAGGCACATACAATATTCAGTAGAGGTTACAATTATGTTTGTCGTTCGATCTTTATTCCATAGCGCGATGCCAAAATACGTGCACATATTTGAAACAACTTTAGATGAACACAAATCGTAAAGAGATAAAATAAGGACATAATGATCATCATTTATCATGATTAATTATTAGAATGGATGGTTAATCTGTTTGGATGGTGGGTCAACACGGGTAACTTTAATAGAGTCAACTGTTTCTCCAAATGTAAATCCAAACACCCCTTTCACATAAGTTAACTATGAATTTTAAACCAAAATATCGAATAGGTACTCTTAATATATGAACAAAGATTAATCCAGTCATACTTCATTAAATCTATTTCTTTCTCTAATTAATCCCCAAATAAAACCTCCCAAGTACTACTAATCATTGCTCTCCTACACATATCATATTACCAGTACTACTAACCATTGATTTAGGTATAGTGATTTTTATGCAAGTTAAGATTCAGGTATGGGATCTAGTACACCAGAGGCCTGTCCAAAACTCACCAGGAGTCCTTGTATTTTTAAGCAAGCTAATGATCCCCGAAACAACAAAGAAACAGTCTTATTCATAATCAAAAGTGTCTTTTCCAACTGAATCAAGAACTACATCAACCCCATTACCTGATGAGATCTTAGTCAATTCCACTTTGGTTATGTGGTTAGCATTGTTGACAATGACATGGTGGAAACCATCTTCCTTGGCTTGTCGGCAATTTCTCTTTGGTCAAGACGGTTCCAATAAGAATGCCACCAAGAGCAATTTCCCATTGGCATAGTAACGATCCGGCCCACCCGCCGCATGCTCAAGGATTGTATGTCCACGCCCACCGCTAGGGGTCGAATAATAAGTTTCATACCCTCAACAAAATATTTGAGATTACAAACTAAAATCCGATTACTAATTTACCCCTTTATTGATACTCATACTTTCGTTTCATAAGACCGTCCTTTTGGTCATCTTGTCTATTACTGTTTACAACAATCCACACGTACGGGGTTCACACTATAAATACAATTAACAATTATGATTTTACATATCACAAGCTTATCATTATTTTCCAAAAAACAGTGTTTAATAATCAATAACCCAATACATTAAAATATACCAAAACAGATGCAAAAAAATGTGCACGAAGGATGTTAATATCTACAACTTTTAAAGAATCTATACAGTGGCTTTTGTGTCATTGAAACTAAAATAGCATGCCTCATACTTTATTTGATTTCATGCATGTAGGCATTTGGCATCAAACATTCCGTGCAGACTATAGAAATGGGGACAAACAGCCTCGGTCTTCCCATTTATTTTACACAATAGTAACACCCAAACAATAAAAGCCAACTACAGTATTACTTCTAATCAAGCGATATAAATCCCTCATCTTGACGAAAAACAATAAAAATGTAATATAACTCTCGGGTATCTTCCATGTTTTATTGTTACAATGTTACTAAAAATCGATCACATAAAGTAATTCATAAAAATGTAATATAAAAGGGAGAGGTACATATGTGAAACATAGACACAGAAAACACATCTTGATGAAAAAACAATCTCGCTCATCGGTACCCAAAGAATCTTTCCCACCTACAAACATAGAAGTTTCAATTAAATTGCAACAGTCATTCAGCTTGTCCTCGTTATCCAGTGCACTAAAAAACACTACTAAATAACAAAATTTCGACAACCATACAGGTTAACATATCGACTACAAATTCTCAACAAACTAAATATAAACAATTAAACTTTTCTTGCCCTAAAATTCAACTCTAAACATACTGATCATGATAACTAACAATTATCAACATATAATCATACAATAAAACCTTAAAATCAAATAGAACAGAACCATTACTATACATAACTGACGAGTTGTCGAACAAAGCTTTAGAAATTATTATGCTTAAAATCAAACCCATTCTAAAAGTACTAACGCATGTCACCCCTTATGATTAACGTATACCATAAACAAACATGAGGAAATAGAGAACATGGTACCTATCAGCCGGAGCAGCTTCAATTGCACGTTCAAAGTAAGCTGAAGCTTTGTCTTGATCATGATTCCCAACACCTAATGAGCATATTGTGAAAGCACTTCACCATCCACAGCTTGTACCGCGGGCGAGTAATACTCTTTAGCTCCTTCATGGACTCCTTTGGTCTATGAATCAAGAACCCAAAGCCACATAAATAGTTTAGAAAACTTTGCTCATTTCTAAAAAATGGATCATGCAGCCTTAAAAGTCAAACGGTATTCATGGGGTTATAATCATAACATGTTGAAGAAAATGGGCATAGTTTCTAAGTAGCAATGGGTCACAACATTTTTCGTTAACCATCCTCATGTAACCAATATAAGACAGTAAGAACTAACACAGTAACAACCAATATAAGTATCCAAAAACAAATATACTTGCCTGTACACGCATTTTGGTTGCCAAAATTGCTTGACGTTAATCAAGTCCTGCATGACTACGTGACATTGGTACAGCCACTGCCGTAGACTTGCAATTTCCATTAATTAAAACTCAGAAAGTAGAAAACCCAAATAAGAGTAATTTTAAACTTACGTAAGATGTATCAAACTTGAGAAACCATTCGGACTATCTCAAAGACTAACTTCTGAAATACGCATCCCTACTATGACATATAAACGTGGTTAGAATAAATTCAATAGTAGAGCAAGGTTACCACATGGAAATGTTCCTGATTTTGAAGATACCAACAAATATAACATATTAAGGGTAACATTGGGATTACTTAATTTTACAGACTTATTGGCTCATTGCAATTTGGTAAAGTGGATAAGCTGCTTTTCAAGCTTATAAGCTTATCAACTTAAACTTTAAGCTAATTTAAGTCCATGAGTTAATGTTGACAAATGTTATAAGCTTATAACAGTGTGGACTTTTAGTAGTGGAGTTTTGAAGTGGTCAAGACTATGTAGTTGTCTCTCCCCCAAAGTCATATATGACTTCGTTGTCAACCTCGGCACTATTATAGTTTAATATATGGCAGCCCCAAAGAATCATTTAAACCGCACAAACACCCTTAAAACGACCTAAACACCAAAGAAACTAATCCACAAACACTGAATTTATACTAATGGCACTTGGTTCCAAATAAAAAAAAATATTCAAAGCTAACAAAAAAGTTCAAGAACATCACAATAATACAACATACAATGATAAACTATCATTACGTATAATAAAAACATATAGAACATCATTAATTGAACATCACAAATTCATAACCCTCCAAAAGTATAATTGAACATCACAAATTCATAACATCTTTATAACCAGATGAATATATCATAGATAATCCATAAATCAACAATCCCATCGATTCATACCTTTACGAACTTAGGGATTTTTGTCTTGTGAAATATGTTCTTGGTCCGTGTAAAGATTAGGGTTCTGTGTTTGGCCTTTTGGTCTTTATGATTTTAGGATTTCGTTTTGTGGATGTAGTGATAAGGTTCTGATCCTTGTTTCCGGTTTGGTTTTTAAGAAGTTACAATTGCAACCTTGAAAATTAAACAATTGCTTTCTAACTCATGTGTTTGTACGTACTTTTATAAATCAGTTTTGTTGGACGATTTTTGGTTAAGGTTGACCAAATTTGATTCAATTTTGACTTTTAATTGGCCAATCACGTAGCTCGACTTCGCTTAGGTGGTAAAATTGAGCTTTCTTATTGGTCCTGAAAAATAATGAGTTTTCAAAATCACTCCGAAATGATGTAATTCTTTTATTATATAAAAGATTAATCACTAAAAAATCTTCTTCTTCAACCTCACACGCACTACAAACACACACTTGAACAAAAGCAATAAACTCACACTTGGGGCCCCACCTTTGTCAGATTTTTGGTTCGTCATATGCACGTAAAGGTGAACGACGGCGAGCCACGACACGCTAGGGCGGTGTCACGGTGAGGGACGGCGAAGTGCTACGGTGGCACGGCGAGGGGGACGGCGAGCCCACACCTTGTGCTCTAATGGGGATGGGATTGAGATCCTCTAAAGTAGATTTGAACATGACCGTGAATGTTACCAAGAAAAACAGTGAGGCCTATTGAGGACTTAATTCTCTTTGATTGTGAGTAACACGACCAGAATGCTTATACCAACTTTAAAAGATCTCAATCCATGAACATATATAATTCGCCCTGACAATTAAAATCGACTTGTCTTTGTTTAAGGATAAAGAAATGCTTTGTTTTTTGGTCTTTTAATAATTATTGTCTTTCAAAACTTATTGACTTTGATGGGCTTAATTTGACTACCAACTTTTAGGTGTCGACTTTCAGGTCAAAACTTTTCGCTTATTTAAATCCAAAACAGTGTCTTCTAGTAAATCTTTTTTTTGAACAAGTCTTCTAGTAAATCGAAAGTGACATTTTTGCTTATTTAAAACCAAAACACTGGTCTTCTATTAAATCGAAAGCGAACTTTTTGCTTATTTAAAACCAAAACAGTGTCTTCCTAATCCCCCTCGAAAGTTAATAATGAAATTTCTTAATTTTTTCCACCAATTTACACTCAACTAACCCCTTTTCTTGTGCGCATAAGGGGTATTATTGTCTACATCAACCATTTGTTATTGTTTTCCTAAACTAGTAAAGTGTTTAGAATTTTATTTAATTTTTCTATATATAGTTATATGCAAACCCATGAAGAAGTACACTCCATACTTAAGTTCATGCAAGAGTTTTCTCTTTTGTTTTAACTCTCTTTTCTCTCATATCATAGTCCTAATAAACGTCTCTTTCAAAAAAAAACAAGTGTTTGATCCTATTTAAACATTAGCTTGGATCAAGTTTAAGGATTGAAGTGATGGAACAGAATCATGTTTTATTGTCAGCATTGAGTGTTGGTGTTAGTGTTGGTGTTGGTGTTGGTGTAGCACTAAGTATAAATAAATGGTATATTGGGGATGATGACGGAAAGAGTGGCGCCACGGCTGCACAAATTCAGAACGAGCTTCGCGGGCTTATCATTGATGGAAAAGACGAAAAAATTACGTTTAAGGATTTTCCTCACCATCTCAGGTTAAAACTTAAACCTTGTGTTTAGTTTCATGCTATCGAGTATATTGTTTTAAGTTGTGTTTGTTGATTCTGCAAAAGTAGCGTTGTTTGGTATATTTTTTAAAGGGATAATACTACTAGTATTAAAAAACATCATACTTGTCTAAAAATACTCTTTTAAGTAGTGAACTAAAAAAATTATTATTGTTGACATTTTTGTCTTTATGTGAGTAGTAAAAACTTGTGATGACTATTTTACCCTTTGGATTTTTGAAAATTGCATCCATCGTCCTTAGGGTAATTACATAAATGGTTCTTGTCATTTGAAGAAAATTGCATCCTCCGTCTTTATACTTTCGAATTTTTTTTTTTCCAAAATTTGTTTTTCGAAATTTTTATTTCAAACTTATTTTTTCCAGAATTTTTTTGTCAAAAAACTTTTTATCGTCTTGTTTTATACATTTTCGTCCGTTTTTTTTTCAATTTTTTTTTTGAAATTTTTTCGACACATGTGAAAAAAAAATCGATCACATATGAAAAAAATAGAAACTTTTTTGTCACAAGTGAAAGTTTATTTTCGAAAACGTTTTTTCTTTTTTTTTTGTCAAGAAAAATAGTTCTAAAAATTTTCAAAAAAATGTTTTCGACAAAAAACTTTGAAAAAAAATTGAAATAAAATTTCGAAAAAAAAATTGAAAAAAAAGTTTTGGGAAAAAAACAAACGAAATAAAAATTTTGGAAAAAAATCGAAAAAAAAAGTTTGGGACAGTGGATGCAATTTTCTCCGAACGACATGGACCATTTAAGTAATTTACCCTAAGGACGTTGGGTGCAATTTTGCAAACCTACAGGGATCATTTATGTAATTTGGAAGGGTAAAATTGTTATACTACTCACATAAAAGACAAAAATGTCAGTATTCACAAGAGTATTTTTTTTAGTTCGCTACTTAAAAAGTATATTCAGACAAGTATGATATTTTTTAATTAATATCCATTTTTTAAACTCTGAAAGTATGATATGTAAAATGTAGTAAAGTTAATCAATATTGTAGAAAACAGAGCGAGGGGGTTTTGGGGATTGCGTTTTCAATATTATACATCAGAATAAATATGTTTTATGTTTAGTGATTTAAACTTACATTCTACATTAATATGACAAATTTTTAGGAGATCATAAAGATGATGACCAAATACAAAGGAGTACGAAAACACTAAAGAGAATACCAACAGAAACTACATTATGAACTACATAAAAACCATAAGAAGCGAACATAGCATCTGTAGTTACCGCTAATAAACTTTACTTTATTTTACCAAACATAGTGTTTTATGTTGTGTCTTTTATGTATGGTTATTGTAAGGGAGGTCATAACCTTATCATGTGGACTTGAGCTTATGTTTTATATGTAGAGTGTCGCTCATGATGATTAAGCTTAAAAGCTCATGTTAAGTGTCTGGACATTCCTAAAAAGGAAGGCTTAAAAAATTAAGATTCAACACTTGCTAATAATGGCAAATTATAATAAGTACATCTATAATAGCATTTGTTGCAACATTTTAAAGCACTTTTTTTAGACATGTTTTTAAAAAAATAATAAAAAATAAAAAGTAATTTAATATAAGAAAAAACGTCCGTAATAATAAATACCTAATAAATGTTATTTTAAAACACCCTAACATGAAAAATACTTGTTAATATACATATAGTACAAACTAATAAAACACACAAATCTTCATACAATTTATATGTAAACAAGTTGATGGTACACATGGTTTTTAAAACGGACCGGTCCAATTGTTCAACCTGGGACCGGAGTTACCACCGCTCCATAAAAGTCGTCCGAAAACGATATTGTTAAATCAATAGATTTTAAAAATGCATACTAGATTAAAATGTTTAAAAATATTATTAAATCGCAAGAGTCATAGAGAATCAACATATCGCTTTTTGATTTTTTAATAAAACTTATCGTAAACTAAAAACTTTGTTTTATGAAAATCGAACGATTTTTTCACAACAAAGGATGCAAAGGTGTAAAGTCCCAATTATATGCTTATACACATTTACACACATATATATATATATATATATATATATATATATATATATATATATATATATATATATATATATATATATATATATATATATATATATATATATATATATATATATATATATATATATAGCATTTGGGACATTCCTAAATAGGAAGGCTTAAAAAATTAAGATTCAACACTTGCTAATAATGGCAAATTATAATAAGTACATCTATAATAGCATTTGTTGCAACATTTTAAAGCACTTTTTTTAGACATGTTTTTAAAAAAATAATAAAAAAATAAAAAGTAATTTAATATAAGAAAAAAAAACGTCCGTAACAATAAATACCTAATAAATGTTATTTTTAAAACACCCCTAACATGAAAAATACTTGTTAATATACATATAGTACAAACTAATAAAACACACAAATCTTCATACAATTTATATGTAAACAAGTTGATGGTACACATGGTTTTTAAAAACGGACCGGTCCAACGGGTTCAACCGGGGGACCCGAGTCACCACCCGCTCCCATAAAAGTCGACCGAAAACGATAATGTTAAATCAATAGATTTTAAAAATGCATACTAGATTAAAATATTTAAAAATATTATTAAATAGCAAGAGTGCCTCGAGAATCAACATATGCGCCTTTTTTATTTTTTTAATAAAACTTATCGTAAAAACTAAAAACTTTGTTTTATAAAAATCGAACGATTTTTTCACAACAAAGGATGCAAAGGTGCTAAGTGCTAATTATATATAGGGGGAATTGCATATATACCCACTAAAACTTAAAAACTTGCATATTTCCCCATGATACAAGTTTTTATTGCATGATGTACAATGCATTTTAAGCATGTTTTGGGTATATATGCAAATATGCAATAATTATACTCTTTAAAAGTAACCTACATGATTTCTTGAATATTTATTTTTACATATCTTTGTAAGTAATCTTTTACTTGTATCATGCATCTATGTGGGACAAATTTAACAAACATTATTTTTGAGGACTAAATTTTCTTAGTATAATGTAAGTGATTTTTAAAATTCGCTATTATGTTATTATTTAATGATAACTTACATTACTACGGCCATTGTCAACTACTTTTACCTCATGCCTTCTGATATACCTACTACCAACCGAGTATTGTCACCACATCACGTGAATAATTTACAATTTTATATGAAATTTTTGTTATTGCATAACATTATTCAAAACTAAAATCGTCGCATCTCAGATATCTATCAGATTGTGAAATATAGAACTAAAAAATTTATTGAATATTTTAATTGTATGGCTATGCATTACAGAACGCTACGCTTACTTCGCTACAAAGAGTACGAAAACACTAAAGAGAATACCAACAAAACTACATTATGAACTACATAAAACCATAAGAAGCGAACATAGCATCTGTAGTTACCGCTAATAAACTTTACTTTATTTTACCAAACATAGTGTTTTATGTTGTGTCTTTTATGTATGGTTATTGTAAGGAGGTCATAACCTTATCATGTGGACTTGAGCTTATGTTTAATATGTAGAGTGTCGCTCATGATGATTAAGCTTAAAAGCTCATGTTAAGTGTCTGGACAAGCTTATGATAAATATATATATATATATATATATATATATAAAGGCGCGCTCAACGCAGAACCACTTTTTATGAACCTCATCTGAACCACTTTTAATTAACGAGAATTTAGTATTATTAAATTTTTATTTAATTCAAAAGGCGTAATAGTAAAACACAAAATTTATTTTTATTTTGATTTTTTAAAAAAACGTCTCTTAAGTTCCTTGATTTTCGGGTTTTTTTTTTTTTTTTTTTTTTTTTTTTTTTAAATATTTTCGTGCATACATGTTTTTAAAAAAATATGAGGTGCATTTTTTTTTTTTTTTTTTTGTATTATTGTAAATTTACATATGCTTTTTATGCGTACAATTGTTTACACATTAAACTTGTTTTGCTTAATATGATAATTACCCATATGTTTCTAGTATACATTTTTTCATCTTCAAAATTTATATCAAAAAAAATATAAACATATATATGTAACCTCTAAATTTATAAACAACCATTAAGAATAAATAGTATACACAAAAGTTTGATATCAAATGAAATTCAAATAAATTACAAATGACGTCATTCAAAAACATATGTGCACTCTTTCAAGACATGTGTGCACTCTTTCAAGAACATATGTGCACGCTTTCGTATCTCATTCTACACTTGTGTCAAGTGTCTTTTCGATACCTGAAATTACAAACACTTATTATTATTTTATGAAGAATGAGCAAACAACATATGCACAATGTAAACACATATGCAAAAATTAAAACATATACGCATACATATTTTCTTGATTTTATATGAACCTTAAAACACATATGCATTAATGCATACATGTTTCCTTGTTTAATACTTGAGATTACAAACAACATATGCACAATCTAAAACACATATGCACATATGCACCAACAAAGATCAACTTTCTATTATAAATAAATAGCAAACACATATGCACAATCTAAAACACATATCCATACCTCATTTTTTTGACTTTATGTTAATCTTAAAACACATATGCACGACCCTTTCATTGACTTTATGAACTACTTCTCATTACACATATGCATTAATGCATGACCCTTTTATTGATAATCCATTGTGGGTGATCAATCAACAACAACCAAAAGATCACAAACATCCTCAAAACTACCTAATGCTAAATCGAAAAGCCCATAATGTATTCACCTCCATCCAAACATTCAAAGCCAATAATCAAATAACCATCACTAATACTCGACAAACTTTAGATTTCAAAATAGCCATTAACGAATTAGACAAGAGTATTAACAAAAATCAATCCAGTGACCCATAAATGAGTCAAAATATCGTATCTGATAAAAAAACTATAGCATGAGATCTAAGTCCTTCTCACTCTATATAAATAAACTAATAAAATTAACCATCCTAAATACATTAACAACTTAGAAAAGATTATTAAACAAACCATAAACATACCGGCTCAAAAGTCATTTGTTCCTGCTTCTAGCCCATCAAAAATTAACTTTTTAAAGATACTCATACAAATACCATATCAAACCAAACAGCCACTGTTTTGCGAGCAAAAAACAACAACAAAACACATTATTTTTACTAAGAAAACAACAACTAAACACCCTTGTTTCGACACAAAAAACAACAACCAATCACCCCATTTTGACAGCAAGAGCAGCAAGCCAAACAGCCCTAAAACAGCCCTGTTTTGACAGCAAAAACACCAACCAAACACCTTTTTTTGACTGAAAAAACTGCAAACCAAACAGCCCCAAGACAGCCCCTGTTTGACTACAAAAACAGCATCCAAACACCCTTTTTGACTAAAAAACAGCAACAAAACACCACTTTTATTATGTATGATAGTGTTAATGAAAAAGTGTATAACCTCAAATAACAGCGAGCTTCAAGGGATTACAAGTTTCGTGTAATTGTTAATATCTATATGGATTTAAGACTTAATATTGTTAATGAGCTTAACCACAGTAACATATATGCTTCACATATAATCTCAATTTTCAAATGAAATTAGTACTTCGTAACTTTTTTTTTTCTCTTGATTGATGACAATTGTGAAATACACATATAGATCAATGTTAAAAAAAATAATTTAGAATAACATGATGACTATTTTAATAACCTGACAAATATACCATTACCTTTAGTGACCAGATGCAATAAAGCAATATAAACCATAAATCGACCGGTGGTCGAATCGAGCAACGTTTATTCTTTGTTGTAAAAAAACGCTATGCAATCTTCGACGACCACCATGGACGCCCCGTCATCCGTGATTGAAGATGGTGGCTGGTTGTATGTGAAAAATATGAAGTTGGTGGTTAGGGTTTTTTTTAAAGATAGGACAAATGACGGTTTGTATCAGATGAATATTTTGATAGGAATAGATGTAGGGCAGTTTTTTTTTTAAGAAATATGAACTTCCTAAAATACCCTTGTGCCTTTATAAATATGAACCTCATCTTTTGTTTAATTACAATTTTGGAACTTTTGATCTTAGCCTTTGATTTAACTCATCTAATGGCCCAAATTCATTTTAATAGTTCTGTAAAGTTCTGTACATAAAAGTGGTTCTGCATTGAACGCTACACTATATATATATATATATATAGAGAGAGAGAGAGAGAGGATAAAGATCAAATAAAAAGACAAATATTCATAAAAAGATAAAAAGATTTTTTTTTTCAAAAAAAGTTCTTGAAAAATTCTCAATAAAATTTCACAAGATCGGGTATGATTGTGCATGAAAAAGTTGTGAAAAACTTTTTTCTAAAAGTGGATTTTTTTCCGAAAAAAAAAATTATGAAAAATACGTTTACGTTAAATCATTTTTTGTGCATCAAAATTGATTTTTCACCCAACTTCTTTTGACTTTTACATCAAAATAACATTACGCATCTAACGAAAACAAGTTGAAAATTTTGTGCATCAAAATTTTTTTCGCATCAAAATTTGTTTTTGTGCATTAAAAAGACGATTCAAAACTCAAAATTATAAAAATGTTTTCACAAAATTTTTATGCACCAACATACCCGATCTGGTTGATTTTGGAGAATTTTAAAAAAATAAATCTTTTATTATTTTTACGGATATTTGTCTTTTATTTTAACTTTACTATATATATATATATATATATATATATATATATATATATATATATATATATATATATATATATATATATATATATATATATATTATAAAGCCCCTAATGGGCGGCATGACTTATAATTATTTGTTTGTTGTTTTTTGTTAACTGAAATACATTTTTTAGAATTGTCAAACAATATTATAAAATACAAATGTGTGCAAATCACCCCCAAAAACTAAAGATCGTCCTAAACCAACAAATTACTATGTTGTTTAATAGTAATCAGTTTCACCATAACTAAAAATATTTACATTTACCCATGGTCAATTATTGTAAATACAATTGTCCATCACTTTATGTTTCAAGTTGTGTGAAAATAGACAAACCTCTCAACATACATTATGTTACTTATGAATGGGTTGGTTTGACTGGTCTTTTACCTAAAATGGGTCAAACTACAATGTGAACTAAAAAATGAACGATCAAATTGGTTGAAAGTTGCCAAAAGTCTATTTTTAATGCACATTTACACATATGTCACATACGGACTCTTTTTAAGACATCACGAAGCGTATTTAAAAGTCAAGCATCCAAGACATGGAGATTCACAAGGGCTAATAGTCCATCCATTTATGCAATACCATTATGGCTAAAGTATAGTTTCTCCCAACAAACATGTTTCATTTAATAATTTAAGTGCAATAAAAATTTAAATCCAATCAAGTTTGTAGAAAACTAGAAGGGGGGTTGAATAGTTTACCGATTAAAAACTTTGTTTTGAAACTTATTGAAAGATCAATTGATATTGATCTTAAGTATGTTAATGAAATATGCAAGCAATATGTAATAAGCAAGTAAGGAAAGAAATGATCAAACCACAACAAGTTGTTTATAGTGGTTCGGCCTACAAGGACTCTTTTTCCTTACCTACTCCACTCCCGAGTCTCACACTCGAGAGTTTAACTTCACTAGTCAACAAGCTCCTTTCACCGCGGAGAAAACCTTTACACTTCGCTTACACTATTTCCGACACTAAGCTAGATGTCGAGTTCTTTCCAAGGGTACAACTACTCCCACACACAATGTATTTTGAGGACTAAAATACTAACCACTCACACTCACAAGATTATGATGGTTTGATACAACAATGAAGTATGGATCAACACTAGATCATACAACACTAAACAAACAAGACTTCCAACTTCTCGTTGAAGCTTGAATATGACTTGATCTTCTTTGCTACAAAAGAGATCACTAATATGATATGAAACCGAGTTAGAAAGGTTAGAGAAAGATATGTATGAGTATGTTAGAAAGGGTGAGAAACTACTTGGCTTGGCATTGCTATTTATAGCCAAATTGACGAGAGGCGTCCGGACGGCGGACCCATAAAAGGGTTCCGCCTGTACCATTTTGGTACCGGCGGTCGGACGACCAAGATATCAAATCTTGCCTAAAGTCAACTCTATCTAAGTAAGGTTGTGCAAGATATGAAGAGTACAAATCTTCACAAAATATCTAATGGAATCTTCCAATGATTTCCATGATGTAATACATGATGTCAAATGTTGTATTACTATTTATAGAAATATGCAAATGCTTAAGTAGTGTTTGGTTTTAAGAACCTAACACATTCTACAAACTACTATCATACATAATGATTAGAGTCATATCAAGATGTTACTAATCATAAATGTAAATGCTTGAATGATGAATATATTGTTTGAGAAAGCTTGTTTTAATATCAAATAAACTTGACAAGCTTTAAGCTTTTATAAATTAAATTTACTTTTGTCGTTAACAAAACTTAGGCAAAGATCAAAATATAAATAACGTTTAATGACGATATTTGTATTAACAATCTCCCATTTTGTTGAGGACAAAATATAAATTTTATTTTATAAAAGAAACAAAGTTTGTACAAGAGTTATAAAAATATTAGTTTTAGAACTTGAAAAGGAAATGATAATGCAGTGTATGAAATTTGACTTTTATGAAAGTCAAAGAATTCACTAGTTGATGCATGATGTTGACTTTTTCGAAAGTCAAAGTATGCGCTTTGACTTTTTAAGAAAAGTCAAGTATTATCAATGAGAGTTCTGTTTGACTTTTAGAAAGTCAATGTATGCAGTTGACTTTTCGGAAAAGTCAAATATAAATAATTTCAAAGTTCTATATTTTCTCCCTTTTGTCTCAACAAAAGAAGAGGCTATGCGGAATGTAATGAGCCGTGCTATTATCTCCCCTTGTTCGAGCTCCCCTAAATTGGGTGCTTTAATGGGAAGATACATGGATTGTGAAAATAAAGCTACAAAAAAATGTTAGTAATAATGATCATTCACAAGCATTTCCAAGCACTATGTAATGACACCAACAATATGATAAACAACATTCATTAGTTAAAATTTTTCATGAATAAAGATCATGAAAAGAGAACACAATGATGTGTTTTTAGTACAAGAAATAAAAATTATCCTAGGAAAGCAAATAAAAGAAAGACTATTCTAAAACCATCCTAAAGTGATGGTGGATGGGAAAGAGCGTTGAGACGCTCAAGAATGTGGTTGAGGATGAACCTCATTTCTTCGTGGAAGTCATGGACCATAACCCGGTCCGTTCACGGTTTGCCCGCTTGCTCACAAGTTGAGCAACCATGCCTTGGAGGGTAGAATGTTTGGGGCGGTTGTGGTGGTGGAATGGTGGATGTGTTGGTGGTGTTGGGAATGTTTGGAGTGGTCATGATGGATGCAAGCAAAGCATTTTGCATTTGCATTGTCTCACTTAAGTGAGAATCCACCATGCCTTTGAATTGGTGGAGGTTGTGGAGTTCGGCTTGAATCTCCTCTCGAGTGGGATTGTCATCCCACATGCACTCCGGAATGTCCTCAATATGAGGGGACATTGATGATGGAAGTGGATGATCCCGTATAAAGGACCATGAATGTCCTTGTGAATGGGGTGAAAAGGAGAGGTTTTGGCCCTAATGGGCGTTTGGGTCAATGGATGACCGAGGTGACTCATGAGCAATTACTCAATTGTGCCAAAAGATGGCAATGGTGGTGGATGACTTGGCCTAGAGGCAAGTCCTCCAAGTCCTCTAGGAAAGGATTTGGTGATGTTGGTGGGTGGAAAATAACTCCATGGGAGTGAGAGGGAGACCTTGGTGAAGGTGGTGAGGTGTTTTGGATGTTTGGATGGGTGCCGGTGGAGGTGAAGTAGGTGTTTTGTTGGTGGTGGAGTGGTGATCACAATGTGTGATGAAGTGGGTGTAGCTAGGGTAAGATTTGTATCATCTCTAATGGGAGATGAGATTGTGAGTGGTGAAGATTCGGATGATGAGCTAAGATGAACAAAACAACAAGGCCTTACGCTAATTCTAGCGGTTTTCTTGCAAGGTTTTGGTGATGATTTAGTCATTTTAACTTGGGTTTTGATTTGCTAGATAGTAGTGAGAATGAAGAAGGTGTGAGGATGATCATGGTAAAGCCTTTCAATTTATAGAGGTAAGAAATTGTTGAGAAATGGTTTGATTTGATGTTGAACCATTGAAGAGATAAGGTTCCTAATGATTTGGAAGTGGGTTGAATGCTAGTCATATCACCCAAGTCAATCCATACAAAGAAGATGGAGTGAAGAAGAAAAGATATGCAATAAATGTGTTCTAGTGAGTGGAATTTCCTAATATTCGGATTACCCACTGGTTTGAAGGTACCAAAATTTGGTTCCTTCCTTTATGCCAAAGGGCTCCTTGGGTGGATTTTTCAAATTTTTGAATTTTGGTGGGAAATGGGTTTCTTATATACCTTAGTAAATAATACTAGTTCTAATAACAAGATAAACTAGTTAAGATTGATTTATAAGTGATGGAAGATAATTTGGAATCACGAAAGAGTCGAAATTGAGAAAATTACGGAGGATCCACGACACCAAAATCATACACGGACGGTACCCTAAAAAGGGTGCCGTCTGTCCACTGTCTGGTATGGCGGTGCTAAACTACATAAAGGACGGTACCAAAATTATGGTGCCGTCGATCCGTGAGTCTTCAAATATGGACGAGTTCGTTTTAGGTGTCGGAAATTTCAAACACGAAATTTTCTCAAAAGTCGTTATACTAAACATTTCTAGTTAGGAAAAGTAAATAACACATATGTAAACATAGTGGAGCATAGATTTTGAGCAAGGCTTATTGATTTTCACAATATAGTGAAATGGGTAAAATTTGATAGCATACTTGTGCTATCCCCCGCATGAGATTGTTAGCATACACCATTGTTTCAAGTTATATTATCATCCTACATAATAAAAGTAACTAAATAGTATCAAACATTAACGATAATGCATTGTTCCAAACACTCCTTAAAGTACCCTTATTTGTCCAATTTCTTGTAAATCTTGTTCATCATCCTACCAAGGCACTTGAACATTCCTTAGTTTGTTTGAATTCTCGATTCATTCTCAATCTCGGGAAGGGATGCGTAATACTCTTGAGGTGGAAGATGAGAGCTTGGAAGACCATCCTGAGCTATTTGATGATGATGATGAAGGAGTTGGAGGTTTAGCTCTCTTGCCTTTAGTCTTAGCAACTCGAGCATCACTCAAAGGTACAAAGATGTGAGGGATGAGTTCATAGTGAAGGTGCATCCCTTTTGGGGTTGGTGGAATTGGAGCGAAGTTTCTATAGAGACGGGTGAGAAGCATCCCGTATGGAAGAGCAACAGATCCTTGAGTTGGAATATCAATCATTCTCCTAGCTATGTAGTAGGCTAAGTTGAATGGTTGTCGGGTGGACAAGTTGTAGAGCATGTGGCAAAGACAAGCGTTTATGTGATCCCTATTCCTTATGGTGCTAATGACGTTGGCTCTAAGTAGTTCCTCTCATTTCTTAAATTCGGGCTTAAGTTCATTTAGCTCCATTCCATATGGATCTCGGTTTACCTCTTTTCCCTTTCGGTTAACTCGGGTTGTATCACTTTTTGGGTTAAAAAGGTGTTCACGGATGACATCCTTATCGGCCAAACGGGTTATGTAGGGAAGAGAGCGGTCATTGATTGTATCAAGAGCCATGAGTGACCACTTATCCGTGTAGACACAAGTTCCTCGGTTGGGAATTCCTAACACTTGAGCAAAGTTGCTTAAGGTGATGGTGTAGTCATTTTGGTTGATTCTAAACCTAAGACAGAATTCATCATCGTCTTCATCACTAAAGCCGGTCACACTAGCATAGAATTCTAACACAAACCTAGGACAAATTGGTTCATCGATGTCAAGAAGACAATCGAATTGAATGGCGGCTAGTTCTTCACGAAGATTGGTATTTTCAAGGAAGGATGAGTGAATGGTTCTACCCTCGTGGAAATACCTTGATTCTAGACTCTTAAATATTTCTACTTGTTCCTTGGTAAGTCCTCTGGTTTTGTGGTGTTTGGGAATGTAGTTAAGGGTGTCTTTGTGATCATAGAATCTTGCGGCTACCATGGTTATTCCTAAGGACAAGAATTAATATGTTAAAAAATGAAAATAAATTTTAACGTGTTTGATTCTAGTGTGTGCCTATATGAAAACAATTTGGAGTTGCGGTTATCTCGACTCATTTTATGCACAAAATGGTTTTAGTGGGGTGTTTGGCAAATACCATGAGATAACCCAAATGCTCCTAATTCAATGTGGCTACATTTGAATATACCCGGGAGTGCATATTAGTTATGCAATACCTTTAGTATTCAAGAGCATGCAAGTGATGAAAATTTTAACGTTTCTATTTGTATTAGCAATGAAAATGTTTTCCTACAAGTGAGAAGCTTTTCAAAACTTTTGACATGGGGTGTTTGGTTGTTTGAATAAGGCCTTATATTTATTATCTATCAATTAGTGGGAAACATGATTTGTTTATGCAATATGATAATGTAGTACCTAATTTGAATGAATAGTTATGCAATTTGCCAATTGAATTCATATTTGGTATAAAAGCATACATAAAACCCCATGTAATGATTTGTGATAGTTTTGTGCATAAATAAGAATCCTAGACTCAGAATTAAGAGATGAAATGTAGTTAGGATACTTACAATGATGTTATCTTCAGTGATTAGTAAGTGGGAAGATGACAATAATGAGCTTGGTTTAAGTTTTACACGTTTTGGTAAAGTGGTTTGTGAGGAAGAGGATGTTATGTATATATTTGTTTTGTACAGAGACACCACGGACGAGGCGACACCAAATATTTGGTTCCGTGCGTGTTGTCGTTTGGTGTCGTGGCTACTGATGCGGATATAAGGCAAAATTGTTTTGGTTTGACTATTCTAATGTTTTAGGCTATGTTTATCCTACATGTTTGGTTCCATTAACCCTAAACCAAGTCTAAGAAGATTAAAAGGTTCTCGTTTAAGAGGTTTAGTAAAGATGTCGGCAATGTTGTCTTGGAGGATACTTTCTCGATTGAAATGTTTCCTTTTGAACATTGTCGCGAAGAAAGTGATGACGGATTTCAATGTGCTTTATACGAGCATGTTGAGCAGGATTCTTCTTGAGATCGATGGCTCCTTTGTTGTCATAGTATTACAATGTCGTTGAGATGAATTCCGTAGTCTCGAGCTTGCTTCATCCAAAGAGCTTGTTGACATGCTTTTCCCACCGAGGCGTATTCGGCTTCATGAGTAGAGATGGCTAAAGCCGTTTGCTTCTTTGCAAACCATGAGGTGAGACAATGTCCAACAAAAGTGCAAATACCACTTGTACTTTTCTATCGACATAATCACCGGCATGATCCGAGTCGGCATACACTATGGTTTCTATACCCGTTCCTTTGGGATACCATAACCCTAAACACGTTGTTCCTTAATATATCTAAAATCCTTTTAATGCTTCTAAGTGTGATGCCTTTGGGTTTTCTTGAAAGCGAGCACATAGACAAACACTAAACATAATGCCGGGTCTACTAGCCGTGAGATAGAGTAGCTACCAATCATTCCTCTATATTTAGTGTTATTTACGGATTCACCTTCTTCGTCCTTGGTGAGTTTAGTGTCCGAGGACATGGGTGTTTTAGTTGGTTTGGAATCTTCAAGACCAAATTTCTTAAGCATGTCTTTTATATATTTAGATCAAGTTAAAGAAAATACCATCTTCTAGTTGTTTAATTTGAAGTCCTAGAAAGAAGTTTAACTCACCCATCATACTCATTTCAAACTCGTCATGCATGATTTTAGAGAAATCATTACATAGTTCTTGACAAGTTGATCCGAATATAATGTCATCAACATATATTTGAACAATAATAATTTGCGATTCCTTTTCTTAGTAAAAGAGTATTATCTACTAATCCCATAGTATATTTGTTATCAATAAGAAAAGTCTTAAGGCAGTCGTACCAAGCTTTAGGTGCTTGTTTAAGGCCATATAATGCTTTCTTGAGTTTGAAGACATGATGTGGTTTCTCAAAGTCGGTAAAACCGGGAGGTTGAGCAACATACACTTCTTCGTTAATAAACCCATTAAGAAAAGCACTCTTAACATCCATTTGAAATAATTTAAAGTCATAAGCACATGCATAAGCAAGTAATATTCTAATGGATTCAAGTCTAGCTACCGGTGCATAAGTTTCATCATAGTCGATTCCTTCTTGTTGATTATAACCTTGTGCAACAAGCCTAGCTTTGTTTCTAGATACTATACCATTTTCGTCCATTTTGTTTCGAAAGACCCATTTTGTTCCAATTATAGTTTGATCTTTGGGTTTTGGAACTAGTTTCAAACATCATTTCTAACAATTGGTTTAATTCTTCTTGCATGGCCATTACCCATGATTCATCTTTTATTGCTTCATTTATGGTTTTGGTTCAATGGTGGATACAAAACAAAAATGATTACTTTGATTTTGAGCTTGTGACCTTAAGGTTCTTTGATTAAGTTGTCCTATGACTTTTCTAATGGATGACTTTTAGATTCTTTGATGTTGACGATTTCCTTATTTGATGGTTCATCTTCCTTGTTATTATTAATTTGACTTTCTATTATTTGACTTTCAACTAAGTCATCATCTACCAAAGGTGATGTCTTAGAGGAGGTGGACTTTAAATCAAATGTTATGTTTAACGATTCCTAGACTATCATTGTTTCTTTATTAAGGACAATGTAAGCTTTACTAGTTTGAGAATAACCAAGAAATACACCTTCATAAGACTTTGGGTCAAACTTGGTGAGATAATCCTTAGTATTAAGAATAAAACATTTACAACCAAAGACTTTAAAATATCCTAATGTTGGCTTTTTACCTTTATAAAGTTCATATGGTGTTTTGTTTAGGAAAGGACGTATTAGGACTCTATTTAAAATATATGTAGAAGTGTCAACGGCGTTACACCAAAACTTTTGAGGAATGTTTTGTTCATTAAGCATTGTTCTACTCATTTCTTGAATTGTTCTATTTTTACGTTCTACTACTCCATTTGATTGAGGTGTTCGTGGAGCGGAAAAGTTATGTGTTATACCATTAGTATCACAAAGTTTCCAAATTGAGTTTCGTTGTCAAATTCACGACCATGATCCGTTCGGATCGACACAATTTTGACACCTAGAAGATTTTGAATTTTCTTGCTAAGTATTTCAAATTTATCAAAAGCTTCATTTTGGTTTTCAAAATAACGTCCAAGTAAACCTTGAGTAATCATCTACTATGACCAAAGTGTATAAGTTGCCTCCATAGCTTCTTATAGCGGATGGTCCAAACAAGTCCATATGTAATAATTCTAGACACTTAGATGTGGACACCATATTTTTAGATTTGTGACTACTATGTGTTTGTTTACCAATTTTGCAAGCGTCGCAAAAGTGTTGGTCATATTTTAGTTTTGGTAAATTCCTAACCAGCTCTTTTGAAGATAGGTTTTGTATAAGTCTCATATTAGCGTGGCCTAAGCGTCTATGCCAAAGAGATGAGCTATCGTCTAATGTTGTTAAGCAAAGTTTGTCATTATATGTTTTATCTATTTTCATGACGTATATGTTATTTTTCCTAACTCCTTTAGCTATGGTGATACCATCTTTTAGTATTTTACTACCATTTTCATCAAATAGTACTTTATACTTTTTATCACATAGTTGGCTAATACTAAGTAGATTAAATCCTAACCTATCCACATGAGCAACATTTTCAATAGTTAGAGAGTTATGAGCAATCGTACCTTTGCCAATGATTTTGCTTTTGAGATTGCTACCGAAAGTGACATTACCTCCGTCATACTCTTGGTATGATGAGAAGAGACTTTGTTGCCTGGTCATGTGTCGTGAGCATCCACTATCTTTTATCCATTCATCGGGTTCCAATCCAACTTTCAAGCATACCTAAGAAGCAAATAACTCAAACATTTGGTCCCCAATATCTCATGGGTCCGTTTGGGTTAAACATACCATTTATTTGATTCATGTATGGAAATGATGGGTAAGGGTTCCATGGCATGTAATCTGAGTTTGATATGGTCTAGGAAAGTTTTGATTCCAACCGTTGTGTTGGTAGTTAGGTTGAACGTTGTGGTTGCTCTTAGGAAAGGCGTTTGGCAAAGAAGTTTTATATCGTTGTTGAGTAGTTTTTATCTAAATTCATTTTAACAAGTCCTACTCACGATATAATGGCTGGTTTTAGTTTAACATTATCATTGGTTTTCTTTGTTACTTTAACAAATTGATGACGGTCCGTGTTGCGAACATTACATTACTGCTCAAGTCAATGTTGCAAAATCGTGAATCGGTGGTCGGGCGGTCGACTACCTGCAGCAATGTCGGTCAAGTCGGGATTAATCGGTGATTAATCGGATTGGAATTTCTGCAATTTTTGGTATTTCGGAGACCAAACTAAAAATCTTAAGCGATTCCAAGCTGTTATGTTTCCAAACCTCAATAAAAGGCTCAAATGCTGATTATGATGCCCATTGTGCGTTATAAATGAAATATATGATCCTCAAATTAAGTAGAATGCCTAAATTATTATTTTTTTAAAAATGACCGATTTGCCCGATTCGGTCGATTTTTACCGATTCGGCCGATTTTTGACCGATTCAGCCGATTTTTAACCGATTCAGCCGATTAATCGGCCGATTCGGACGATTTTTTGACTGCTTTTTTCCTAGGCCGATTTTTCGACCGATTTTCGAAAATCGACAAGGTACTCGGCCGATTAACGATTAATCGGCGATTAATCGGCCGAGTTGACCGATTTTTGCAACATTGGCTAAAGTACCCGCGGTACCATTTTGCACTACTGACGGAACCCTTATTTTGGTTCCGTCTCGTCCGTCTTGTCTTCGCAACAATTTTGATGAATGTTCGTCCTTTTCGGCCGTTTGTTTTGACTCTTTGGAATTAATACTTCATTAAAACCTAGCCCATTCATGTCTCCCGGTGTTTTATGGATTTTAACTATTTCATCGGCAAGAGCGATGTTTTTGTTAAACCTTTTAAACTTAGAATTATTTTCTATTAAAACTTCTTGTGTGAGCTTTAGTTTTCTATTTCAAGATTAAGCTCTTGACATGATTTACAATCATCGTCATTTGCTTTTCCTTTTCAAGAAGTTTTGCTTTTCTTTTAACTCATATACCTCATTTTCCAAAAACTCCTTTTGGTTTTAGAAATTTATTTTTAGTTATGATTTTTAGACTTAGCTCACACAATTGATTATATTGTTTTTGCAAGGTGTCATCATCTATAGAAGAATAAGAAGAGTCGGAAAGTACCTCATTTGACTCATGTGCCATTAGAGCGATCTCTTCCTTGCTTGATTCTTCATCGTCTTCACTATCACTCCAAGCACCACTTACAAAAGCTCGTTGAGTTTTGCTTTTAGGTGGCTTCTATGAGATGACTTGCATCACCACATCTAAAACACTTTCTTTCACCTTTAATCTTCTTATCATCCCGATCTTTTCGGAATGGCTTCTTTCCTTCTCGAGGTTGTCTTACAAACTTTCCTCTTCTTCTAAAGAACTTCTTGAAATCTCTAACGGCCATGGCATACTCCTCATCTTCACTATCGGAACAAGATTCACCATCATCGCTGATTCCGCCTTTGCTTTAAGAGCAACGGATTTGATCTTCTCCTTTCTTCCTTTGATGATCTCCGAATCTTTCTCCATTACCATTTCGTGAACTTTGAGGTTGCCAATTAGCTCGTCTAGTGACATTATTGAGAGATCTTTTGATTCTTCAATAGCGGTCACTTTAGCTCTCCATTTGGGATGGAGTGCTCTAAGAAATTTCCGACAAAGTTCTTACTACGAAAAGATTCATCAAGTGCTTTAAGTGATGTAATGATAGTGTTAAAGCGAGCAAAGCCACAATCAATGGTTTCATCTTCGGGATAACAAATTGTTCATATTGTTGAACAAGAAGATCAATTTTGTTATCCTTGACTTGTGAATTACCTTGATGTGTAACAATTAAAGATTCCCAAATATCTTTGGCGGTTTCACACATAAAATTCTTTCATATTCTTTTCTAGGTAAAGCATTATAAAGCATCATTTTAGCTTCATTATTTTTAGCAACTAATTTCTTTTGTTCATCAACGGAAATATCCTTTGTTGTAGAACTAAAATCTCCTTTAACAATAATAAACCAAAGATCTATATCTTTTGATTTTACATATGTTTCAAAACGGTTTTCCAATAGATAAATCCATTGGTTTCAAAGAGTGGTGGTCTTTGCATAGATTTCCCTTCTTTAAAGTTTTCGAGAATCCATGGATCGTTTCAAGTTTATAAAATACAAGTTATTTTAGAAATTCTTGAGCAACGAGGCTCGGTACCAATTGTAGAAAACTAGAAGGGGTTGAATAGTTTACCGATTAAAACTTTGTTTTGAAACTTATTGAAAGATCAATTGATATTGATCTTAAGTATGTTAATGAAATATGCAAGCAATATGTAATAAGTAAATAAGGAAAGAAATGATCAAACCACAACAAGTTGTTTATAGTGGTTCGGCCTACAAGGACTCTTTTTCCTTGCCTACTCCACTCCCGAGTCTCACACTCGAGAGTTTAACTTCACTAGTCAACAAGCTCCTTTCACCGGTGGAGAAAACCTTTACACTTCGCTTACACTATTTCGACACTAAGCTAGATGTCGAGTTCTTTCCAAGGGTACAACTACTCCCACACAATGTATTTTGAGGACTAAAATACTAACCACTCACACTCACAAGATTATGATGGTTTGATACAACAATGAAGTATGGATCAACACTAGATCATACAACACTAAACAAACAATACTTCCAACTTCTCGTTGAAGCTTGAATATGACTTGATATTCTTTGCTACAAAGAGATCACTAATATGATATGAAACCGAGTTAGAAAGTTAGAGAGAAGATATGTATGAGAGTATGTTAGAAAGGGTGAGAAACTACTTGGCTTGGCATTGCTATTTATAGCCAAATTGACAGAGAGGCGTCACGGACGGCGGACCCTTAAAGGGTTCCGCCTGTACCATTTTGGTACCGCCGGTCGACAAACCAAGATATCAAATCTTGCCTAAAGTCAACTCTATCTAAGTAAGGTTGTGCAAGATATGAAGAGTACAAATCTTCACAAAATATCTAATGGAATCTTCCAATGATTTCCATGATGTAATACATGATGTCAAATGTTGTATTACTATTTATAGAAATATGCAAATGCTTAAGTAGTGTTTGGTTTTAAGAACCTAACACATTCTACAAACTACTATCATACATAATGATTAGAGTCATATCAAGATGTTACTAATCATAAATGTAAATGCTTGAATGATGAATATATTGTTTGAGAAAGCTTGTTTTAATATCAAATAAACTTGACAAGCTTTAAGCTTTTATAAATTAAATTTACTTTTGTCGTTAACAAAACTTAGGCAAAGATCAAAAATATAAATAACGTTTAATGACGATATTTGTATTAACAAAGTTTTTACCAAAGATATTAGTTGCCCATGCTTTTTAATACATAGGAGACTCCACTGTAAGAGAAGAACATCTCCAAAGTGACAATCTTTTCATATGTAAAGCAATTCTTCAAACAAACTATGTTTTGTACGCATCTTCTTTAATTAAACCAAAATTAGGCGAGAATATTCTTTGAAGCTATAAGAATTTTTGAGCTTAGTGTACCATGTTAAAAGTATTACAACAGTAAACAACAAATTTAGTTTTGAGGGTACGCACGATGCTTAATTATTGTTTCAACATTACCATTAACGCCTTAGAGAAAACATTGTCTTTAAACATGTTGTTGGCATTACATGATATATTAACTCACAAAATAGCTTATAATTCGCCCATAAAAGAATAGCTTCTACTTCCCTATATGCAGGATGAAGACAAGCTAGTCAGTTTCTATAAAAAGAGTTGCGCGTGCACCTCAAAAACCACTGCGACACGCCCACTATTTTGGAAGTTGGACACCTTCAAAGTATTGAAAACGTGTCGTCCATAATTGGTTAAGAGTGAAGAAAATACATAGCGTTATTCTTTAGCGTTCCTAAAATGCCTCAAAGAAGTTGTTCTCTTTTGCTAACAAACCACTCCACCTATAATAAATTAAAAAGCATGTTATGATAAGTTAAAAAAAATGTGTCAAAGTAAAGAACGATAAACCAAGTTTCTATATAACTGTGAGAAAGCAGGGATTAAGGGTAATAGGTGAATAGAGGATATTTTTGGTAATGGTTCAAAAGGAGGATATTGTGGTACATGTCAAAACTGAGTCACGCTATGCTGGCACCAACAATTAAAAAACACAAATTTGTCCATATTTTTCCAAAATGATATAAATGAGTAAATCTTGATACAAAAACATTACTATCAAACTTCACCTTTTAGCTAGCTACAACCTACCTTACGAATAGTGTTTGGTGTATCCAGAGAACTTTGAAATAACATGTAACCCAAGTTTAAGCGTCTTCTCCCACTTACCATAACAAGTGCAAGAGCACCATCACTGTATATATTGGAAAAAATTTAAGTTCAATGGTAGCAGAAAGTCTGATGAAATAGACAACACAAGTAGAAGGTAAGGTGAAAAGTAATGGTAATAATATCGACCCATTATGTGCAGATGGTTTGATTTAGGAAAGTTTTTTTCTTGATGTGTTAAATGGGTTACAGGTCAAGGATGGGTCAAATGATTAGAACATCCTAAGTGTACGTTTTGCATAAAAAACATGTAAACAACGTTCTCTAACCCTCTCACCCGTTTTGCACATAAGACCACGCGTCCACCTAAACATCATTTATGATACCGTGGTCCTGCATATCTAGGGTAAGCTATCAGCGTTTCTTCATACGAAAATAAGGCGCCACAATGTCAAAATGTCTGATTGCACTCCCCTATATGCATACATTCGAAAGGCACTTCTTCATTATCCCCAAAGAAAATAAAAATTAACAAATGAGAAACCGTGACACAGGCATAAAAAGGAACAAACATAGTGTCAATAATAGACTATCGTGGTTAAGTAGATGCTAATAACTTTACTCTCCTTAGGGCATGCGTTGTCTGCGGTCATCATTCTCATGCGAAATAGTAGTACCCTTATCTAAACTTTCTTATATCTACCCGAATACCCAACAAGAATAAACACCACCGTCAATGATAAACTATTAGGACCAAGTAAAATCATGATTTAAGTTTATAACGGCAAAGTTAACTAAAAAATGAAATTACAAAGTATCACATTGTGTCGACACGTGTTCAAATAAAACATAACCCAAATTGACTCATCAATATTCGTATGGGTCGAAATTGAGACCTCTAGAATTTAATAAAGGCTCTAAGGTTGAGACTAACACAATAAATAAAACATGAGGAGGTGTGGCCAAGAATTTCACATGACGACCTTGAACGTCCATCCGCAAACCACTCCATCGTGTCTTACCGTGTTCCGGTTTCTTCTGCGTTAAAGATAGGATTTGGTAAACCTTAACCCGTCTTGACCCGTTTTCAAATAAAACATAACCCAAATCGACTCATTAATATTCATATGGGTCGAAATTGAGACCTCTTTCGCCTACTCCTTATCTATTTTCTGGTCAGTTTTTCAGATTCGGCAGCTACTTCGCCCTTTTAGTCGCTTAGTTCTTTGGCCGCTGCCAGTGTACTCCATCATCCCAACTATTCCCAGAAAAATAGTAAATGGCTATGGAAAATTATTTAAAAATACAGAAAAGTTTTAATTAATACTAAGAATCTATGAAAATTATCAAATGCAACTAATGAACACAGATTAAGCTACTGACTAAGAAATGATGTTGAGTAATCTATGGGAAATAAGCTAATCAGCTATAATAAGCTACCAGTAACTACCTTAAGCTAAATTAGGTCTAAACTACTAAAATTATACCTAATGCCAATAAATAAAACCAAATAAGCTCTAGCTATAAGTTGGAAATACAAATTCAAATCCTAACACTTTCCACCAAACAAATTTATAACCACCCTACTTGCGACATTAGAAAGCTTAAAAATAAGTCGCAAATGAAAACCATCTATTGGAACCTCAAAATACCGATCGAGAGCTAAATTATTGAATATGAGCTTCTCGGAGCTTAAATGAGCTCTTGAGAAGCTTATGAAAAGTCGATTAAACCGCAGTATGATAATGGTGTATGCACATGACAAGTTTGTTAAAACATACCTTCTTTGAGAGATTATTCAACTGCTTTAGAAAAATCACAAAATTATTCTAAATTTATCCCGACAAAACCACCAACCAAAGTCCTAAAATCCGAATTTCAACCGATTTGAGCTTGAAATGAAGCTTTTAAAATGTATAAATGGAAGTCAGTTTGAGATGAAAATGGAATTATTGACTTTTTCAAAAATCCTTCTAGTTTGACTTTAATGAACTTTGACAACTTGAATTCGATTCTAAATGTTGTTATAAGCTATAATTACACCTAATTATGCAAACTATATTAATCTTATACCTATATGCAAGCATATGCTAACTCTAAACTAACTGATATGACTGATGGAATGAATTTAAGATGAATTTGACTATGAATGAATAAGAGCACAATTTTATGACCAATCAAAGCTTATTATAACTAAATATGACTGAGTATACTAAATCTAACAACTGATCTAGCCTATTATGCAAATCTAACTACTAAACCAAACACTCCTTCCTTTCCTCCCCATGGTCCAAGTAGTATAGTGTTAGCCGTCGTTACCTTCAACAACAGACCAACAAAGGAAATTATGTACCCTATAGGCTACAAATGCACCAAGATCAAATCAATAAACAACATCTAACCAATAAAAATAAAAATAAATTAAAAAAAGCTAATAAAGCAAAATGAGAAACTAACCTTTGCTTGATGACTTTCGATCGGGTAATTTGACAATGGTATGAGTACGCACGCGTAATGGTAATAAATAAGGCGTAGATAAATGCATAAGCGCAATAGCCATAAAATTATCATCGCCGCCTATATAAAAAAAAAGTCGGCTCAGTTTATTCGTGCCTGCACACTCGTGAAGGTCAGCCGAGGCGAGTGTTTCTCGCATTATGTCATCCATCCACATAGTGTAGCAACACATCATATTCGAACAATCACCACAGCCAAGTAAGGTCGCTGACAATGGCATGAGTACATACTCGTAATGGTAACAAATAAGACTTGGATAAATGCATAAAAGTAGTATATATGGTACCACAATCACATTTCCTAACGCTACATTTCACCTTATATCTAAAGAAATCTAAATTGGCACCACTATATATGGTACCACTTTATATGTATACTTGTAATATATATACATACAAACCTTTCGCTGCTGACTTCTATATACCCAATCTTTCATTTATAAGTTGTATATGACTTCTTACATGAGTATTCCTCTAATAACAGATACATAAAAGTGTCTAACAAACGTAACCCAATATTTTCGAAACATAACTAAGAGTCGACTCCTAAATTAGCAGATAAGCTTTGAGTCCGCGATAACAATGAGCAGCATAAATTACCAAAAAAAAATTAAAAAATAAAATAAAATATTTTTTTAGTACTTACAGTAATGAGACTAATGATGGGCTCGCGACTGAACAACTGCATACGAAACACAATACCAGGCTAGTGGCAATCTAAAGAGGACCCGCTTGTCGCGGCTGCGATCATAACAGATCGCCCCGCCAAGATACAGGCGGTCTCTTTTTCGTGATACCCCGACGACAAATAGCAAAAGCACATTTCTGTAGCGATAAAATAAAGGCCATCAATAATTTAATAACGTCAATACGACACCATTTTGACCAATGTATAATTTAAAGAGGCTCAGATTTATAGTGATGAAACTTATCGTCACTAATAAGCAAATGGTCGCAATCACAGCTTGCAACCGCCAACTTTTGAGTGGCAATTACCTTCCTGATTGCCTAGCCAAGATAATGATCGCCTTCTAAACGTCGGTTATGCCAATTTTCACATTTCATCATCACGCCTAGGTAATTTGAATCGGACATTAAAGATACAATGAAAATTACCCGAGCAACTGATTTAATAAACAACTACTAACCAAAAGATAACATGCAATAACCAAGCGATCACGGGTCGGAACAGAAAGAAACAGAGGTCAAATCAACACAAAGTAGCCCAATTATTACTTTAATCAAAAACAATATTTTATTCAATGCAAAACGACGTCGCTTATACTTGGGCTCGATTTTTAAATAGAATAGGTAAAGAGAATCATACTTGTGCTCGACTTTTAAATAGAATAGGGTAAAGAGAATCCAAATTTCAGCAACTCGCAAAGAAACACGGTTGCATAGTTGCAACAATACCACCATGCCTTCCGGTACTTGCCACGCCAATGTACGGTAGAATTTTCTATGACCCTATTCATTCGACTCGAAAACAAGAGCAAGTCATCACGGCCACCGCTATCCGGGAAGAGGGCACCACTTCCAAGAAGAAACGAAGCGGTTTACTATATAAACCACAAACAACCGGCCTCTCATCACCATACATCTAGCCAATAGCTTTCTAAATGTCACTACGTTCTCGCTATAATAATAAGAAAATACCAATTGCTTTCTTCACATATCACTTACGTAACAACACCGTTTGCGGGCTCTCCATAGTCGGCACGACCTACACGCTCACGCTTAACTCAGGTTGAGGAGGTCTTGACAATCAAACCACCTAAACTCAGATGGTGCAGCGTTGAAAATAACTATTGACGTGACTAAAGTTGTTGTGTTGATGAATGCCGGTTTGATGGTAGTTCGTCCAGTTGGGCATTTGATGCTAATGGACCATCTGCGCCTACAATGTGAATCAAAGATGTAAGTTTACAAACTGACAAGTGATATATTGGTAAAAAATATCTAATTGCAAACTTTTAATGCCTAACCCAATCTTCTTCATGCATCTGACTGAAATTTCTTTTGCAACCCACCCCCGTGGTCCCGTCAGTTCTAAGAAGACATTCACATACGTACATTATAGGCACTGTCCAGTGTATACTGTTACATTACAAAGAAATTAGCATGATAGTTGTGTATAATCATTAAAAATAAATTTAGACATATATTGAATAAGATCGGAGATTAGCCTGTAGATTCCGCATTTATAAATTGCTTGAATTATATATCCAAGTTGCTTTTGTGATAAAATACGATAGGAAGACCACCATAAGTTGTAAAACTTACCTCAAGTCTAATCAGTAGCTTCGGATAATATTCTATGCTTATAATTATAAATAGAATAAGAGTGAGTTTATCCTCCAAGTAGTTAATGAACAAAAAACATAGAATATAATGCACCTTAATGAGTCGATTTATATGATGGTCACGTCAGATTAGAACTTAAATCAATATAGCATCGTGAACAATGCTAAAAGACCTTACCGGTTCAACATTTATCACCGGTATGGAATATCGTCCGAACAATGGTGCTATCATATCGATAAGGACCTAGTCATTAAACAATATACCATCAAGAGATCCAAGATCGACTCCGTTTTCAATATTCTTCCTTAGGTCCCTGCATAAATATGCAAACTCTTTAGTCATCTAGGTCCTAGCATGCATTTGTTCTTATAGATTAGAGGTTCCCATATTAACACATTTAACCAATAACCATCAAACAGATCGCCATTCACCATTTCATCACACCTCTACCACATATCGATCCATTTCCAATTTCAATATACATATTACCATTACACCAAGCATACTTACCATCATAACTTGCTCCAGATGACCAAGTGATCCATCCAACCCAGCCATTTTTCCTTCTTCCCAATCGCCTCGTAGATCAGTACCATCGACCATGTGTATTTACCTCGCCATGGGGAATCCTTCCTTGACATCACCAAAGTACACATTTCCATTTAGAACAATCTCCATAGCCATCCCGAACCGACAAAGTACTCACAGAGTGCATAGTTTGCGATGATTTTTGCGAAAAAGACAAAATTGAGGAAAAATAATAAAATTTAAAAGCAGATAAAAGTTTGGAGTGGTACCTGCAATTTCTCTTTGCGCCCAATCAATAGTAAACGGTATGGAAATCCTGAAAATTAAATGTCAGACATGTACATAGGCGGGAGTCAAATTAAAATACACTGCACATATAATTTTTAAGGTAAAGCAATGCTATAAAATTGATAGTCGAACAATAAGTTGCGACGTTGGAAGAAACGTTTCGGATATATCTAAAGAGATTTTCTTATTTACTCATCATACACCTAACTTTATTTATAGGAAGTTCTTTTGTGGAACTTCGTCAATAAAGGCAATATAGCATCTATTCCATGCAGTAGTAAATAGCTAATATACAGGCAAAGATATATGACTCTGTTTCAGAAGATTACAACTTGTGATATACTAATAATAAAGGCCAGAAGATGAATATACAACATACTTTGACTGTATTCTTCCAGCTGATAAACTTCTCCATGCACATTGAATAGACAAGTTGAGTTAGATATCCATGTCTGCACAAGTAAACAATAGATTTGCTAATTGCGTATCCGTTCTTACGACCTCTTTTCATCAATATAAAAAGGATATTAGGGTTTTGAGAAGATATATTATGAATGAACCATAGATAATTTTAAAATTTTAATATCTCAATTCTCAAATTGATATTATAAAATACATTATCCCGAAGAGAACAATGATAGATTAATACATGTCGCTAATAAATTATATAGCGATTAAACTTCAAATTTTACTCGAGTCTTAAGACAAATGGAGTTAAGTCTTTAGATATAATCATGTTTGATTCGATTTAGAACTTCATTTGTAAGAAAATCACATATATATAGTCTCTCGTCTTCCTCATATATCAAGTAAGGAGCTTCACCTTTCTTTCTTGATAGCAACTTTTCCGCCTTTTAATACATGTAACTCCCAACCTCGACATCTTTTTATAAGCAAGACAGTTCGTTGTGAATCACAAGATCAAGTGGTATTGTTCTTACTTGAAGTTCAATTGCTTTTTTATTTTAAAGCCAATTTTGCACCCGATCGAAATCGCACCGTTGTTCAGTCATTCAACCAACTATAATGAATACAAAGTTTAAACGTTAATACGGTACATTTAGCAAATATGGAGGTATTCTGCTTTGAGCATGATTATGTGCAACAAACAAAATCGAGGTAACAGATGAATGGAATGCGAATATAATCAATTCCTTATCTGATTCTAATAAAGCATATTATAAATGAACATTCAAACTTCATATAAAAAGAGCTCAAATAAATCGTAATATGCATATTAGATGTGGCCCTAAAATAAAAGAGCAATAAGATTTCACTTTCTAAACATCTCATTGTTCTCTTTTGTATGTTATTCCCAATTCAATATCATAAGAACCGAACTAACATAGTACTGTAATAGTAGTCTTTGAAGTTCTCTTGGCAAATTCTGCAGGATGCCTCACCAATCAAGTTCTTCATATCACTGAAAGTAGACAAGCACCAAATATGAGCTCATTCCAGTGGAACCCACAGCTCTAAAGTGTATAATCCATAATACAATTAGAGTTATGGGTCGATAGATTGTATTTCACCTCATATTAACTACTATTGTCATAAGATTGTTTAATTTACTGATACGGCTACTATTTATTTAAATTTCGCTATAGTAAACTTTTGCAGCATAATGCTATATTTCCAATGGCTTCTATATTTGCAGCAGTTTCCATCATCAGGGAAGCTTCCATGTTGGTACCTAACACAAAAAACATCATAATTCCATATCAATATGCAATCATGATATAGATCAGTGCTAAGGAGCATCACAGTCTAGAATCGAATGACGTTCTTGCCTACAACCTCGAAACTTTTGTAATACACTTATGTATAGAAAAGTCAGTGTAAAACACATGTTAATTTATGGAACGTGTATGTATACATACCAGGATTCAAGTATTTTGAAGATGACATATGCACACACGTAACATAATACCTGTGATGAAGAAAACACAGAAACGATCATTAGATGAGATTGTGTGGGAAAAAGGATATTAGGGTTTATGAGAAAAAATATAATGAACCGTATAATTTGTTGTAGGGATTTTTATAATTATGTTTTGTAGATAAATACATTCCTTTTCAAACTAATCAAAATAGTCAATGATTGGTTGTAGAGATTTATAAATTTGGTTTTCCAAGTTATAATCAAAAATGTGTTAGTCTAGTGGTAATCATGTTTGTTTGTAGACTAATGCACCTGTGTTCGAATCCAATCGCATGCATGATTTTTGAAGAATAAAAAATCAAAATTTTAATAAAAGAAAAAATTCAAAATTTTAATAAATTTAAAAAATATTAAATTCCGAAAATTCAAATAAATTTAAAAAATATTGCTCGTGTGGACAACAAATGCTTATGTGGCATGAAATTTGATTATTTGGCATTGAGGTGGCATTAATGCCAAATGCCTCCTGTTATATATAATATAGAGATATGGGGATAACTTGGCTACAATTGTTGTAGCCAATTGGCTCCAATCTTCCACATAAACTATATAGGAAAGGCTCAGGGACCCACTAAAAAGATTCGGGGACCCACAAAGACCCACAAGTTATAACACAAATTGTAGGGAGATGGCTACAATGCAATTGTAGCTAATATATTCCATATATATATATATATATATATATATATATATATATATATATATATATATATATATATATATATATATATATATATATATATATATATATATATATATATATATATATATATATATATATATATATATATATATATATATATATATATATATATATATATATAAAATGTAGGATAGAAATAAGAACCTTAAAATTTTAAGAAGGATAGGAATTAATCTCACAATATACTATTATATATATATATATATATATATATATATATATATATATATATATATATATATATATATATATATATATATATATATATATATATATATATATATATATATATATATATATATATATATATATATATATATATATATATATATATATATATATATATATATATATATATATATATATATATATATATATATATATATATATATATATAGGTTAAAACGAAAAGTTTTATAATGAAAAGAATGAGAAGTCATATGGAGACATGTGTCACCTTTGCCACATCATCACGCCATGTGACATGTGTCACCCCCCTCACAAAATAAAAAATCCACCAAAAATAAATAAATAAATATATATATATATATATACATTATATATAAGATGAGACATATACATAAAATGCCACTTAAGATCCCATAACGCCAAGTCATATTTCCATGTCATCATTATATTTATGTGGCATTTTTTTTTTTTTAAATGACATGTGGCATTTTAATTAATATATGTACATTTTTAAGCACATGTGGCATATTTTTAATATTTGTGTTGAATATATTTTTTAATTTTAAATTATAAATTTCAGTATGTATTAGTGTATTTTAATTTTTTTATGTAAAATTCGGTTTAATTTAATGACTAAAATTAGGAAATTTTAAAAATTTATGGCACTTGCAAGGATTGAACCTAGGGTGCTATAAATATTAACAAACATGATAACCACTAGACCAATGCATATTTTGAGTTATATGTTGCAAGTCCAAATCTATAAACCTCACGTAACTAGGAGAATCCAAACATATAAACCTAGGTGATTCGCTCCCAAACGGTCAAGTTTTCTCACACAAGCTGGCCACTTGTGAATGGCCAACCGTAACAAACTTAAAACAACTGAAACGAATGCAATGAAGATCGAGAGAGGATAGGGTTTCCGGTCGTTATGTCCCAAATGAGCTATGCGATGAATCACCAAACGAATAGTGATCGGAGATTTGAACGGAAAAGAGTTTTTGAATTATTATAACTACGTAAAAGTACATAAACTACAGGGGCTTAAATGCAAATTAAAGAGAATTAAAAGATAAAAATATTAAATAAACGCTATCACTATTTTCAAAATGATGTTTTGATTTTTCTTTTATAAAACTTAAATTAAAAACTACGCGACGTATAAAAGAAAATGTGATATCAAGCAAGATTAATCCTAAAAATATGAAAATGATATTTTACAAACCTAATGATAAAAGAAAATTTTTAGAAAAAGAAAATTATTTTTATAACTATTTAATTAATTGTTATTAATTAAAAACTAATTTTAACTATTTAATAATAGCCTAAATTACAAGAAAGTATGAAATAAAGCTAGAAAAATGAAATTATGACTTGGAAAAATCTAAAATAACAAAAGAGAATTTTCAAAACTAATTTTATATTTTTCTGATTATTTTTGTAATTTCTATGAATTAAAAACTATTTAAAACTACTTAAATTGCTTAAAAATACAAATTTAACTAAGAAAAATTTGGAAAAATATTTTTTTAACTTTTTATATTTATCTTAACCTAATAAAAATGAAAAATTATTTTTTTGAAACTTTTCTGAATTAATTGTATTAAATGCTAATTAAAAAGGCTTAAAAACTGTTTTAAATAAAGAAAATAGCAAACCGACTTGGAAAAATCAAAACATTCAAGATAAGTCTAAAATAATATTAAGAATCTAGGAAAAGTATAAAACAGGGGTTGTGTGCAAGAATATGCAATCAGAATGCAAAGTGCTTATGAATAAGCACTTAGAATAAGCCACAAGCCACAAATAAGCACCAAACTGATACAGAAGCTATAAAATGCTAAAAGTACCCAAATGAAACAAGTTACAACTATCCTTAACCTCTATTGTGCTGTTTGAACAGATTTGATAATAAGAGCTTAAGTCCAAAAACAGTTTTGAGGTACTAAGTTTAAGCCAAGGAATAAGCTACCTAATAAGCTGAGACTTGAAACCAAGAGTTGGAACTTAAACTAGACCTGGCTAAGAACTTGTAAACCAAAAACTAGACTTGGACAAGCTCTTATGAGCTCTGCAAGTCTCAGATAAACCTCGCGCACACTCAATATTCACCGAAGTTTGTGCGGGGAATTAAGACCAAATCCACAAGCAATTTTGAAGCTTATAAAAATTCACAAAATGTACAAAATGATAATAAGAAATTAGACCAGTTGAACTTTTTAAACCCTAAGTTTCACTTAGTTTGACCCAAGAATGAATCAATGAAAAATTACTCCATTTGGGCTCAAACTGACTTTTCATGTTTTGACTTTTGAGCAGTTTTGAAAGTTTGACTTATTTGAACTTTGAATCCAATTTTAGGACTGATGTTGATGTTAAATGATGAAATGAAGCTAATACAAGCTATGCCTATGAATTCTAAACACAAAACAAGTGTTTGAATTTCCAAAATCACAACAGTTAGGCAAATTAAGACAGTTGAATGAGATTTTGACTTTGAGCTTTTGCAGGTGCAGTTTTAAGACAGATATAAGTCAAGTAGAACTACACAAACCTAAAACAACAAGTTTTAACTCTTGAACAAACCTCAAACACAATAAACCAATGATCCAAACACCCTTTTACCAACCGATTTGTAAGCAAAATAGAACCAATCGCTAAACTAGCTATTGCTATTGATCAAACCGAGTTTAATTACTATAATTATCACTAAATAAACAGATTTAAACCATTTCTAACTACAAATACAAATTATGCAAGTGGCTAAAATGAACTTACAAGTGTCCTAGCCACAATGGCTTGAAATCAATCAACCAAAGAACACAGATCACTAACCTATTCTAAACCATAAAACAACTCAAATTCAACCCAAATCCAAGATCGCATCATCCATTTCCATTTCCATTTCCATTTTGGGCTCGGTTTGACTTATGTTGACCAAAATCCAACTTTGCTTGAAATTGACATGTAAGCTACAAAGCTATAAGCGACTTATGTAAGCTTGTTTGAGCTAAAAATAAGCTACCGAGAGCTTGTGCATAAGAATTTGAAACCGAAATTGCAACAATGAACTTGAAAACATGAGATGATATTAAAACCTTGAATTAATACTTAAAATGAGATTATATTGATAAACAACTTAATGTTTTAGTACATAGAAACAAAAGCTAACAATTTAAGACTTAATTTAAAGCATTGAGATTAAAACGACATAAAAGTAATTTTACAAAACTAAAGACTACTCCAACTCTCATTCTCTTGCTTCCTTTTATACACCAAACTTCTTCTCTCCAACTGAGCATATCCCACCATGTTTCTTGACCATTGATCGTGGAGGATTTTTAGCCGTTTGATCAAATTTGGCGCCAAAATGTATATAAGCCACTGGGGTTGAGTGAGTTGGAGAGGGGTGCATTAAATGCAATTTGGAGGGTTGTTGAGGTGGAGGGATAAGGGGAGTGGATGATGAGCTGGGGGGAATGGGAGCTTGAGTGTTGCAGAGCAGTGGGTGAGGAAGACAGTTTTGGCGGGTGTGTTTGTTTGACTTTATGGTTTGACCGGCTTAATATAAAAGGGAAGGGGTCCAAAATGCAGGGGTCCAATTGGTTTGGCAGGGTCCAAGGGTTTATGATAGGGTCCAAATTGATATAAAGGGTATTAATAACAAGGACCTTTTGTGTAATTTCTGAAAATCAAGGGACCAAGGCTGCCATATTTGCAAAGTTGCTCCAAGGGACTAAAAGTGACAAGTTTCAATAATACAAGGACCAAACTTGACATTTTCAAATTTCCAAGGACCATTTTTGCCAATTTTTAAACTTGAAGGACCAAATTTGTAATTTCTCAAAACTTTTGATATTTTTCACCAAAGGACTAATTTTGACAACTTATGATTTTAAAAGGACCTTTGGTTATTTTTCTTTGAAATTAAGTGCTCGTGGACTATTTCGACAATTTTGAAACTGGGGACTGAACCGCCAATTATGCAAACTTAGCTCATTTTTCATCCGATTTTAAACATTTTGCATCCGAAACATATAAAATGCAATTTTGAGATATTTTCAAGATTTTGATGCATTTCGAGCATTTTTAAACGCTTTGCGCTCAGATTAACCAAAATGATGAGTATTTACACACTCATCAATCCCCACACTAAACTATTGCTAGTCCCTAGCAATCTTTTGAGAAAAACTTAATGGATATGAATCTCTTTACCAAAAGCCATTACTCGGAGTAGCCAAATGTTTTAGTTCAAGTAAGAACCATGGTACACCGATAACCATGTGATTTTGAGCAAACCACCGCCTTCCAACGGATTTGACTTGTCTTTACCGAAGCCGCTTGCTCGACTAGCCAACTCTTAGATAAATTATCAATATTATCTTTGGTGAGTGATTACCAATTATGGTTTTTCCATCGCTTTACCACAAGTCATAAACTTGCGGGCTAGCCAACTCTTCACTTTAAAGGATATGGTGAATAATACCATACAATTTTGGGCAAATTGCAAGTCGTCAACGGATTTGAGATATCTTTACCAAGAGCCGCTTGCTCTGGATTAGCCAATCCTTTAGTTTATTAGACATGGCGGATCGATAACCAATTGAGTAAGTGTAAACACTTTACTCCCAAAAAAAAAAAATTGGCCAAAATGGGGAATAGGCGGTATAATTATATGATAAAATTCGTGAGAATTCCCCACACTTAGAAATGAATATTGCCCTCAATATTCAAAGTACCGCGGTTATGCCGAACCGAGAACGTAAAGGGAAATACTACGGCCATTATTTAGATTTTTTTTTTTTTTTTTTTTAGAAAACTTATATATATACACAACATGTGGGCAACCCCCACACTAGGGTGGTAGAAAGATAGAAAGAAGTCGAAATATGGGTGAAACCCATATGGCATGCTATGTTTTTGATTCCCGAGTCGCTAGCTTGACTCGACCCGAATTAATTTGTTCATGGGAAAGTAACGTGGAAAACCAATCTCGATCGGACTTTCGCTCACAATTTTAATAAACATATGAACATCGAAAGTTCCACACCGACGAGATACAACCGCGGTATTGTTAATAGAAGAATCTATAAAGGATGATACGGGGTCAAAGATGGTGTCCTCATTCCCGAAAGAGAAAGGAAAGAGCAACCACACCATCTCGTGAAGAATGGAATAAAGACGTGCATGAGAATGCATGTCCATTCCTCATCGAAAGAAGCAAATCACCATTTTGACATTTTTAAGCTTAAACTTGAAGCTTAGATGGTGATAGTCAATAAGATGTCCGGAGGAGGGTGGAAACGGTTCTTCAATCAACAGATTTTCTAGAAAAGCCCTCCGATCAAAGTAGTATTATCAATTCTGTTGGAATTGATTCATCACTAAGAAAGGCATCGACTTCATTCCAAAGTTGTCGCCTTCCTCATCGAGAGAGAGAAGGGATGGAAGAGTCGGGAATAATCGGACTAGAAGATGATGGATCATTTTGAGCAATTCATCAATGGGAAGGATGTCTCCATTGGATCACAAACATCATCATCCAATTCGGATGAAATCGAAGAGAGTTTGGTTTATCCACGAGTTAACAAACTCGATGCGACAAACCGATTCCGGAGGCGGGACAAGTGGTGTGCTCTTAGAGCTAGCAATTTCACCACTTCCGGCGAAGTCTCCGATTCTAGATCATCATCATCATCAAGAACACTCTTGACTTCCCTGTGCGACTTTCAAACCATTTGTTTGAACCGTGGGTGATTTTCAAAGCTTTTAACTCAAGACGCTTTTGGTGACTCTCTTAACAGTGAAATTTGAGAGTGTTGCATTGAATCTTCGATTTTGATCAATTGTGGCAACACTGCTTGGACAGAGGTTTGGAGTTCTCGTTGATATTCAACGCGAGTTCTTCGTTGTCAACCCGTATGGTCAACTCTTCAAAGAATACATCAATCGAGCACGACTGCTCTCAAGAAAGCTCTCCCAAGATGAGGGAACTCTAGGATCCGTGATCAAGTCTACTACAACAAAGTCGGTGGGAAAGTGAAACTTTCCCACTTTCATCACGACATCCCTGGCCATCCCAGTGGACGAGTTATGGTACGGTCCGCTAGCTCGAGTGTCATACAAGTGGGTGAAAGTTTAGGAAGAGACGCTTTCTTCCATCTTGAGAGTGGCATGAGGTTAATGCTAGCGCCAAGATCGCCAAGGCGGAGCATTGAACCATCCCCAAGAAATCACATGGGATTAAAAATCGCTGTGGTCTTCAAGCTTTTGGGAAGCTTCTTGAGAAGGACCGTTGAGCATTGCTCATTGAGAGGGTTTTAGCCATCTCGGATAGCTTATCTTTGTTGGTTAGTAAGCCTTTAGCGTGGATGCAAATTTAGGCATTAGAACGAGAGCATCAACGAAGCTTATATCAAAGTGTAGCTCATTGAAGATTTGGAAAAAAATTCCATTTGCTCTTTGTTTTTGTCTTTGAGCTTCTCATCATTCATTCTTGATGGGTAAGGAAGTCGACTAGACTTTGAGCCGGATGGAAGTATTTTCTAGCTCGAATTTGTCTTTGGAACTTGGGTTCGGACTTAAAGCTTGACTACCGAAGGTGGGACGTGTCGGTACTTCGTGGGCTTGAGAATTGCACCTTGTCCGTTGTATCCTTGGTAACTTGACTCATTGCCACAGTGGAGGAGGCATAGGAGTCGAAGGTCCATTGTGCGCCTTACCACTACGAGTGGTGACGGATTTCAACTCGGCATTGGGATTAGGAATTGTATTGCTTGGGAGTCCTCCGTAAGATGATGAAGCTTTGTTCATATTCATGTTCATGAAACCGCTCATCATATTCTTTAACTCATTTGTCTGCCGAGACATTGTGGTATCAATTTCCTTTTAGCTCAACTCTCATGTTATTGATCCGAGTTTGCATTGAACGATGCTTGACTCCAAGAATTTTCATGAAGTCATTTGGCATGGGAGCTTGAGAAGGTTGTTGATAACTTTGATGATTTGGAGCTTGATATGGTTGGTTGAAATTGTTCCGGTTTTGATTGAAATTTTGAGAGTTATTGAAATTTTGTCCTTGATTCGAACAAAGCGATTTTGATTGCCATGGTTTTGCACAGGAGGAAAACCGTGTGGTGTCATACGCTTGGTGCACGTAGTGAGGATCGACTTGTGGTCGGTATTGATTGTGGTTTACCGAAGCTATAGGAGCTTGGTAAAGGAAGCATCGGTTGCTTGACAATCATAATACGCATGTGGACCACTACAAGTTTCACACACCTTGTTTACGGCTTTAATTGGTTCCGCTTATGAATTTCGCTTTTGATTTCCTTTACATCTTTAATCATACAACGGATGGCGTCCGTTAGAGCGGACTTATCGGAGCGGCTAACTCGTAAGAGTTACCGGATGAAGAAGCAGAGTGTTAGGAGTATTGACTTTGTTGCAGAAATAGGAATTTTGATTTTGCTCGCAAATCTCAATCACATCTTTAGGCTTACGATTCAAGATATTGCTACTGCGGCGCATTCAAAGAATCTTGATCGCTACTGCTCAACCCATTATAAAAGATATTAACTTGTTGAAGCTCGTGAATTCATGATGGGGCATTTCGAGGAGATCTTTGAATCTCTCCATGCCTCTCAAAGTTTTCATCGAAATTTTGACGAAATCCGAAATTTCATTTTAAGATTAGTCGCCTTTGATGGAGGAAAGAAGTAATTGACAAACTTTTGAACAAGATCCTCCCAAGTTTCGATGGATCGAGGGGTTCTTTTTCCACCAAATCGGGCTGTCCCCTCAAGTGAGAATGGAAATAGCATCAACTTGATTACTTTTTGTGGCACATCTTTGAAATTGATAGTTGAAGTTAACTTGTTAAACCAACGGATGTGTGCATACGGTCTTCTCGGTCAAACCCGTGGAATTGATTTGTAGACAAGTTGGATCAAATGTGTCTTCAATTCAAAGTGATCGAAATTGATTGTTGGTAGAATGATGGCATCTCCATAACCCTCGGTGGGTGCCTCGGAGCATTTCGCCATAGTTCGCTCGTCGCCATATTGTTGTTTGAAATAGTACGAATCTCGGGTTCGACTATTTGGGCAAGACGCTCACGAGAACGCCTTCTAGGAATTTCGCTAGATCACGCAAAGGACTCAATGATCTAGAAGAACGAAAAGATGAACTAGAGTTAACTCGGGAGACCTCGAGTTAAGGAAAGGAATGGGAATTATGAAAGGAATTATGAAAAATGGGTAAGAAGAATCTTTTGGGTTTTCGGTTTTGAACGATATATAACAACAAATCCAATTAAAACAAAATCGAGGCAAAACAACAAAGGAACTTAAACCAATAATCACAAGATGAATGGCTTTTTTGAAAAGGTACACCACTTCACAAGGACACAAAGGCAAGTTTTAAATCTTTGGTTCGAACTTATTATGGTCGTATTCCCGCTAGGTAGTACACCGCCTTGGTTTGCGGTGGTAATCTTTTATGTTGTTATTATTAAACAAAGAAAACGACAAATCTTTTTGTATTTTTATCGTTGATACATATATAGAAACAAAAGGAAAATATTTTGTGTTTTATACGCTTTTGGATGTTTTTGGTTTTGGATTTTTATAAGAAAATATATATAGATATATAGATTGATGGTATGAACAAAGAGTGAATATTCAAATTACTAACTGCTAAACGGAAGATAATCAAGACAACTCCCGGCAGCCGGCGCGCTGTAATTTGATTCGCTCCCGACGGTCAAGTTTTCACACAAGTTGGCCACTTGTGAATGGCCAACCGTAACAAACTTAAAACAGTCTGAAACGAATGCAATGAAGATCGAGGAGAGGATAGGGTTTCCGGTCGTTATGTCCCAAATGAGCTATGCGATGAATCACCAAACGAATAGTGATCGAGAGATTTGAACGGAAAAGAGTTTTTGAATTATTATAACTACGAGAAAAGTACATAAACTACAGGGCTTAAATGCAAATTAAAGAGAATTAAAAGATAAAAATATTAAATAAACGCTATCACTATTTGCAAATGATGTTTTTATTTTTCTTTATAAAACTTAAATTAAAAACTACGTGATGTACAAAAGAAAATGTGATCAAGCAAAGATTAATCCTAAAAATATGAAAATGATATTTTACAAACCTAATGATAAAAGAAAATTTTTAGAAAAAGAAAATTATTTTATAACTATTTAATTAATTGTTATTAATTAAAAACTAATTTTAACTATTTAATAATAGCCTAAATTACAAGAAAATATGAAATAAAGCTAGAAAATGAAATTATGACTTGGAAAAATCTAAAATAACAAAAGAGAATTTTCAAAACTATTTTTATATTTTTCTCGATTATTTTGTAATTTCTATGAATTAAAAACTATTTAAAACTACTTAAATTGCTTAAAAATACAAATTTAACTAAGAAAATTTGGAAAAATATTTTTTAACTTTTATATTTATCTTAACCTAAGAAAATGAAAAATTATTTTTGAAACTTTTCTCAATTAATTGTATTAAATGCTAATTAAAAGGCTTAAAACTGCTTTTAAATAAAGAAAAATAGCAAACCGACTTGGAAAAATCTGAAAATTCAAGATAAGTCTAAAATAATATTAAGAATCTAGGAAAACTATAAAAATATGGGGTTGTGTGCAAGAATATGCAATCAGAATGCAAAGTGCTTATGAATAAGACTTAGAATAAGCCACAAGCCACAAATAAGCACCAAACCGATCATGAAGCTATAAAATGCTAAAAGTACCCAAATGAAACAAGTTACAACTATCCTTAACCTCTATTGTGCTGTTTGAACAGATTTGATAATAAGAGCTTAAGTCAAAACAGCTTTTGAGGTACTAAGTTTAAGCCAAGGAATAAGCTACCTAATAAGTCGAGACTTGAAACCAAGAGTTGGAACTTAAACTAGACCTGGCTAAGAACTTGTAAACCAAAAACTAGACTTGACAAGCTCTTATGAGCTCTGTGCAAGCCTCAAATAAACACATGCACACTCGTGATTCACCGAGTTTGTGCACAGTGGAATTAAGACCAAATCCACAAGCAATTTTGAAGCTTATAAAAATTCACAAAAATGTACAAAATGATAATAAGAAATTAGACCAGTTGAACTTTTTAAACCCTAAGTTTCACTTAGTTTGACCCAAGAATGAATTAATGAAAATCACCCATTTGGGCTCAAACCGACTTTTTCATGTTTTGACTTTTGAGCGCTTTGAAAGTTTGACTTATTTGAACTTTGAATCCAATTTGAGGACTGATGTTGATGTTAAATGATGAAATGAAGCTAATACAAGCTATGCCTATGAATTCTAAACTCAAAACAAGTGTTTGAATTTCCAAAATCACAACAGTTAGGCAAATTAAGACAGTTGAATGAGATTGCCACATAGCTTGAGTTTGAGCCCACAAAAAATATGAATCAGTTGCACTTCTACTTATTACTTCCCTTTTAAATGCCTTATTACAGATTATGTACCGCCGATCCATGGCCCTTTCTTGCTCAACCACAGCTTGCTTCGTGTTGATCGCAGCTGGTTGCAACCCCGCTCACCATTTCCGAGCTTCCTTCGAACTACGGAGCATTTGCAACACTGTCACCTTTATTGACTTTAATACCAGCTAGAATTGTGTTTGTAAGATAATTTCCTCAATCTTAATTACCATAAACCTTAGGTTGCAATAAGTGACCAACTGCTCATTTTTGTTTCATGAAAACAGCGTATTGTATGCCACATTCAAGTCTTTACATGGAGTATCCCATACTTTAGACTCCCGTGGGAAAATGGTTATGTGAAGCCTGTTTGGCCTATGAATCCACATTCATATGGTTTTAGAATCGATGATTCTGGAACTCATAATCACAAGCAAGTCAAAGTCACAAGTCTAGATAAACCTGACCCAATATAGTTTACTAATTAACATTTTAACACTCCTATGATTGTTCAAAGTTTATTAAAAGGTATTTTCATTCAACTCATGCAGCTATTAACTCTTCTCAGTTTCAAAAAGTGGTTCCTGCTGCAAAAACCACTACCAGCTCTGCTACTAAACGATCTCTCAAGTTCCTTATCTATGGTAAAACAGGTGGATCGGTGGTTTACTTGGGAAAATATGTGAAAACAAGGGATTCAAGATGAGTATGGAAATGGTCATTTTGAGGACCGGTCATCAATTGTTGCTAATATTAAGAATGTTACGCCAACCCGTGTTTTCAATGCTACCGTGTCACCGGCGCACCCAATGTTGATTGGTGTGAATCTCATAAGAACAAAACCATCCGTATAAACGTCTCGCACACTCACTTTAGCGTACATTTGCAGAGATCAAGGGATTTTGGTGCCGAACTTTGCCACTGGATGCATATTTTACATAATTCAAATGGAAAACTTCACACTCAAGAACAAGCCCAAGTGATACTTTCCCCACAAAGCAACAACGAGTTGGATACATCCAAGTCAAGAAAGAGTTCTACGAATTACTATCGATTAAAGAATCATTGGTTAAATGCGTATTTGCCCCAACAAAAAGCTTAGTGAGTGTCGAAATACCCATTGGCGTGTTATCTCGGTCTTTGGTATCATCGCTCACCGTGGTTTATACTTGGATTGTACGATTCTTTAAAACCGCTTATCCTAACCGTAAGTTGCGTGTAATTAACTTTTTAATCTCGCTTCAAGTCAAACCGAAAGGTTGTTTTGTTTAATTATTTTAGAACTTTTGTAAAGAGCTTATAAGTATTTTACTAGATAGCTTTAACATTGATTACACGTGTCACATCATGTTTTGAAAATATAGATTACTAATTAACCTTTTAACACTCCTATGATTGTTCGAAGTTTATTAAAAGGTATTTTTTGATTGAAATTTCGATATAAAATGTTAATTTGATGTTGCCAAAGGTCAAATCCTAATTAAGCTTTTGCATTATTGGTGCTTTTGGATTGAGAAATTATTTTTGTTAAGACTAGCAATGTATTTAAAGACACGTTATTATTGGTTTCCAGGATAGTAACTCATAGTTTGTGCTGATTCTGAGTTGTGTTCTTGGCTTTTCAGGATAGTTATAGCTCATCATCTATGCATGCTTATTTGTTTCTAATTATGCATAGTACTTTAAAAGTGACATGGGGTGAGATGTAATGAGAGTGTCAATTTACGCGACTACTTAAAAATAAAGATCTAACATGCAGCTAAACACAAAAAATGGGAAATTGTATATGTAGCGGTGGTTCTTACTCAGACGTGCTATGTATCGAAGTTGAAAAAATATTCAGTTCTGCTAGAGGAGAAATATTTGGAAGTGCCATAAAGAAACACCGTGCCCCGACCAAGAAATGAAAACCGAGCAACCGTAACTCGAAACCACCCATAACGAGCGCTACTACTGCATCGAAATTCATGTTTGTCGCTCATGGTATTTTTCGAATAAGAAGCGCTTGAAGTAGCTTTGTTATCTATACACCAAGTAGCTTTGTTATCTATACATCATATACGTAATCATTACGACTACAAAACTATTTATGTCTTCTTTTACTCGTGAACATTGAGTTAGATGATCCAAAGTACGAGCTTGATGGAGATCATCTTTTGCAAATAAATGTATATAAGCATAGTGACTTTTATTTGTAACCGCCTATTCTCGATAGTTTGGTTTGCAAGCTTTTATATGTATTCAATATCTACTACCTAAAATTTTGAGTATGATGAATATTACATGTACTAGCATTAGTTTTGAAGTTTATATGCAACCGAAAAAATGTATCCAACAACTTGTGAAAGAGAAGGTATGTTATTCATTGTTAGAATTTATAACTTTTGCTTTTCTTTTTTTGATTTGGATTTAGATTATAATATGATTGCTTATAATGAAAACTATAATAGACACATTTGGGTTTCTTACTTAGTTTGTGCATTATACGGATGTTTCTTTGCATTCATGTTTATAGAGACCAAAGGTTCTTGGGAAGGACAAAAGACAATGAGCAATAAGATAGGCGTGAAGCTCATTTGAAATTTACTCTATTTCGAATAGTGCAGGGCAAAGATTCATCAATAATCAATGAGAAAACCTCTAAACAGATTGAGATGCAGTGGTCGTGTTTAGCATCATCATCTTCTTCGGAAACATGTAAGATGCTAAATTATATTCATTCTTCAATGAAATTCTCTCCAACAGTAAAAATTGCAATCGTACTTTGTGATTTTTATGCATTGTAAATTGTGATTTTTCTTCATCGTGAAAATCATTTTTAACTTGGTCACTCTTTCTTCTCAAAAACTTATCAAAATCATGGCTTGAACTAAGTAAAGTCTGCTTAAGGGAAGGAAGCCCTTTGTCCTTTTAATTGTGTTAGTATGAGGTAAAGTAGTTGTTAGTTTCTTTTACTAAAATTGAAAGAACTTGTGAGAGTGGATGAAAATGAGTCATTAATGAAGAGAGTGAAGATACAATTTGTCGATGTTCTATTGTTTAGAACGTATTGCACGACACATTCGCTTTTTTTTTTTTTTTTTTTTTTTTTAATTGCATGTTCCTTTGTTAAACTTCAAGTGCCATATTTTCACTTGAATAAATCTCACCAACATGCTCATTTGTACATTAAGCATCATCAGCCATATTACTTTGGGTTGGTTTGAGTTGATTTATGCACTGAATTACATAGCAGCAAAGATTTAGGGGTACATATACATGTATATTTTATATTGTTGTGGTTCTTTGGGTTGTCCTCTTTGTCTATGGACTTACGGATTATAATATTTAGTTTTGTTTCAGGAACAAACATTGAGTTATAAAAATTAGAGACACAGTTAAAGAAACAATTAAAATGACTCTCATAATTAAGTTATCTTTGCAAGGTAAGCTTGTGTGACTATTAGGTTGACATGATTCTATGAAGATAAATGAAGTCCATTATATAACATGTTTGTGAACCAATTACAATAGCCAAAAGTTTAAATGTCCCTTCGCGTGGGAGTCATTTTTGGGATGGATTTTTGTCTATTAATTTTTGTAATAGTTTTTTTGGGTAACCATGGTTTCCGACCTTTTGGCCGACTAATCCACGGAGTTTGAACCCACCGGCACACAGACTCAAACCAGGTAAAGCCCTCCCTTTTCAGGAGGTTGGCGTGGCTACTTCAAGGTTGTTTGCACCGAGAAGGAATTGAACTTGAGACCTCACACATTTTAGAGTGATAGTCACAAGCCTTTTAACAAATGTGAACATAAAAGTGTTTGGTAGAATCTTTAATGGCCTAAACATGGTGTTTTGAAGTTGGTTCATTAAGTAGTCAAAGATCGATTCCTTTTAAGGATATGAGCAATAATTAACTACAATTTTGAGTTTCTTGATACTTATGTTCATACGCTTATTTCCTTTCTATCATTAGGCTCTTTATATTTGCACATTTATATGAATTGAAGTGTCAAAAGGTTAGTACTTAGTATCTTGTCATAAATAACTCAAACCGCTCAAGAAATTTTTGTTATCTCCAAAACCTTTGATGATAGATGATTGTGCCGCTTTGCAACCGAGTTATGTTTGTGAGATGCTTGTGTTGCTTTTCGATAATTTTCGAAAACTTCGTTGTTCATATGCAAGGCAACCTAAACTCATAAGTTTCGGAGTGAAGTAAGTTTTGTAATCCTTAAATCTATTCTATCTATTAGATATACAATAAGATGATGTTAGCAAAATCAAATTCAACCGATGTATCAAGCAAGTGATACCAAATTGAATTTCATGGATTTTATGTCATCATTGTATGCATTTATCTTAAACGACTATACAAAATTTGTACACATTTATTTTTTCAAGCTTTTGAGACCATGTTTTTGTCATGCCTTTGGTGTGTTTGGCACGAAGTATTTTAGAGCGGTGAAGAAATTTACGGCCATCAGTTAGAGAGGTAATTTGGTACCGAGGTAATTTAATTGCCAAACCTGATACGACATTTAGTAATTTTATAAATGTTAATGAATAAATGCCAAATTTGATACCACATTTAGTAATTTAATTGCCAAACACTAGGCTTATGCACAAACTAAATTTTGGAGCGACTTATGGAGTGGCGGTAGGCTTAACCAAACCAAACATTATATTAAACTATGAAATTTCGGCTGTGTAGCTATTTGGTTTAAAAATATATACAATAGTATACAAGTTTTTTGTGAGCCTGCAACTAATTTTTTTTCTAACATGATTATGTGCAGGCTCATCTGGCCATTGCAATTTCTACTGATGCTACTTGAAGAAGATGGCAAGGAAAATATGGACGTTTTGTAGGTGCTTACAGCCCAATACTTTGTGTGGTTAACTTCTGTGTTGCTAGATTCTAATGGAGTTAGTTACTTAGCAATGAACTCAAACACAAACTTTGTGACATTAGTCTAACTTGCAAATGGTAATTTTTAGGTCGTTGTGCTTTTTATAGGGTGGTTCGTGTAATGGGCTCCAACGCTATGTCGCATTAGTACTAGACAGTTGGTCCCAAGTCGCCGCAGTTGTAGATATTGTGGCTTATGCCGGCTTCCGGATCGTGCACACGCCTAAGAACAAATACTTCCTACAAGAAGAGTTGTACCGCCCGCCTTCATTGATCCTATTGTAGCAGCGGCCAGATCTTCAATGGATTGATAACTGGGTTTTAGTTTGTCATCGCTTTCGTGTAATCACAAGTAATCTTTTAGATTAGAATCAATGGATCACAACCCTTTAATAAGTTGAAACCGATATAGTAGATGTGGAGTCAACAAGTAACCTTTTGTTTAGATTTTAGTGTAATCAGATTTGCAATGAATAGCATGCATTTAATACCGAATGTGGTGCACTATGAAAATTGGATAGTGATTGATGGTGATCAAATCGAGCTCTCGAGGACCGAAAGAAATAATTAGTGGAAAGGGTTCATGAGTTGCAAACCAAAAGCCGTGGAGCAATCTCGCAACTGTCATTCAAAGGTCAATAAACAAAGTGTAAATAGAAAATTAAGTTATGATGAGCAAGAAGTTAGTTTTATTGCAAAATTAGTTGACAAATCACACCACAAGCAGGAATTAAGAAAGACTTCATAGGGCTTCAATGTGAAGGAAGTGTTTTTAACTGCTTGGACATGATGGAGGTGGTGTGATGCCTAGGGTGAAACCTTTGCTAAGCTCATGAAGAATTTGAGAAAATTCATTATATGGAGACCGATGCCGAGATTACGAAAAAGTGAGGCGATGGTCATGAGAGTTTCAAAATGTTTAAAAGGTGTGGCGAGAGTACTTAAAGAGAATGATCAGTGCACGTTAATGAAATGTAGAACTTGAGGTTGAATATGAAATTTATAATCAAGCAAACCATACTTGAAATGTCGTTTTAAGAATGCATGCCAAGTTATCGTTATTTTCATTGTTCTTTAAACTTGCTCATTAATACATTCGCTTTCTATTGTTTGTATTTACTTAGGGCTAAACATTTTAAAAGTTTGTTAGCTTCCCATACATGGTCAAGTAGTCTTTGTATAACCGAGTAATATTCACTCTCTCAAACAAGTAATGCATCAGCCATGTAATCGCAACCAATCACCAAAATGGCTCATAATCACAAAATATGCAAAATGTACCCCTAACTTATATGTTCGTTATATATTTTGAACAGTTTATGGCTCGAGAATATGATGTTACAAGCATAAGGTCAATTATTCTCCATTGAATTTCATGAGCCTAACTCCAGCCTATAGCTCGCATAAAGGAAAGGAAAAAGGCGAAAAATAAATAACTAAACAGAGCAAATTAAATCTCGCTAGAGCAAGTAATAGCATATCGACTTAACCTTGCAATTGCGTGGTCTTTTGTAGTTACTACTGAACATTATATCCTTTACAAGAGACACACTAATTGACAAACTGGAACTACATAAACATGCATTGACGTGAACGTTAAGCAGCAACTTTTTGCTAGAATAGTAGGTGGTCTAGGAGGTAGAGCAGCAAAAGAAGTCATTTTTTGCGAACCAAAAATCACCACCAGTGCAACAAGTTACCCAATTAGCAAGACAGTTATAACCTCAATATTTTGATAAATCTATTCATTTTGACTTTTGCAAGCATGACTTATTATCCGCTCGAGTCCAAGAAAACATGATCAAAGAGGAAGCAGAGAAGATTGAAAAAGTGGTTCAAACTCGTGCATCATTTCGAGTTTTCAAACGCAAAAGTCGACGGAATCTACACAATATGAGGTAACATGTAGTGGTTGTTCCTCTTATGTTTATATCTAGGTTTAGTCAAAATCGACCCTCGAAATTTTGAAGTCGAATACTTAATCTCGATTTTCTTGGTTAATGACCATGAAATGCGGTAAAATACCAAGCTTTAATGGCATAAGAAGCAATAACCGGATATTTATTAGAAATTTATTAAGGGCAAAAATCAACCTTGATCCATTATTTAGTCATTTTAATATCCTTTTCCATTTTGGTTATGCTCATCGATCATCGCTGACTCCTTTAAATTTTGAAACGTGTCATTCCTTTGTACTTTTTTCAAGAATGAGCAACCAAAAGAATGACACGTGTCAAAATTTGGGTGGAGTCGAGCAATTGATCACTGGGCATGGCCACAATGGGAAAAGGTTGTTGAAAATGACTAGATAATGGATCAAGGTTGGATTTTTTGCCCTTTTGGTAATTTTCTACTTATTAATATATTGTACTGATATGAAAGTTGTGTATTAAGAACAACTTGTTTCACTCACAATATATCATTTTAGCAGCTTGAATAAGCGATCTCAAATGCCCTTCGCACATCTTATATGTTCATGTACCAAAACATTAGCGCTTTATATAGAAAATCAGATTATGTGGTTTTTGTAAAAAGTTCACGAGTTAAATTAGGGCTGTGTGGTGTAGGCTGGAGAAGACTAAATGCGGCGAATGAGTTGTGGCTGAAATTAACGAATTGAGAGAACTCCACCATAGGCCAAAACCTTGATTATCGAATTCAAGTGGCTCTTTTAGTTTGTTGAATTTAAATATTTACTAACTGGTGTTCATTTATATGTTTAGGGCAGTGGACGAGCTTGGATTAGATAGATCGATCATTACATGTAAGATTCTTTATTGAAGTTACTTTGTTTAGCATGTCTAATGTAAAGATTAATAGATCATCATTTGGTCCATGATTTTAGCTGCTACGTCGTGTACTTCTGTTAACTGCCTATTAGCGAATTACTTATACTTGTTATTCTTGGCACTATTTAGAAAAATAGCTACCATTTTACTCTTATCGATACACTATTTGGCTTCTAGGAAGAACCGAGAGCTCCACAAGAATCTCAACATGGTGATACAATAATGGAGTCTTATTCTCATGCCTTTGCCTTTGCCCGTTAGGAAAGTAAATTATGTAGATAAAATTAATAAAAACTAACTTATAAATTGTTTAATTTAACTTTTAATTACTTTTTAGTATATATTTGTTCTACTAAAACCTAAAAATAAAACCACAGTCATACCCGTCCATCGGACGGGTTTTGACACTACATATAGTATATATATATATATATATATATATATATATATATATATATATATATTCCGCCAAATTTATTACTTGCATCCGTTATAAAAGTACCGCATCACAATCATAATTGTGATGCAAGAACTTATAATTTTAATGCACTAAACTCATGATTATGATGCAAGAACTTTATAACAGTAATGCAAGAACTTATAACCTTAATGCACTAATAAATTTTGGTGCATCTTTATTATAAGTTACCGCATCATAGTTAATAGTTAAGTGCATCAACTATGATGCACTAAAATCAAGGTTATAACCTTAATGCATTAAAATCATGATTGTGATGCAAGAACTTTATAACCGTGATGCAATGAATTTATAAACTTAATGCACTAAAATCATAATTGTGATGCAAGAACTTATAAACTTAATGTACTAATAAGTTTTGGTGCATCTTTATTATAAGTTCTTGCATCATAGTTAATAGTTAAGTGCATCAACTATGATGCACTAAAATCAAGGTTATAACCTTAATGCACTAAAATCATGATTATGATGCAGTAACTTTATAACTGTGATGCAGTAATTTATAACCTTAATGCACTAAAATCATGATTGTGATGCAGTAAAAAATTTTGGCGGGAAAAAAAAATTTCTCAAAAAAATACTTTTCATAATAACCCAAACCTATATATATATATGTGAGAGAGAGAGAGAGAGAGAGAGAGAGAGAGAGAGAGAGAAACAAAGAGCTAATGAAAACCCCTTAATATTAATTTATAAGTCTATCCAAACACTCAAATCAACTTATTTAAGTTACATAATCTAATAAGGTTCTTTATAAGCTAAAATCCTAGAACAAACACCCCCTTACTAACACAAACTGATCAAAGTTGTTGGTTTGCATTTTTGAGTACCAAACTAAACATTCCACTTTCATTTTCTCTTAAAACCAATGCCAGTGAACGAACAAAATTGTTATTGACGAATGCCGCTTTTGTTCATTTGAAACATTTGGATGTTTCTAAGCATATCCGAGATCTTTCACCAGCAAGTAGATCCATATTACTCTCAGGACCCGCTGGTAAGTCGTTTATTTCCTACATTCGAAGTGTACAACTCTTTTGCGGTCGAATTTGATTTAGTGTCTTTTATGTTTAGAGTTCTATCACCAAAAGCTTGCAAAGGCTCTGTCACATGAGTTTGAAACCAAGCTGCTCATGTTAGACATCGTTGAGTTTTCTGCAAAGGTGATTCTCAGACAAATAACCTTGTTTTTTTTAAATTCGAAATGTAGTATTTTGTACTAATGTGTGGTATCTATATACAGATACAAAACAAGTATGGTGCATTGAAGAAAAACTCAGACTCGGTAAGTATAACATATTTTCTCCATAAGGGTAGCTCTTATATATGGAAGTATGTGAGTAAACATTATGTCATGAATGCTTGTAAGATTGATTGCAAATTGGATATAAGTCGGATTAAAATTGTGAAAACTATTTTTGAACATGATAATGATGCATAATTTTATTTGTGTAGGTCAAAAGATCTATCTCTGGCATGGCTTTGCAAGAACTCGACGAGGGTGTGAGCAACTATCCTTTTGATGAGAAATTTTTTTTGCAAGAACTCTTCAAGGTAAACCATAAATGCCACTCATTGCTTATAATGTCCACTCATGGCTTATAATGTCGCTCAATGTAGCAGTTAACTTAAATTACTTTTCAGGTTTTAGTCTCTTTCTCTGAAACCAACGGCATCATTCTCTATATAAAGGATATAAAGAGGTTTCTAAAATCACCACGAACATATGAATGGTTCGATGAATTGTTGAAGATACTATCGGGGTCCACATTAGTTCTTGGGTCCCGGATTTCGGAAAGCGGAAAAGTGGATGAGAAGCTCAGTTGCTTATTTCCTTACGATATTGTAATTAAACCACCTGAAGACATGCCTCGTCTCAAACTCTGGAACGAACAAATAGAAGAGCAAAAGAAGAAATTCCAGATTCAAGATAATAAAAATCATATTGGTGAGGTGTTAGAAGCACACCAACTTGAATGTAATGAGTTAGGTTCAATTTGTCAAGCAGACAGAATGTTAATTAGTACTTACATACAAGAAATTGTGGTATCAGCAATTTCTCATCATCTGATGAGTCATAAAGATCCAGAATATCGAAATGGAAAGCTTGTCATATCATCAGCTAGGTAAATATTGTTATGAAATTGCCATTGAAGAAGAACCATCTGAAATGATTTCTAATTACTTGTATTATGATTTCCACAGTTTGTCATATGGATTAAAGATCTTGCAAGAGGATACTCAAAAGCTGAAGGTTCTGAAATTGCATTATTTCTAGTCCTGAATTTCCAAACACCCACTAGCATAACTTCAAAAGTGGCATAAACCACTAACTGATTTTCCCAAAATTTCTAACTACAAATTTCATGTTTCACACATTTTGTCACCAGGAATTACCCGAAAATGAATACGAAGAACACATAAGCCAAGAGGTCATTCCCGCCAAAGAGATCACTGTAACATTTGAAGATATCGGAGCATTGAATGAAATTAAAGAAACCCTACAAGAACTAGTAATGCTTCCTCTTAAAATACCAGATCTCTTCAATGGTGGACTTCTTAAACCATGTCGTGGTGTATTACTATTTGGCCCTCCAGGCACCGGTAAAACAATGCTGGCAAAGGCAATAGCAAAAGAAGCTGGTGCAAGCTTTATAAATATATCAGCGTCAACTATAACATCAATGTGGCATGGTGAAGATGAGAAGAATGTGCGCGCCATATTCTCACTTGCGGCTAAAGTTTCTCCAACTATAATATTTCTTGACGAAGTTGATAGCATGCTTGGGCAAAGAACAAGAGGAGAACATCTTTCGAGGAAGCTTAAAAATGAGTTTATGACTCATTGGGATGGATTGTTGAGTAAACCTGGTGAGCGGATTCTTGTTCTTGCGGCTACGAATAGACCATTTGATCTTGATGAAGCTATTATTAGGCGGTTTGAACGAAGGTATACTTTTTTCTGTTTTTATTTGTGTGCTCCTTTCAAAAGCTTAGCATACAATGAGGTTAGACAGAATTGACAACCTTTATACATTTACTTATGAATGGGTAAAATGGTTTAAACCGGTTTGAAACTTCACTTATATTGGGTTAAACTGGTGTGAAACTTTACTTTTAATGCATATAACCTCATAAACTTTTTATAAAAGAAAATACATATTAATGTTCAGATATAGTCTTTGTGATTAGATAAAGCGCACACATCACTTTGCAATAAACTTGATGAATTTGGACAAAAAGTGTTTTAAGTCAACCTGCCACGACCCATTACTCAACCTGCCTGTTTTGCCAGTCCGGTCCAAACATTTGAGAATAAAGCAGTTCATTTTAACATGGGCTGATTCAGTATGGTTGACCCGCAAAACAGCTTTTTCGTCCTTTTCTTTTTGGAAATTCTTAAAAAACAATATTAAATCAAATCTCGGGTTAAAACCATTTAACAGGTTGTTTGTATCAAAAATAGTCTTTGGGCAACTTTCTATGGTTTCCTTTTAGCCCAAATTGACCCATTCATAAGTTAATGGGTCCAAACCTATTAAATATGATTAGAAGGGTGCCAAGAATGCGTGCAGACCACGACTATTTCAGAATAACAAATGTTTTTCATTTTACGCCTAATTCAAGTAAGTTTCTTTTTCGACCGCTTCTTCCCACTACTAAAGAAAACTCATAAAATATATCAAAATGGATGTTGAATTAAAGAAAGACAAAATTTTAAAAATATGGTGAAATTAGATCATAAAAAATTAAACGGATTAAAAGATATTTAGATTTAAAAATAAAAGTGATTAATTAGTTAGGAAGTATACGTGTCACCCCATTATCGGAGCTCTTTATTTTAGTTTGTTAGAGCCTCCTTTTGTTATTTTTAGTTAGAGAAGTACACACGCCACTCAACGATTAGAGCCCTTATCTTATTTTTTAATTCTTTCCATAATAAGTAGTAAAAAGTCTGAATTTTAAGTTCTCTAATTTTAGAAAACGCATTATAAAGTAGTATAGATACTTTTAACATGTATTCTTTTATTAATTTTAAGTTCTGGACTTTACAAAGTAATTTGAGAAACAAAACGCTTAGAACCAATAAATATATTTCCATGTACAGAATCATGGTGGGTTTACCATCTGTTGAGAGCAGAGAATCAATCTTGAAAACACTACTGGCAAAAGAAAAGGTAGAGAATTTGGATTTTAAGGAGCTCGCAGTAATGACAGAAGGATACAGCGGAAGCGATCTGAAGGTCATTTTATTTATGTTAAAATTTAATATAATTACAATTTACAAATAAAAAGTGGCTCAAAAATGTTAACATTAACTACTGGAACAGAACCTGTGTGTAACAGCGGCTTATCGACCTGTGAGAGAGTTATTGCAGCAGGAGAAACAAAAAGCTATCGTAAGTCTTTGACATAAATTTCATTTTTGACTTTGATGTACAACTAAGTTATATTCATCTGTTTATTTATGATATAAAAGGACAAGATGAAAAATGAGGAAACACAAGCTTCGGACAAGAAGAAAAGTGAGGAAACACAAACTTCGGACAAGAAGAAAAGTGAGGAAACACAAGCTACGGGAGACACTAAAGAAGAAAGCAAAAATGTTATTAAACTGAGACATCTAAACATGGAAGATATGAGGCAGGCAAAGAATCAAGTAATATAGCTTGATCCTTATTTTAGTCTGTTTATATAAACGGTTTGACTATCAACCAAATATCTAATGATTTTGGGAATTGTTCACAGGTCGCAGCTAGTTTAGATGAGGGCTATGTGGAATCTATGATGAGTGAGCTGAAAGAGTGGAACGATAAGTACGGTGAAGGAGGCTCAAGAAAGAAAGAGCAACTAGCTTACTTCCTTTAATCCTAATCAAAAAATGACTTTAAAAATATATGCTCAATTTGATGTTGATATGACATGTTGAAATTTGAAATGTAAAAGGTCGTCACAAGAATGGTACTGCATCTAGACATGTGTGACATTGGAGTATGGTTGCTATTATAAAGAATCTTTTTAGTTTCATTATACTATTGGAGTGGTATTATTGAACTAAGATAATAGTCAAAAATCAGTTTGGTTTATAATGAATTAATCTCAAAGTCCAATTGTCAGTGCAACACAAGACATAGATTGGAATCTAGATTAGATTTGTAACCACAACCCTTGTGTACAAAGAATAAAACATACACGCTTAAGGCCAGGAAACCTTGTGCAACCTAGAACACAAATGTATTGGCTTGTACACGGACACATATGTGTCTCCAAACAAATGCGTTTCGGTTTTATTTATTCTCATTTGCATGTTTTCATATATTCTGAATCTTTTCAGACCAGGAAACCTTGTGCAACCTAGAACACAAACAAGTACAAATGCAGAAAAGGGTACATATTTTGTTGCAAACTCTTGTATAAGTCTTCAGGTTTACTCCTACACGTGATATTCTTAAACTCAAACTAACAATTTAATAAAATGGTATTAATTCAACAAAAATAACATCTTTCGTGTTTAACAAAACATCATGTAAATTATGTAATATGTATATCAACAAGATAACATCTTTCGTGTCATACTAGTGAATTATGTAATAGTATATCTCAACCATCTAGTGAGATGAGATTGATTGTGTTAAAAAGCGTGTCGATGCGTGATGCGTTGCAATGCGTGGCTATGTTGCATCAGACACCCTAATGCGTTGCGTTTACAGGATGCGAGGTGATGTTCGTGCATCAGGCACGCATCAACGCTTTTTTGCGCATCTATGTACTTTTGGCCTTATTAACATATAATTAGACTTAATAATGTGTATTAGGCTTCTTCTCATGGGCTTCACTTGTAAGATATGGGTCCAACTGACCAATTCCTTATAAACGATAAGACTTTTGATCTTAGTTTTCAACTATTTATGTATTTTAGCAATATAGAATCATGAACTATGAACATACATGGTATCTTTTGACATTAAATGTGATATCAATGTGTTTTGTGCACTATATATAATTTAAATATTTTTTGTATAAATTGTCGTCTCGGGTACGTGATGTGCGTGCATTCGCTTCGGCTTTTTGACCCTAGAGATGAAAGAGGACTAAAACCAGTGGTTTCAACCACACATGACACACCATAAAGCTTTTTCACATGTCTAACTTATTTCCAAGGGTCTCTTTACAAGCCAATACAGCTTTTTCACATGGCTAACTTACAAGGAGCAGCATTTGAGGTTTCCTGGTTTACAAATAAAAACTAAAATATTACTTCAACCAGGCTCATAACTAGGGGTGTCATTCGGGTCGGGTCGGTCGGGTTCGGGTCAGTCGGGTCGGGTCGAAGTCGGGTCAAGCCAAAAAATATATCGACCCGACCCTATTGAACTCGGGTTGGTCGGGTTCGGTCAATCGGGTCGGTCAAGTCGGGTCGGTCAAGTCGGGTTCGGGTCAAGTCCATTTATATAATTATAGAATTTAATTTCTTAAATTTAAGAACCAAACGTTAGGAATATAATGCTCATTGGTTTTAAAAGGTTATTATATTCATACTGGAGAAGAACGACTAATACATGCATTTTATAGTTGAATTTACATTTTCTTTTGTAATGATTTTGTTTCAACTGGCGTCAATTATATAGAATGAAAATGAATATAAAACCAAATATATGAATCAATATATGGTAAAAAAAAAAAAAAAAAAGTCGGGTTAGTCGACCAACCCGAATTTTCAAATATTTTGAACCCGATACCGACCCTGTTAGATCTCGGGTTAATCGGGTTGACCGATTGACCGAATCGGATTTTGGACTGAAGAACCCGACCAATATCCTTCGTCGGGTTCGGTCCGATCGAAATATGACACCCTACTCATAACTGGTCCTAATGGCTAACTCAGTTCCAGTTTTAAACATTGGCCCGACCAAAACAAAGATTTTTTACTAATAAGATGCCTATTTGCCTATTTGGTCTAGAACCAGTCTTTTTAGGCCCCATCTTGGGTACGACCAAGAACAACTATCTGAATTTGACTATATAATTAAATGCATATCTTTATAAACACAAGCAAAATCAAAACTTATACCCTCTAGATTAGGGGTGAGCAAATGACCCGAACGGACCGGACCGACCGACGGACCGACAAAGACCGGACCGGACCGACCACATTTAGTCCGGTCCTTGGTCTATGCATTTGGGCTAATTCGGTCTTCGGTCCGATCGGTCCGGACCACAAACCGACTATTTTGGCCTTAGTAGACTCCAAACGGTCCGGACCGACCACATTTGGTCTCGGTCTCGGTCCCGGTTTTTATCTTTCTTTGGTCTTGTCGGTCCGGTCCGGTCCCGGACCGATGCTCACCCTTACTCTAGATTACTATGAGCAAGTCCTGACACTTGAAACCTACATAATGGAGCAGTTGCCAACCGTCTTCTTTATAACGAAATAAAGGGAAAAGCTGAACCAAAATCAGCAACCAAACTAATAACTACTTGGATGTTAACAATCTATATGCATTTAGCAGCATTTAGATACAAAGATGATTGCCATTATAATCTGATTTAGGCTTTTTAATAAATATAAAAAGGCCAAATTTAGCAATGAAAATTTAGATTCATTTGGATTAGGCAAGTACCAGAAATAAAACAAAATTTATATCCCCTTTCATTCCTAGATTTCATAAACTCTAACAACTGGCCAAAGCAAACACCATGCATCAGCAGTTGCAGTGTAAAGAGGACTTAAATGTAAGAAAACTTCATTACATGATTACTAAATTTGTTTAAATTATCATGAATTCACCCAAATGTTTCAGGGAATCAATGAATAAAAGGGTTTCTAGTTTATAAAAATATCACAACAAACATATCGGACAGACACGGCTAGTCACCTGAGACTAGTGGTGCTGCTAAATTGTTCTTACGCAAACTTGGCCTTCAATGCCCCTACAGGAACCTTGCTCAAAACCTTAGCACTGAATACTGCATATTGTTTCTTGATCTCAGCCTCCGCTTTTTCGCCAAAGGCATCAACTTTGTCCTCATATTTGTCGTAAACATAAGGCACCGTGTGCAATAGAACAAAGACTGTTGATAATATACATAATTACAAATATAAGAAACAGAAAGACTGGAATAAAAACAGTCCCATATGAACAATGAATGTAAATAGCTAATACAATAAAAAGAAATGATACTTACTTGTGTAGAACAAGGTCAAGAAATTCCAGCAGCTTCCCAAAATTGAAAGCACCCACAAACCGGCAATCACCTGATAGGATTAGAAGATCAGATCATTGGTGGAATTGACTATTAAACCATAAAGCATAGAGGGTTGTAATGCAAAAAAAGTAGATGTAGAATCGGTCCATACAGCGAGAAATTTCTTCAAATCTTTTCCAGAAGCGATGCACCTAAGAACCTGAAGAGCTTTGTTAACCTCAACCCTGAGAGCATTGGCCACACCGAGAACGATATCTTCTGGGAGGGCGACTTCTGGGAATTTAGGAGGAGACCTGATCGTAATAACAAAAGTAGATTAAATGTCATGCCACAATAGCCAAATATCAAAATTTAGCAGACAGTGATTAAAGATAAGCAACAATAGCTTACTTGTTGATGAAGCTGGCGGCATTTGACCACAAGAAAAGAACTGCCAAAGCTGCTATTAGAGTGTGGCATACTAGTGTAAGCAAGTGATACTCAACCAATTCAAAAAGCACCCAAATCAAAGTGGCAAAACCAAGCACGCCAGCAGTAACCTTCTTGTCCTTCCATAGAAAGATATCAGCAGCTGTCATACAAAAACATAGAATGTATAAGAAATTATAAAGCACAACACTACAAATTCTCGTATACAAGATTAGACATGAAAATTGAACATGTAGTTTTCTAAAACTGAATATATGTGAGGCAAGCAAGCAGAAATCCATCATCATGTAATACGCCATGTTAGAAAATGCGTAACGAGACTGTACAACAGCATATTATAACATCCATATTGTGATGGTTCCATTAACGTATGCACGATCTAAAAACATTGTTAACCCACATTTTACAACAGAGTTAAATCAGCCGTACAAAGCAGCTAGACAGAAAGCTAATTCAAAAAAATAAAATACAAGGGCACCACTACCCGTTGGTAATTCAGTAAACTACGTGTACAGTTTTTGAGCAAATGCAATTTGCACAATCTAAATTGTATTTTGTTTTCCCAACAGGTGCAAAATATACTAAAATAAATGCCAATTTGACCAAGGCATCTATAATTGCTTTCAGTTAATTCTTTACGGCTTTAAGTTCCAAAACCGCAACTATAGATACTCTATCAATAGACATCCATTTAACAATATTACAAGTGACATGTTATCGACCAAAGTCCTAATCCATTACATCTTTTTTTCAAAAACTCCTACAAGCAGTCTACAATTTACAGCTATAACTTTTGGACACTGTAGGGGGTGTTTATTTCGGCATATAAAGCTGGCTTATGGCTTATTTAGTTTTGGCCTTATGTTTCATAAGCTCGCTCTTCGTGGCTTATTATGAAACTTTTCAGCTTATATATATTTATTATTATGTCATAATAAGCTTAAATAAGCCAAAAAGTTGCAAATAAGCTACAGAAAGTACGCTTATGAAACATAAGCCCAAAACCAAATAAGCCATAAGCCGAAACAAACACCCCCTTAGATACACTATAAAAGTTAGCAAATACAGATCTAGATAAGAGATCTGATACTAAACTAGCATAACTTAATCAAAACATAAAAATTAAATCATAGATCTAGTTAGCTTATCATAGATCCACGTCATCAATCATCATTCATTCACAAATCAAATCAAGTTAAATAAAAAGTATATTAAAAAAAAAAAGTGTGACATACGTTTACCACCACCTAGAACCTTATGAACAGGCCTCTGACGTCCAAACAACCTATAAACCTTATCCTTAACATCATCAACAACTTCTGATGCTGAAGACGACTTATTCTTTCCTTCATTATCGGAATCTGAAGAGGAATCTTCGTTATGAAAAGTTTCGGTTATTTTCTCCTTAACTGATTCAACGAATGATTGCTCGTGCTCGTCGGCTACTTTATCGGCCATTTTTTCTGTTAAATTAGTTGCCGGATCTGACGGAGATTCAGTTGAAAATATTGGAAAGTGTGTGTGTGGTTTTTGAAAGGTTGGTTTGAAAGCGTGTGTGTGTTGTAATAATAAAAGAAGGGAGATCTGTTTTTTAGGTTTGGAACCGAGGCTGTTTTTAAATTAGGTTCGGGTGAGGCCTTTTTCACGGGAATCTCTACTTTCAGATTCACGCCGTTTGGGTTCGCTTGTGGGCCGATTTGTGGGCTTTCAAAGTAGGGGTGTTCACGGATCGGGTAATATTCACAATGAATCAAAACGAAACCGAACCGAACCGAAAATAATCGAACCAATTCATAATCGAACCGGATTGGTCAAAACTGAACCGAACCGAACTAAATATTTGGTTATCGGTTTGGATATGGTTTTAAGAATGAAACCGAAACCGAATTCATATAAAATATATATATTTTCTATGTATATATATGAAAAAATCACTAAAACTCTTTTGTGTATAAATATAACATGATTTAAGTTTTAAAAAAATATTTTGTGCTAAAATATATATAATTAAATAAAAATAATTAAAATTATGTAATTCGGGTTATTCTGTTCGGTTTTCGGTTATAGGGGTTCGGTTTTCGGTTATTCGGTTCGGTTTTCGGTTCGGTTGAATCAAATTTAAATTCGGTTCGGTTCGGTTTTCGGTTATACCCAGAAGAAAAAAAATTAACCGAACTAACTGAACCGAATAAACCGAATAACCCGATAACCGAACCGATGAACACCCCTAACAGTAACCGAAAACCGAAATTGAACTGAACCGAAAATAACTGAACCGAATTTGTGACCGAACCGAATTGGTCAAAACCGAACTAAATATTTGGTTATCGGGTTGGATATGGTTTTGGCAATGAAAACCGAATTCATACAAAATATATATTTTTTATATGTATATATATGAAAAAAAATCACTAAAACTCTTTTTTAGTATAAATATAACATGATTTAAGCTTGAAAAAAATATTTTGTGCTAAAATATATATAATTAAATAAAAAATAATTAAAATTATGTAATTCGGGTTATTCGGTTCGGTTTTCGGTTATAGGGTTCGGTTTTCGTTATTCGGTTCGGTTGAATCAAATTTAATTTCGGTTCGGTTCGGTTTTGGTTATACCCAAAAAAAAAATTAACTGAACTAACCGAACCGAATAAACCGAATAACCCGATAACCGAACCGATGAACACCCCTATTTCAAAGTATAGGCGCGATAATTTTCCTAATTTCGGTTGTCGGGCGGGTTTTCTTTTTAATCAAATTGAACCGAATTCAAATTATATTTAATTGAAGCTAAAACCGAATTTGAATTTGATTTGATTTTCGGGTTGATCTGAATAACCTGAATTACATCATTATATTTTTTAAATTTAATTATATAGATTTTTAAAGAAAAAAATTATTTCAAACTTAAAAAGTGTTTTTTATGCTAGGATATCATTTTAATGGTCTTTTATGTATATAAATATATATAAAATATATATATTTATATGAATTCGATTTTGATTCGGTTTTCGGTTTCATTATCAAAAACCATACCCAAACCAAAACCTAATATTTAATTCATTCGGTTCGATTTTAACAAATTTGGTTCGATTTCGGTTTTTAGTTCATGCGGGTATTACCCGAATTCTGAACACACCTAAGTTTACCAATGAATGTAATAATAGTTTATCTTTGCTAGTTAGACTAGATTATTACTGTCACCTCGGCATTTACTCATGTAATTAACCATCAAATATTTGTAGCGGTAACTATCAAACCAAACCAAGTGAATAAGTATATCTCACTTAAAGGGAAGGAGGACGCATAATCCTCTTTTCTCCGTTATGGCTTGTCTTAGGTTATTCGTTATAATTATGTACTTCAAATGTATATGTACGAGCATTGGAAGGGGTCTTATGTTATATGTTTTTACGTACGGGGTGTTATGCTCCTTTATCATGTATCTACACTTTTATACTAGGCAATCATTGGTTTCCTTGAAATGGACTCTTCCCCGTAGTGTAAAATACATGAAAAAATTGTAGATATTGCCCTTACTTGTACAAAAATGGTGAGCTTTGAGTCTATGTTTAGTTAGCCTAGTAAGCGGTCGGCCTCCCCTTTTCAAGGCCAGGACGCGGGTACAATGTTTTGCTTTATCGATAATGTAAATGACTAATGTTGAGCTAAAATTGAATAGTGTTTGGCTCGAAAGGGCATCTTTGATAATTTTAAAAACTATATTACAAAATGGTTAAGGGGGCACGTGACCGCCAGGACCCTCCCTATCTCCGCCCATGTATATAACTAACTTCTTTGGTTTCATTGAATACAAGGTATAGCTTATCACCTTGTATTGGCCTTCTATATATGCTTAAAATTAAAACAAAATGGTACAGCACTATATGCAGTTATGCACCATGTTTATACTCATGTGTGCCCATCAACGAACCTCCAAAATCAATTAGTATGTAAAAAGTGACCATTTAGCATAAGAAAGCTTAATCTAGAAATATATAATAATAACTATATAACATAATAAGGTCAATACTAACGAGTGCAAAACAGATTGCATATGGTATAATGCAACACAAAAAGGTCATTGGTGCAAAATTGAGATTAAACAACAAGTACTTCTCATCTAAGGGAAGGAAAGAGTTTTCACGACTAACCTAAAGACATGCCCACATGACGAGAGAAGAAAAGTATTACCAATAAGTTGAGAAGTCTAAGTAGCACCCATGATGAATACATAAGAGAACTTGGAGGTGTGACAGTTCATCATATCCAAAAGGTCCTTTGTTCATGTTCGCGTCTGAATATGCCAATCACTCAAATCGATCATCAGATAACCGACATAGAAAACTTAATGCCTGCGAAAGTCTCCTACTTTTGGGTAAGGTAAAGGATAGAGTATATAATGAATTTTCGATTATGATGAGCTATTGAGCCATCATCAATTATTTTCCTTTGACGAAAAGAAACTAGAATTTGGTGGTATGTCCAACTTCATTAACAAAACACTCGTCTACCACTTTATGCTTTGGTATATCCATTTTTCACAATCATAAATGAGAAATGATAGTATAATATTCAAAGAATATACTTTTGAACCAAGTTACTAAATAGCCCACTTTGATGCAAGAATGACAAATGTTTACCGTTGTTTTTAAAGTTTTGCTAGAAATAAAACTAGAATTTAGGGGTGTTCATCGGTTCGGTTATCGGGTTGTTCGGTTTGTTCGGTTCGGTTTGTTCGGTTAACTTTGTTTTTGGGTATAACCGAGAACCGAACCGAACTGAATTCAAATTGACTAAACCGAACCGAATAACCCGAATTATATAAATTTAATTATTTATTCATTTATTTATATATATTTTTAAGAAAAAAAAAATCAAGCTTAAAAAATGTTATATATATATAATAAAAGAGTTTTAATATTTTTTATATATAAATAGATAAAAAAATATATAAATTTATTTGAATTCGATTTTCGGTTTGGATAAATTAAATCATAACCAACCGAAACCAAATATTTAATTCGGTTCGATTCGGTTTTGGCAAATTCGGTTCGGTTCGTTTTCGCTTTATTCGGATATTACCCAACCCATGAACACCCCTATTTCTTTGGCTTGTTTTTGTTCGTTTTATTAAAGTCATTCAAATTTAAGAATATGAGAGTTTAAAACAATTCAAAGCCCACAAAATCTTTTATATAATAATAGAACTCACTTTTCGCCAAATCAAGGGATTCGATTAACTAATGAGAGGGCTTAGTTGCAAAATCGAGCCCTCTCATTAGTTAATTGAGTTTTTAATTGAGAAAAAGTCGGGTCGTCTTAGGTGTTTACTAAAAGGCTCCCCAAACATAGACGTGTAGAAAACGCGAATAAAAAAACCTTTGAGAAACCGGGTGTGTTTTCTGAAACTTTGGTGTCGTGAAACTTTTGGGCCTATCAAAGACGTGTTTCCAAATATGAGAGGCACGTTCTAAAAGGTTTTAAAAACGATGGTTATGCTCACTGATATCTTTTCTTTGTTTGAATTGCGTTATCTGTTGGGCCACGGTTGCGAAACCCTAATCCTAAGTCAATATATACTCGCCCAATGAGGCTGCTCATCGTTCATTGGTCTTCTAACCCTTGTCCTTTGCTTTATTATCGCAGGCAAAACTATGTTCATGATTTTCAGTTTCTGATGTTGACGGCATATCTGGTGAGTGCAAACATTTGAGTTATATTTGATATTGATTATTAGTTTACATTTAATTTGTGTTATGTTTTTCGCAGAGTTTTTTATAAAGGTTTTTAATCCAGAAAAAGACCCTAAATTATGTTTAGGATTTACGCTACAAGATTTGAGGTAATAAGTTAATAGTAAGTTCTTTCAAATTATTATTATTATGTTGATTATTTTTTGTTGATTTGTATAGATATGTGACAATCCCAAATAAATTTTTGTTTGATCTATGTTTTATCATGGCAGAACATGGTACATGCTGTTGTAAGTCATTGCGATAATTAATTAACATATCATTCAATTATATATTACTTTGAAATTAGAGGATATAACTTTACTAAAAGTATGAATTGCATGTAGTTAATGTCATGTTGGTTTCGTATTCTGTTTCTAATACATGTTTGCTCACCAACAGAGAAGTTGCACGTGATCAGATCTATAAAAAAAAGTAAAACTATTTGTTCTAAGTATACTAACATAATAAATCATATTATTCCTATTTATTTAATATTTTTTCCTTTTTTTTATAGTTTGCGGGATGATCATGATAACGAGTAGATTCTCAAAATGGTTGATGATTTATTCAAAATTAGTGTTAAGAAGGTCATGTAATACAAAAAAAAAATTGTTGTTTCTGACGAGGATGTGTCTGAAGGGAAAAACTATTTAGTATTTGAATTGATCATTCTCATGTAAATGTTTTTATTTGTTCACCGAATGTATGAATTGAATAAATTTAATGTTTACATTATATATTTTAACTAGATTGTATGTATATGATTTATGTTTAAATTATTTTGATGCATGTAACTGATTTTGAAGACGTTGTTACATCCTATATTTTAGTCAATATTTTTTTATAATATACTTCTGATTCTGATTGCCGTTGCTTGAAATATTTTAATTTGATTGTATGTATCTGATTTCTTATTCATTGATTCTGATTTATATAATTGTTTTCTAAAGACGTTGTTACATCTTATATTTTAGTCAATATTTTTATTGCAATATATTTATGTTTCTGATTGTCGTTATTTAAAATAATATTAAATACTTATAGGTTTTACAAAACCGTTTTTGCCATTTAGTGTTTACACTATATTTTTTAATTTGATTGTATGTATCTGACTTCTGATTAAATAATTCTCATGTATAAAACTGATTTCTAAATATGTTTCTGATTCATATAACTGATTTGGAAAGACGTTGTTGCATACTATATTTTAGACAATACTTTTCTTACAATATATTATGATTCTGATGGTCGTTATTTAAAATAATGTTAAATACTTATTGGTCTTACAAAACCGACTTTAGCATTTATCACAAACGATAATATAAAAGGACTTTTCAAATCTCTAAAACAAAATAAATTAAACAAGATTCAATCCAAAACTCAAAAACAAAAGCATGTGTAACTACGTTAATTGCACATTGTATTCTGAATCTCCAGGTTTAATTGACATCAACCACAATCATCGACCATACAAGTAAGTTATAATATCTATTTGTTTATTACATATGCTATATACCATATATTTGACGTATTGTTTTAAAATATAAACAGTATCCATGTCAGTCTTGCATCAAGAATGTTAAATGTATGCATTCATTAAGGTGGAAGGATCATAACTGATAGGATCCTCAGTTTTTATTGGGGTGGTGATGAAATAAAATTACCATCAATAGAAGTAAGGTACATAAATTTGAGTTTTATTGAATATTGAATTACAACAAACCTCACTGAATACAACATACTTAAGAAGTTATATTATAGAGTTCCTGGCAAACAAGTAGTATTTTCGGTAGATGGTGGTCTTATGCCCTTTGAAAAGAAAATGATCTTCAGGTTTTGATAAGCCTTGAAAACAATGAACATGATCTTCAGTTTTTTACAGTCCATATACATGGTTTGAGAGGGAATGGACGCGTGATTTGGGTCCATAGCATGCACATAATCCAATGGTAGAAGATGAGGAGTCATATGTTTAGATAACTGATAAGGACAATGATTCAGAATCGGATAGAATTGACTATAAACATGTTGTTAATAATAATCAACAAGTTATGAATTTTGGCTACAACATTGTTGGAGACAACTCCTCACAAGAAGAAAACGATCACTTTGAACAAAATTTTCTTATGACAACTGGTATCGTGAAAGATATAGTATATGATAAGAATATGTTTTTGGAAAAATGCTTAGATTAAATGTTGTTTAGTAGTTTCTTATGTTCGCGTGTTTTTTTAATGGTAAATTGTTTGTGTATTTTTGCTTTTGTCGATTAACTTGTCATCTAAGATTGTATTGGGATATGGTATGAATGGGTTGTCATTGTTGTTATCGATTTGTGGTTTAATATGTTGATATGGGTTTGGTTATGGTTAGTTTCTGATACAACCAACTAATGTTGATGTGCTCATTTAATTATTTCTGATGTAAATAACCTTTTATATAAAAAGAGAACTAACTAATTAATGTTTATGTGCTTATTTAGTTGTTTTGATGAAAATAATAGATTGAAAAATCAAGATGTTTTACAAATCTGAAGGAAAAAATCTAAGACAAATTAATTTAAAACTTTTGAATTGCTATCATAAAAAAAATTAAAAATATGGGTAGGTGAACTTAAATACTAAATGACTTTAATGAGAATATTCACCATCTAATATCAATGAAAGGAAACAATATTTTATTCTATATTTATTTTACCGAATAAATATATTTTGATTCTAATGTTCATTAATAATGGTTTAATTGCATATGACGATATAGTTTATTGATTTGTTATTTTAGTATTAATTTAAATCTCATTGATTTAGGGATACGTTTGTTATTGTCTTAAAAACGGTAGTTATCTTCATAAGTTTTTTTTTACATATTTAAATTACGTTATCCATTAAAATACGAATATGAAACCCTAATATAAATGTATATATAATCGCCTGATAAGAGTTATGTTATTTACACATCGTATGAAAATATATTAAATGTATTATTTCCGTATTTATCGAATGGTAATATTTTCTCAATAAGAAACGCCTTACTAAATATAAGAGAGACATTATAGAAGTTTTTAAAACTATAGTTATCTTCACCGAGATTTTTCAACATTTGAATTACGCTTTAGAGTCTATATATACTGCAAAATGTCACACCCTCAAAATGGGTCGCAATTGAATGTTATTCCGAGGGCATGACGTTCATGGTACAAAGTTACAATTATATCGAATGACCTATATGAGTTGTTTTGAAATACACGTTCGATAAAGTTCAAACAAGGGTTTAAATCATTTCAAATGCAAAATTTACAAAGTAATAAAATAAGTATTTGGAAAATTTATCGAACGATAATTAAATGTGTAGTCTTCGGAATATGCGACTCGAATGCTCATGCTCCACATAATGCCAATCAATCTTGTACCTGAGAATACATACATGCTAAAAGGGTCAACAATAATGTTGGTGAGTTCACGGGTTTAAGTGTCTAAAAGCAGTGTGGACCACAATATTTTAAAAGAAATTGTATAAAAAGAGTTACTGTTGCACTAAGCTCATTACACCGAAGCCTTAACAGTTAGTTCATGTTATCACGCCAAACATGTGCTTTGCCAAACACCTGCACGACATCAAATGAAATGCGTCCGTTTGACCAGTTGGAGCGACCAACCCCGGACGGGGGAGTTTACCCCCAATAGATCTATTCACAACATTAGCGCTTACAACGTAATTAATGGCTCGTGATTGTGGGGAAGTTAATGGAAAATGTAATAACTTCGGCAATCCGTAATTGTTTTATGTACTTGTGTCCATAGAAAGTAATAAGCAATGTATTCTCACCCTAATAGTTAAGAAATAATGTAATCAAGTAAAACGAGGCTATTGTTGGGAATTAAACGCAGCGGTACTAAATGTTTTAGTACTACAAAGCATACAGACTGAATTAGTGAAGATTACACTAGCAGTACTAATTGATTTAGTACTGCTAGTACATAGAGTTTGTACTACTTAGATGATATGTACGCGTTTTATATTTATAGAATAGATATTGTACATCTTATACGATTATATAGTGATAGTTTTCTTGTAAAGGACTCCTTGTCCTATAAAAGGAGGTCCTAGGTTATATTATCATATACACCATTATTAGAACATTCGTGTGAAAAAGCTTCAAGGTTATATACCCTGATACTAGCTAAAGTATCCGTATTATTATTTAATAATATTGAAGTGTTTTGATAAGAACTTTGTCCATTGCAGTTTTACCGTTCTATTGTTTATTCTTCTAAGTGTTACCAAGTAGATTCCGCATACTTGTTAGCATTAAGCTTTGTTTCATTCACAACTGTTTTGAAATCATCCAAGGCAATATACTTATACAAGCTAAGAAGATCCAAGGTTTGGGACTCACAACTATGAAACTCACCGTAAGTGAAATGTATTGATTTTAGGAAAAATCAACAAAGGAATCGTCACAATTGTTCCGGTAAGCCGCCTAAATTATTATTTTTATATCACCACCTAAGAGTTTTGTTAGTTTTACAAGTCAAAATAATGTTTACGTCAAGTTCGACATCTAATACATAAGTTTAATTTATAATCGTACTGCTTTTCTAAATTCTAATAGTCAAAAAATTATTTATAAACTATATCCTCAATGTATTATTTACTATTTTTGTGTCATTGGTTAAATATTATCCCAAGTAGTTGGTAAAATAATACTTATAAGGTTTTACTACGCGCATAAATATTATATAAGTGTTACAATAATATTTTCTAAGATTTTTATAGTCCAAACGGACCCAAAACGATCTAAAATGCGAATTTATATTTCTATCAGCTTTTTCATATAGAGAAAACATATGCATAAAATTTATTAACTTTTCGCAAAAGTAGTCCGAACATAATGGGGTCTAGATCTTTAAATAAGCACTTTCATGATAAAAGAAATGTCGCTAATTAAGTAAAACATGATTCCGGACAAGTTTCATTTTATAAGTTTTGGCTGAATCGGAACCAAAAGGGGTCAAAATCCCGTTTTAAAATCTGGACATAATGTTAACTTTTACAAAAAGCTATCAAAAGTTTATAAGTTTCGTTAATCTGCAATTGGCCATATCTTTCTCGTTTTAAGCCCGACTTTTATGTTCTTTATATCCCCGGAAAGGTAATTAAGTGTACCAACATATTTTTAAGTTTATAACTTGTCAAAAGTATTTTAAAGTTACTGTTCACTCGAGTAAAAATTTGGACAATATTTATTTTTATAAAAATCATTATTCCAACTTTGTTTTTAACAATACAACCTTCTAACAAAATCCCTTCAACACTTTTACCATTTCATATCCATTATAACTTAATCGCTTCAACCATATAATTCAATATATCCAAGAATCAATAAAAATAATTGTGTAACCAAGCTATAAAACAAGTAACTCAACAATACCTGCATTTTTAGTATGTGACTTGTAGTATGTTAAGACTATTTATTTCAAGTGTATGTTATTTATAAAACACAACTAGTTGGTGATATAACATAATAATCAAGATGTTCAAAGTAAAATGTAAGAATTGAAAGTGTGAAAAATTGAAACCTTGGGATGATGATGAGGTGATTACAAACGCTAATTAGCCCAAATAATACCCAAACTAAGCTTCCAAATCAATAACACTTTAACCCTTAAACGAATTAAGCACCAATAAGTTATCAATAAGCAAAACCAAACTTCCGCCTTTGTTTTTCCTCCTTGGCGAAAATATAGAAATGAAAACAAAAGTGTATATTTTCTATGGTGTAAAATGATGTGTTAATTCATCATTTATATAGTAAAACCAGGTATGGTCATGAAAATATATATATTAGTACCAAAAGCAATTTTGAGCTAGATGAGAAAATTTCAAATATATACTGAGTTGAGGTTGCTTATTCGGTTGAGAAAGAAGAAAGAAGGGCAAACCATGACTCATAAATGTTCTTGTCCATAAATATCTATAATATAATGCATTTAGTATTAGTTTGGGTATTAAATTAACTAGCATTAAGGTATAGAGGAACAAAAGATGTTGTCTAAATTGTAGAATAAAGTATAAAAATCTTGTAAATGTAGTTGGTATAATTTTTTACCCCTACACTATTATTTAGGAAAACCAATTATAAAATTTGTAGTATTTGGGAAACTCAAATGTATTAGATTTGAATCCCCGGATCGTTCCAAGCGAAGGATGAATGGAGTTTAAAACTCACGTCGCGTTATTCGGGATTTGAATGGGTAAAAAGGATTTTTGAGTGATTTCTAAACTACGGGGCAAGCAATAATAATAAAAGGCATATAAATCTACTAATCCTGAGGTGCAAACAAGTAATCTCAATTAAGTACGCAAATTGAACTAAAGACGCAAATTACTTTATGCCAAAAAAACGTATTCTAAAATGCAAATTAATCTATTTTACCCTAAAAGTGATCTAATATTTTTCTACAACTTAAAATCTGATTTAAAAACTATCTAAAATTTAAAACTAATTTTTTTTTGGTTTTTGATTTTTGATTTTTGGAAAAAAGCGGAATATATATATTTTTTGACTTTTAATTTTTGAATTAACATCTAAATTCGGGTTTTTACGTTTTTAGGATTTTCTTTTTAGAGATTTTTTTAAAAACTAATTTAACTAATTAAAGTTTAAACTAAAATTTAAATGACAAACTACAACTAGTGACAATGAATATTAAGCCACAATATGACTTTTATTAAAGTTTACAAATTTAATAACTTTTATTAAGTTATTTAGTTAATAAAGCTTAAAACTTTATTTAACTAATTAGCAAAATTAAAGTTAATAAAAGACTTAACAAACATAAGACGAATAATTAGACGTAACGGTAAACTAAGAATCTAAGCTAAAAAAAAAGTAAGAGAATAGAACCCGGTGATTTTTACGAGAGAAATACCACCCAATCTTATAAACTAAATAAATTATTAAAGTTTATTTTTTTATTAACTTTAATTTTGCTAATTAGTTAAATAAAGTTTTAAGCTTTATTAACTAAATAACTTAATAAAAGTTATTAAATTTGTAAACTTTAATGATTTTTTTTAAGCTTATAAGACCCGTAAGCTTCACGCCTTATGAGGTAGGATCGAATTACACAAACAAAATCAAAACTTTAAAGGTTAGCACAAATATATAAATATAAGATTTTTATAATAAAAAGCTAAAATAATAGATAAACTAATCTTAATAAATCAAATCTTAACCACCAAACTCTCTCAAGGAGATATGTTTCCACAAAAACTAATTTGGGTATTAAGGTTAAAGATGTAAAATATAATATATATTTTTTTCAAGAAAAGAGAAATATTAAATAACTAAAACAATTAGGAAATTTAAAATAAAATAGTGAACTTAAAAAATTAACTTTTTTTCTTTTTTTTTTTTTTTTTTTTTTTTAGGAAAAGAAATAAATCAATGAAAATATCAAATGAACTCCGAAAATTCCAAATATTTTTTAGCAACGCCGTAAAAGTGATAGAAGCTCACGTAAAAGTTTTAGAATTTTCGAATTAAATAAGTATTTTGTTTTTCGATTTTTATGTTTAAAATAGCAAATAAATCAAAATAAATGGTAAACTAGTTCAAAAAAAATATGAAAAATTTACACTATCTTAAGAAAACTATAAGAAGCTACCAGAAATTTTAAAAATATTTTTTTTAACGTTTTTTACTATTTTTTAAAAATAAAATTCGAAACAGATTTTTAAAGAAAAATAAAAAAACTGTTTTTGATTTTTAAAAAAAAAAATACTAAAACAACTCAGAAAAATACGAAATTTTTATGACGAAAATAAAATATATTTTTGGATTTTTTTGTAAAAAAGACAAGATTTTTAGAGACTTTTTACTATTTTTAAGCTAAATAAAACAATAAAAAAGTAAACTTTAATAAAAATAAACAATAAAAACTAAACTTTTATAAAAATATAAATATGATATGTTGAGCGTGTGCACGAAGCGTATAAAATACACTCACACAATCTTACATAACTCAACTCTTCATGGCATATTTTTATAAAAAGTTTTATAAAAAAAAATGAAATAAAAAAGATTAAGAAAATAAAAGAGATGCAAAGATAATAAATAAGATGAACTAACTTGCAAGAAATAAATAAAACCAACTTTTATAAAACTAAATAAGCATAAAAATTACAAGAGTTTTGGTAGGAAAATAAATAAAAGAGATGATTAAAATGAGGTGAGGAGGTGGGTTTTTATAGACCCACTAGTTACACTTTGGCCCCTACTAGGGTTTTACAAATTTTCATAAAAGCCCCTAAACTATTATAACTTGGCACAAAAATTCCCTATTACAACTTGGTCCCCAAGTTAAAATTACAAATGCACTTGGCAGATTTCATTTTTGGATGCATTGGTCTTGGATCTCGTTAATCGTTCTTGGCTTTCTCACCGGGCTTGGATTAGGGGTGTTCACGGATTGGGTAATATCCATAGTAATCGAAACCGAAACCGAACCGAACCGAAAATAATCGAATCAATTCATAACCGAACCGAATTGGTCAAAACCGAACCGAACCGAACTAAATATTTGGTTATCGGTTTGGATATAGTTTTGGCAATGAAAACCGAACCGAATAACCCGAATTACATAGTTTTAATTTCCAAAACTATATCCAAAACTATATATTTGTGTTAAGTGTTGCATTTAATTTCCATTTAACCTCATTTTTTCTGCTGATCTATTTTTCCTTCTTTTATACATCTTAATTAATCCTTCGTTCGGGCTTTGTTTAGTCTTTAAAATTTTCTTCTCTTTCCTCGATGCTCCAAATAAAATTATCATTAGACTCGTAACTTCGTGCTCCTTCCATTCTCGTGCTCTTTTTTGTCCATTTTTTCTTCTTTTTGTCCATTTTGATTATATCCGTGCCTGTACATACATAAACACAAAAACACAAACATTAATGGCTTTAGGGGTTAGTTTTTGGTCTTTTTGGTCCGGTTTTGATAACGAAAAAGGTATATATTTTCACATATACCAACTATTACAATATGAGATATATAATCCTTGAAGTTTGAAAGTTGGCAAAAATGATCCCTCTATAGTAGCTTCCATCATGTTGATGTGGCAATATATAAAATAATATAAAATAAAGGTGACTAGAGAGGGATTCGAACACTTGATCAATCATGTCACCGAACGCGCCCTTACTAAGTGAGTTAGGAGTACTTTTGTTAATTATATAGCATTTGAACTTATATAAAGGCTTTGGACTGCAGCTTTGAACCTTTAGATATAATTTGGACTGGCCCGTTCAAGGTGAACCGGACCGGTTCTTGGGGTGAGGCCGGTCCGTTGGACTCGTTTTTTCATGCTCTTTTCAATGGTGTGCTCGAGGACTTTTTATGACTTCGTTTGAGCCTCGAAAAACATGAAAACATCATCGAAACTCATTCAAAAATCACCGTTTTTGCTTTGTTTTCAAACCCTTATACCTGCAAGACATGATAACACATATCGAACATACTCGCGATATAATTTGACATATTTAATGATTATTAGTCTGTTTTAGGGTGATTTTAGATATAAAATAATGTGTGTTTAAGCACACATCATTGGTCCTCATTAATGATTTCTACATTGATACACTACATAAAATGATTTTTTTTTTTTTTTTTTTTATTCTTTACTTTTCAGGGGAGTCGAACTTATATGTTTATTAATTGGTATAATGGCAGAAAAGTTGCTTGATTACATTAAATCTATTGAGGATGAGGACAAGTTATTGATCAATATAGGGAATGCTAGAGCTTATGATGATGGAAAAGGTATATATGTATGTTAAATCTTCATTATTTTTTGTAAGAAAATAATTATTTTGTAAGATGAATTTAATTGCTAAATCAAATACTTGCATTTCTTGAAATTAAACATTGTTAAATTTAACATACATAATTCGCATATCCTCCTATAATATATGTTAACCATCGATTGGGAGCACGTTTGAAAGCTTTAAATGCGTACAAAATGTTTAAGGTGATAATTCTCAAAATTTATAAATTCATAACTATATTTTTAGTTTACACTTTTACTAAGTCTAATGTCATGATTTTATTTTTATTCGTGGATGTAAACGTAAAGAAACAACAAATATGATAGAGTTCATGAAAAAACTGCTATTAAATTTGAAACAATTATATTATTGATTTATTTATATTTCACTATTGCATTTTAGTTTGAATAACATAATTACATGTGTTTCTTATATAGTAATTTATTTTGCCCTATGCAAAATATTTGAGTTTTAAACACTTGTATTATTGATTGATTTATATATTTTTTGTTTTGTTTTGGTTTGAATATCAGAATTCAGAATTACATGTGTTTCTTATATGATAAATTTTTTTATTAAAAAAAAATAAAATAAAAAAAAGACCACAAACAAAATCATGTTCTTTCAAGACCATTAACAAAACCAAAAACTCTAAGAAATCCACAACCCCACATCAAACAACCATAGCAAAACCTTTAATTCCCATGTTTCAATACAATGTTAAGTAATAAATTAATCGGAAAAAACATAACCACTCAAACAATTTGTTTTTTAAATAAACGCATCAATGTAAGATAAATTTAAAACCAAATTCATTTATATCTTTTGCATCAATTATTATATAACACGAACAAAGGATAAAAACATAAACAATTTGTTTCTAAAAAAACACATCAACATAAAAATCTACTAAATATAATTTAATATACACATTTTGCATCCAATCTTTGTATTTTATACGAAAAGATGTTAAAACTAAACTGATAAACAAAATAGGATAAAATAAAATTGAAAAAAGTAAGAACAAGTTTTCAAACTTTTATATAACAAAAAGTTTTGAAAAATGTAAAAACGATAGTAATCTTACCGACATCGTTTCTGTATTTAAATTACTACTAATGGGCTTAATAAACATTTGACCTAATGGGCTTAATAAACATTGTGGAAAACTAGAAGGGGGGGGTTGAATAGTTTTACCAATTTAAAACTTCCTTTTAAATATTTAGATCGACTTATGTCAATCTATTTGATTGTTTATGTTGGACGTTGATAGATAGATATATAAACATATAATGAAAGATAAAGAGTAAGAAGCACATCACCACGACACAAGTTATTTATAGTGGTTCGGCTACAAGGACACCTTCCTTGCCCTACTCCACTCCCCGAGTCACCTACTCGAGTTCGTAAGCACTACACCAACTCCTTATGGCGGAGAAGCCTTCACAACGTCGCTTAACCTTTTCCTGTACAAAGCTAAATACCGAGTTCTTTCACACCAAGGCGAACCACACCTAACACAACGTCGCCTACCCTTTATACGGTGCTAGGCTAACCACCGAGTTCTTTCACACCTTAGGTGAACTACACCTTCACAACGTCGCCTACCCTTTATTAGGTACTAGGCTAAGCACCTAGTTCCATTGCAATGGAGGAACTACTACCCTTCACGACACAACACCTATTATCAAAGAGATCTACCCTTGTTACAACACCATCAAGGATATCACCATCCTTGTGAATAAATAAACACTTATATGTATAATGATGCACCTCATCGATTATACGACCCAAGCATTCTTCCCAAATGCTACTTGATTTGATTCTTCGCATCCTTCACTAATGCCTTTGACACAACGCTTGGCATCCTTCACTAATACCTTCGCTTGACACCTTAAGCATTCTTCACTAATGCTTTGACGCAGATGATCAACATCTTTCACTAATGCTTTCATCTTGACACTTTCGGCATTCTTCACTAATGCCTTCAACCCAACATCTATGGAGAAAGGAAGAACTATCAACAAGAGAACCTTCGTTGTCTTGATGATGATGAAGCATGGCAACTCATGGACTTGAGCTTGCACGTCTTCAAGATGTGGTGATCTTTCCTTTAATAGGAATCTACAAGATCACACAAGAACAAAAGAGAAAAGCTACATAGATCTCTTGGATCTTAGGTTAGAGGGTTAGAATACTTGGGGGAAGTATGTGTGTAAAGGGATAAATAGAAAGGAAGAAATGGCTCTCATTTATAGAGGAAATTCACCATCGTATCCCCGGATCCCACGGATCCTTCCACTGGGATCCGGCTAGCACAAAGCCGTGGATCCGTGGTCCGCTCCTCTTGCCCATGGGTATTTTGGGTTATGGGTCATGGGTCATGGGTTATGGGTTGATCCATGGTTTTCAATCTAGATACAATGTACCTTAAGGATACATTAAACTTGTGTAAGTGGTATATATAAAACCATGGGTTATGGGTCAAAAACCATTTGCTAGTTTTTATCTTTTTAGTATATACTTACTTTTACCCATTTTAGTATATACTTGTTTTTACCCATTTTAGTGTACTTAATATAAGTATGTATTAACCCAATATGTAAACACTAGTTGTTGTACATATGTATCTAACTCATAGAGTTACTTAAACTTGTTAAGCCAATATGTAAACACTAGTTGTTGTACATGTGTATCTAAAATATAAAATCACTTAATCTTGTTATAGTGTTTTATGTGAAAACGTAAGTGTGTTATAAAACTATTAGTTCAAACCATTTACGTATTTTATTTGTTTCGTTAATATGATTTTACTTTTGTTATCGACAAAACATTAGAAGATCGTAAAATATAAATAAACGCTTTTACGGCTTATTTGTATTAACAATCTCCCTTTTGTTGATGACAAAACATAAAATTATTTTAAGGAAAAGCTAAAATTGTAAGCGTTTGAATTTGTAGTTTTACTTTCTTCTCCCCTTTTGTCGAAACAAAAGTGTTTGAAGAAACTAACACAATTTTATAAGAAAAATTATAAAAGATGTAATGAGAGCAAGTGACGGAATGGTACTGTCTTAACTCCCCTTGACGAGTCCATCCCTTTGAAAAAGGCGTCAAGGACATAATGTAAAATAAGCTACTTGTGTTTGCAATTAAGTTTGCAAATGGTTCGTCTAAGTGATTTAAAATGTGCTCCCTAATATTGCAAAGTTGCAATGGGGTAGCATGAAGTGTAATCCAAAAATGGATTAAGTTGCAAATGATTTTGCAATAATGTTTGACACAAAGCTCCCCCTAGCTTTTATGGTGTCAAAAACTTCATGTGTTATTTTGAAAATCTACAAAGTAAAGGTTAGAAAAACAAGAGTATAGTGCATAATTTCCTGCAAAAGAGACTCAAGTTAGTAGAAATTTGTGCTTCTGTACCACGGATCCCACGGTTCCCTTCAAGGAGGGATCCGTCCAGTTATTAGGAAGGGATCCGGCTATCTGTCACAGTTTCTTCAGCAGTGAAGAAATGTCAATGAGATAAGTGTACAATAATACAAGCACAACACATATAATAATCATGACATAAAAGTATTCATTCAATAAAACAAGAGATACACAACCAAATTTCTAAAAACTAAGAGAATGAACATTAGCCATATAAGTACTACCAATACTAATCTTAATTCGGGATAAAGAAAGTGACAATGTGCTTAAGTCTAGGGATGGGTGGACTTGTTGAATTGATCCAACTTTGCAAGAAGATGATTGAACATGTAATGTATCTCATTTCGTACTTCTTGAACAAGTCCTTGAGTTTTTAGACAATTTGGGCAAGTATTGTCTTGGTTTGGCCCCGAAGGAAAAATGATGTTTGAGGGGCTCAATGTGTGTTTGAGGGTCTTCATTTTGAGAAGTAGGTAGAGGTTCTAAAATGAGGGTGGTAATGGAGCTTCTTCCATATGATCAAGGTTGTTCCTTGTTTCCCATGATGGGCTAGTTGGTGTTGTAGGTGGTTCCCTATTCAATGAAAAGGTTGGTGAATGGGAGGTTCTTGGTGATGAATGAAACAATGAATATATGTTTGGATGCGGAAGAGGCTCATTCAATGAGTGTAGTCCATTCTCAATGAATGAAGGTTTTGATGGCTTGCTAGAACTATCCATGTTAGGTTTGGAGCTAGATGATCCCTTTTCTAGTTGGAAGGATTTGATGCTAATCCTTGCGGTTTTCTTAGCTTTTGTTGGATGGGTTTGGTGAGGTGGGATTCTAGAGTCATTATCTCTAATAGGGATGTTTCGTGGATGAAATTTCATGGATCATTTGACCCTTTCTTTTGGATGATCCTATGTTTGAGGAGTTGTTGCTAAGAGCTTTAGTCATGGTGATGAAGGTGCTAATGTGAGCTTCAAATTTCGATTCTTTTGAGATGTGATTAAGAGTGGTGACTTAGTCCTAAGGTGTGTTTGGTTATAAAGGAAAATTTGAAATAGGAAACTAAATCCTTGACCACTTAGAGGATTAGGCATGCTCTTGAGATTTTGATCACTCTAGGAAGGTAATTAATGAATGCTTAAAGGTGGTTAGAGAAAAGATAACTTGAATTTGAATTAAGGAGGCTAATCGTTTTCTTTTCAGATGTACGGATCCCGCGGATCCTCTCAAGAGGGATCCGCTGGTTATAGACCGTGGATCCGGCTATCGACAGTTCTAAGTGAAGTCATCATGCCTTTGTAAGGTTTCAAGTGATGGACTTGAGGTTTTGACTTAACTTTGAAGTTTATAGTGTTGGATATCTCAAATCCTCAACCATAACAAGTAATGGTACTTAATGATGGTTAGACTAAGAACACTTACCTTGGGTAATCTAACAATTTATTAGTCAAGGTTTCCTTTCAATATGTTGTGAGAAAATGATGATACTAAGTCCTAAAAAGTCGATGATGTCCTATAATGGATTCACTAAAATCTATAAAACAAACTTATTTTTGGCTCTAATATTGAGTCAAAGGAGATTGAGATCAATTTGCTAAAATTGAAGGACATATCAACCTAAGTGCTATCAAATGTGATGGATAATGTGTGAGTGTTGGAGCGGAATAATGGTGAGTTTTGACTAGTTGGAAGTGTTCTAGTGGACTATTTTGATGAAGCTAAATCTGCTTTCTCACATCGCTTGCATACGGATCCCGGTTCCCTTATGGGAGGGATCCGCCGGTTGAAAACTGGGATCCGCCAATCAGATCATCGAAGGCTTGCGTAAATTGTGCAATTTATGCATATTATAGAAAATACTTTTCTTAGTTGTTTCTAAGTAGACTAAGGGCAAGAACATAACTAATAAGACTTGTAACAAAGTGGGAAACACTCGAGTTCCTAGAATGAGTGACGACGACCATACCAAGAGGTCGTAAAATCTCATTTTCAAATACCTAAGCTAGAATGTTTAGTGCCAAGATACGGCAATACCTACATACTACAAGCATAGTTAAAGTTGTTTACAAACCATTGTTTCGAAATTGTTCATCAAGTACTTAAGCTTTTGGACTTTACCTTTCTTCACTTCTTCACCCGTCCTTTATCAAACCATCTTCACTTCTTCTTCCTCAAGAAATTGGCGAAGCATTTGAAGATTCCCTTGGTTTGTTGCCATTCGGGCGATTCATTGGGGATGTTTGGCAATTGGTTAATGTAGTCAAAAGGGTCAAGATCAATATTCTCAAGTGGGTTGCTACTAATCCTTCACCTTCACCTTCTTCTTGCCTCTCCCTTTCGTCCGAGGAATCCGTGGGTGGATGTGGCCTTTGCCTTCTACCATGAACCTTGTTGTTCTACCCTCGGTTAGTGGAACCATGACCTTATTGCAAAAGTTATGATCAAGGGATTGTGGGAAGGATCTAATGCAAAGATGAATTTGGCAAGACGGGTTAGAAGCATTGCATACGGAGTACCATCTTGTCCATGCTTCTCACACTTGCCATTCTTTTGACCATGTAGTAGGCAAGATTGAATCTAGTATTGGTCACTAGACAATATATCATGAAGCTTAGGCAAGCATTGGGGTGATCCTTGTTTCCTACTAGACATACCACATTTTCTCTTATCACAACTTCCCATTTCTTATATAACCCATACATTTCAGAAAGCTCCATTTGAAAAGGATCCCTATAGATCACTTTTGACTTTCTTGTAACTCTTGATGGTGATGCTCTTGGCACAAATACGTTGTCCTCACCGTGGTTGCTTCTGGGATCAAAGTGTAGTAGATATCATGGTGATCAACCATTGTGTGTAGTTGTTCCAAAGACCATTCATTTGAGTACATACAAACGCCATCATATGTAACTCCTAGAATTCTTCCAAGCTCCACAAGAGAAAGGGTGTACTTATGTCCATTAATGGTAAATTCAATTGAGATGGACCCATCATCATTTCTAATTATACCCATAGTCTTGTAAAACTCAAGCACAAAGACCGGCAAATTTGTTCGCTTATATCCAATAAACAATTAAACCCAATAGTTCCAAATACTTCCCTCATGTCGGTATTTGCAAGAAATGATGGATCAACAACTCTACCTTCATGAAAGAGTCTCCTTTCAAGTAACTTAAAAGCTTTCCTATCATCCGGATTTAATCCATTTTTCCTATGGTACATGGGAATGTAGTGAGAGGTGTCTTGGTAATCTTGTTGCTTGTTGCTTGGCATGATGTTCCTAAATAATGTAACCACAATGTGGTGTTAATGGTGAATAGTAACCTAGAGGGTTTCATCACAATTTAGCTCTCATCATCTTTGTTGGGTTCAAGAAATGTGTTTAATTTGTATTAACAATGTTAAATCTTTGATTTAGATTATCTTAGAAAACAATGTGATAACAAATAATGGTAAACCCATTTGAACCCAACTCTTAAAGATGAAGTAATTGTAATTCTAAGAATCAAGGAATTAGATTAACAATGTAGTGAAGATTGAACTTACACACGTGATTGTTAGGCTTGAGAAAATGATCAATTAGCTCCTATGAACAAGAATGAGTTTTTGTTCGTGAGTCTCGTGAAATGAGTGATGATGAAACATCCACGGATCATTTTAGCTTATATCGTCTTCTCGTTGCACGGATCCCGGATCCTCTCATTTGGGATCCGTCTAGTATAAACTTAGGGATCCGCATGACAAGAAAATCACTCAAGAAATTCCTTGATAACTTTGGTTTGGGAGTTCTAAGATACCTAGTATTTTGGTGTTAATGTTCTAAAACTTGTGGTTTGAGGTTTTGATGATTAAATGCTATTCCTATTTAGACAAGGTTCCCTTTTTTAAGAATTAGTCGTGATTCTTGGGAAGCTTTTCAAATATTATAATAAAATCCTATTTTATTATAATATAAGAAGTTTCACATGGATATTTATTGATGTGCATGAGATGTCAATAAATCCTTTGTGGTGAATAATGATTGATGTTATCATATAATTAGATATCATTATTATGAGTTGGTAATAAAGTCTACAAAATAAAATCGGAGAAAAGAAAAAAAAATACTACAAAAGAATAATTACTAGAATTATTACTACTAAGACATGCAATCAAAATACTAATAACAAATAAAGATAAGTAATTAAAGATCATACCTTTCCCAAATATTCTTTTAAGGAAAAGAAATATTTAGATGTTTCTTGGAATCTCCAGATAACATAAAGATACTTAAACATTCTTTTTGCGAGAGGAACAATTGAGATGAATTCTTCATGATGTTTTTGGTAGTTCCAAATCCAAGTATGGATAATGCTTAAAAAAAATGTTAGAGCATTCTATCATTGTCCAGCAATAAACAATAAAAAAATTATTTTTAAATTATGACAAAAATAATCCTTCTTTGTAGTTTTCAAACATACATGGATCGTATCAAGTTTTTAAAGTACAACATACTCTAAGAAACTTGGTAACGAAGCTCTGATGCCAATTGTGGAAAACTAGAAAGGGGGTTGAATAGTTTTACCAATTTAAAACTTCCTTTTAAATATTTAGATCGACTTATGTCAATCTATTTGATTGTTTATGTTGGACGTTGATAGATAGATATATAAACATATAATGAAAGATAAAGAGTAAGAAGCACATCACCACGACACAAGTTATTTATAGTGGTTCCACAAGGACACCTTCCTTGCCTACTCCACTCCCCGAGTCACCTACTCGAGAGTTCGTAAGCACTACACCAACTCCTTATGGCGGAGAAGCCTTCACAACGCCGCTAACCTTTTTCCCAGACAAAGCTAAATACCGAGTTCTTTCACACCAAGGCGAACCACACCTAACACAACGTCGCCTACCCTTTATACGGTGCTAGGCTAACCACCGAGTTCTTTCACACCTTAGGTGAACTACACATTCACAACGACCCTTTATTAGTGTAAGACCTTAGATATATCAACCTTATCACAAACCCAACACAAATACCACGTTACACAAACTGTGTAAGAAAGATTAAGATTAGATGGAGAACTTGGTGACTTGATGTATAATTCGTGTATATGTTTAGAGATAGAGAAAGAAGATGAAAACAATAAGATGTATATTGCTTCAAGGAAAACACACACACACACACACTCAAGCACACCCTCAAATGACATACTTGAGGGTATATATAGTAAGAGAGATGATGCCCTAAGGCTTGGCCATGGTCCTTGAGATGGACTTGGATTGGGCTTGGGTTACACGAACTAGACAAGGCTAGCTTAACATAACTTATGCCCAATTAGCTTAGCTCAATCCACGAGCCCGTTGACTATTCTATCACAATATCTAACACACATTACAAAGTTCCTAATCGTGAATGACCATCACTTCTAATAAAAATAATCAAGGCTAACAATCTCCCCTAAGGGTGGTCATTCAAAAGATGCTCCACTTGAATAGGTCTTTAATCTTTTGAGCTTGAACTTTGTGAGTAGATATAGAATAGTCTTAATTCTTTGTTCCTTCATGCTTTGTGATCGCTTAATGTGGTTGTTCTGCCGTTGTCAACTTCGTTGGTTAGGTGTCTCCATGCCTTTCTCCACCATGCTCACACTTCTGTTTGTCTTTTGGTTACCAATGAAGAAGTTCTCTAGTCTTTACACTTTGTAGATTCTTTGACATTGACGAAGAATCATCTTTAACTTTGAGTTGCCTTTGATTTTGATGAGAACTTTCATGTGTTGTTGGTATGAGCATGTGGCGAGTCTGCACGATCCATCCGCTCCGGAGCTTCCATAAGAAGAAAACATAAAAACAAAGTTAGAAATAAGCGGATTCCGCACTTACAAGTTTGAATTTCAGGTGTTAACAAGATAGTGTGAAAACACGCTCTAATTCTCACATAGGCCGCTCTCGAACCGAGTCCCACAAGTGAGATAACACGATATACCAAGTACATCTACAGCTCGGATGAGTCGCCGAGGTACACCAAGCATCACCTCACGATCAGAGACCGTTTGAGACACACTAAGCGTAATCCACGGAGTTACCGGTGACCGCCGTCGTGGTCGCTTGATGTTGACCGGGCAGAGTTTCCATTCAATCATCAAGATCACAGACGTGAAACTTCTCATAAATGTTCGGCAGATTGCTAAGATCTGCGTGGGACTCTAGAATATATCACTTGTGCCCTTATCGATGAACAACAAGCGATGTCATGTCATGTGTTCCTATGAGATCTTTTGATGAATCTCGTGGCTCTAGACTCAATAGTGCATTTTGGTTTTCCGAGCGGAGACTAGGAGAGGGTCTCCTTCTTCAATACCAACGATCTCTAAGAGAAAGTCAATAGATTATGTAGGGTTCCCAGTGAGAATGAAACAAATCCTTTTAAGAGGAATTGAGTGGCTAGAAGGTTTAGTGCGAGGCGCCATCGGGTCCATGACGCCTTTGTCTTCAATACCAAGGTCATCTAGTGACAACCAAGAGTGATATGAGTTGAACCCGGTTTCGCCTAAAGGTTGAATATGGAGGGCTATTTCTTTTCACCCTTTTTCTTTACTTTTCTTTTTAATTCTTCAACCCCTTCTTTCTCCTTTCTCACATTACTCCTTTTTTCGATCATTCCTAAGGACTTCTAGTTCTAAACTATTTGTGATGTCCTTGGGTAGATCCCTCCGGCTCTGGCGGATCATAGGACGGATTTACCTATCCTTAGTCACCTTATAACTCCATGATTGTCCTATTGTTGCCATAAAACCATTTTTCTTGAAAATCTCTCAGAATGTTTATGATAGAAAACATGTTTGGAACACTCCGAGAGTTTTATATTTTCAGAAACACTCCCCCTTCACATGTGCTTATATTGTTTTAACTTAAATCTTCACAGTGAGGGTAGAGTTCGCACTTTTGAATTGATCGACTTTAAATGAACAAGACCGATTCGAGACACGCTTACATCACTAGAGAACTAGCTTGAAATTATTACCCGTCTGGTTAAGTCCATAGAAAGTTTCTCGAGATGGTACATTATTCCTCGTCAATTCATTGGTTTCAACCGAGTCGAGCTCTTTTGAGATTCAAACAACGATCATTAAACATTTTGATCACATTTTAATCACGCTTTCTCCCTCAAAAATAGCATATCAATGATGTTTTGAAACAAAATGATTAAAAGATATGTTTTCAAAAGCATTTGGAGAGAAACCGATTTAGCATGAATTTTGGAACAATTTTGTTTTAAACTCCCCTTAACGAAAGCATATTTTTCTTACGTAAAATTTAGAATCAATTAAGGGTTTAGAGGAGTTATCTTGGTACCAAATGTGAGAGATTTTGAAAATCTTTTGAAAACTTTCGAATCAATGGTACGCAAAATGAAGATTTTAAAAATCTTTTGAAGATATTTAGAGAAAATTATCTTCATTTGTCTTAGGATAAGTGCTCGATATGTATGAAAATCGATTTTATGTAGCACTTTCCTTTCTTTAAAGATCGGGTTACAAGCAAAGTAATTACAAGCCATTGTTTTTAGGAATAGCGCTTGAAAAATTTAAAACCTTTGATTTTGATAAGCACTTTCCTTTCTTTGAAGCGGGTCCCGAATCGATGTGTTCGTAAGCCATTAATTTGAAGTCCGGTTTCGTCTCAAGTATACGAAAGCCATTATTGAAGAAATTTTGAGAAACGACATGTTTTGGAAAACATTGAAAGAACTCTCGCTCAAGCATCCGTACATACCCGTATCATTGTTGAATGACATTTCTAGAGACGTACAGAATATCGATTATACAAGAGACATGTCGTAGAAGAATATTTTTGGATTTTTGATTTTCTATTGTTTTGTATTTTTTGAAAATTTTCTATTTTTGTATTTTGCTTTTGTTGGTTTTATAAAAGAAATGGAAAATCAAAATAGAAGATAGAGAAATGAAGAAGAAGATTTTACTGAATTGGAACCCTCTCGATGAGTGGGTTCGTAGATATTTGATTCACCGCAACCAAAGAAGAAGAGTTTTCACAAAACAATGTTAGAAGTACAAGATTCCTCACGGTGAGGGTGATCACTATCAACGGTTGTAGTGGTTTTGACTTCCTTAACTTGATGAGTTTCACTATTATCCGTGTTGGAGCAAGTATCAAAAATCTTTCCCGGAATCCATCTAAGACCTATTTGGTTGAAAACTTTGCCGTGGGTATCCACCTAAGGTTAGATCTAGGAGTTGTTTTCTTATCGATGCATCGGAAGACTCATATTTGGAAAAACTACGTCCCAAGAGATCGTCCTATTGGGTGTCTTTTGTTTGTCATTTTATCAACGGCTTGTTTCTATTTGGTGTCTTAGTGGATTGTGCCTTGGCACGAGAATTATCTTTCTTGAGATATTGTAAGGCACATGCCTCATGATTAATGAAAAGACACATTTTTACATGTAGTATGCATAAATTCAATATTCTTGTTTAAAACAAAGACTTTAACTTTGTCACTACGCAGCCTTTGAAATTGATTCTTGTTCAAAAAGACTTAGAATTCCTAGTGTTGTTTTCTAAGGGCATAGTATTTTCTTTTGCAACTACTCTTAGATGCAAGCCAATCCCTAGTCTTTTGTAGAGTGTTCCTAGGTAATGGTTTACTACTACTAGCAAGTGCCTTGAAATCTTGTAGAATTCATCACCCTAGATGTTGAACCTAGAATTCCGTCTTTTCGAGTCTCAGCTTTTTCCTAGCTTCTTCTAGATAGTGATTGTTGACCATGTTGTTAGAACCAATGATTCTTTAACTGGATTTTTGGTCACATTCCGTACTATTCCTAGAGATGCCGGTGTAATCACTTTAGGTTTTCAAGAATCGCTTTTCTTTTTCAAAACCTTTGACAATTCTCTTTTTAATAGGCAAAGACTGTGGAGGACTGCTTTTGACAAATCATTTTTCTCATTGACTTTTGGAGGAGGCGAGAAATAGACATTTTGGTTTGAAAACCGGTTTGGGAACATTTGTTTTCTCCTCACCAATGGTTTTGCAAACTTAGTATCCACACCTTTCCTTTTAGACTTTCCACCGAACTCTCAAAAGATCATTTTGCTCTTGCATGTCCTTGTAGGCACGCCATACGACAGCTTTGTCATACTTGCATTCCTCGGTTTTTGATCAAGTTGTTTAAAATAGGACACATTTGCTTTTCAAGTTTTTCAAGAGCTTTTTCATATTTTGAAACAATTGCGGAGGTCTCATCTCGAGTCTTTCATGATCTTCAATGTAATATGTTTGCAAAATGATTGACATGATATCGGTAGTCATCACATCTTCAAGAGAGAATCATTCAAATTTTCCAAAAGTTTGTTGTGTTCAACACTTTCATTAGCTTGCTTTACTGTGGATTTATGGTCCTTGACAAAGTCACTGCTTTTTCAAAAACGCTTGTTCAATGAATTACCCTCGCACCGATGCCAATCACCGAGGGCAATTGAGTTTCAAAAACTTTCTTTGTTCGATGTCAAAACTAGAGAACCGGTTGTTAGGTGTAATAGTGGTTTTAGTTTTAACAATGTCTTGAAGATCCACAATTCTAGTTTTCACATTGTCTAAAATACTTCTCGCATCACTTGTGTTAAAAGGATTGTTTGAAGACATTTGTTCAATGTTCGAAGAGAATTTGAGACAACAACCGGTTTTGAAACAGATTTTGAAGCGGTGTTGACTCTTTGTTTGAAACACTTGTTGTGATGGAGAACTTTGACTTTTCTTTTGATTAACAAAAGTAATTCCGTTAATTTTGTTCCATTTGTTATAATCAATAGGTTTGATTTCGGATTCTTTTGTTTCATTTTGATCTACTCTCCTCGATAGTTCCAACGCTTCAAGAGAATCACGAACAATTATGGGTTTATGCAAAACATTTCCATTGTTTAACACATTCGAGATTTCGAGCTTTCTTGAGGAACGAAGAAGGGTCGTTACTAAGTGCCATTCTATTATTAGTATGAAAACGCGATTTACTTGATTAGAAAGCATCTTGATTGTTTGAGCGAATGACCCGCTTTAAGAAGCAAATTTTCCAAAGTTTGGATTTTCTCATTTTTATCAAGAATTTCATCAAGAAGAGAATCTTCTCGCTTTGAAAAATCGCTTATCAACCGCTTCTTCTCTTTTCAAGATCGAAAACTTTGCCTTTTGTTTAGAAAGTTGGTCATTTAAATCGAAATTTCCTTGTTTAAAGATTTAATTTTCAAGTTCAATTCACATCGAGTGTGTTGTACTTGATTTGCAAAAGTTGTTCTTTAGAAACCAAATTTCGATAACCAATTTCTAATTCGATTCTTTGTTTTTCCGAATTCAAAGGCTTTTATGCTCTCCTTGTAACTCTCAAGCTCAAGAACAATTTCTTATTCGCGGCCTTAACCTCGCGACCGACCTTTTGGACTTTCTCAATCTCAATACCACAATTATTAATTAATGTTTCAAAGTAAGCACGTGTTTCCTCATCATTAGCACCATTCTCGCAACTTGACCTCCATTAGGATCCATATATGGAGTTTCGAGTTAACATTACTATTAACTTGCTCCCCACATATGTGTCATAATAAGGTTCGGAGACACAGAATGTGGCTTCTCATGAGTAAACGAATTAGCAACATTACTATAATTTGGTACCTCATTGAGTGAATCATGTCATAGACGGAGTTGTATCAAAAGTATCACTTGATGTTGTGTCCTCACCGATTAATCAGATGACCGGAGGTTGCATAATCGCTTGCTTTATCTCGCCCGTCCGGATACCGAATTCAATTCCTCAAGATCAACTCTATTCCCGATTCTTCTTTCTCGCTATCATCCGCATGTACCGAGCTTTTAGATGATATCCTTGGTTTGACATCGCATGTCAATATCCCGAATCATGACTTTGGGGTTCGGAAGTAGCATTCGAGCGAAGTCATAAAGCGCTTATTCCCATTTTGATATCCCATATTCGATTCACAATCGACCCCTTGATGTCCAACATACTGCCCTGCATATTGCATCTGATTCCCCATTTGTATACCCGTAGCAAATCCATTCTGATTCCCAATAACATCAACCATTTGTCCTCCTTGACCAATATTCATACTCGGTTGAGCAAACTGCGGATTATACGGTGAAATCCATTGGTTGTTGTTATTTGGTGTAGTGGGGCTTATGTTTTCTTCATTGAAGAATCCTTTTAAGAAAGCAGTTAGGAGACGATCTGCCTGAGTTGCCATTGATGAAGGTATGTATGATAAAGTTGATGTAGGATCGATTCAACGATAAAGGAGTTGTGTTTTATGAAGATTAAGCTCGGTTGAAGTGATTCTGAAAGTCGTACTCGTAACCTTGGTTCTTAAAAAAATTTCGCCCAAAATTTGAAATTCACTATAAAAATCAATTCTAAGGTCGTATGAAAAATTTGAGTTATGACAATTTTGACGCCAAATTTGACCCGAAAATTTGAATTTAGGCCCAAAATTTTGAATTTTTGACCAAAATTTTCACAGCTTAAACCAAAATTTGAATTTCGTAAAATTGAACGCTTAGTTCCTCAAAATTTAAATTTTACTCAAGTTTTCCCGCCAAAAATTTGATTTTTTTTTTTTTTTTTTTTTTTTTTTAGGCGTAGAAAGAGCTTAGGCGTAGACCAAAGAAGTTACGAGTAGGATATGGTTACGAGTAGGATATAGTTACGAGTAGGATGTGGTTACTAGTAGGATGTGGTTACGAGTAGGATCTTATGCGAGGAAGCTTAGGCGTAGGATTCCTTAGGCGAGGATCTTATGCGTAGAAAGTATCTTACGCGTAACCTTAAGCTTATGCGTAGACAAAAGTTACTCGTAAACCTTACGCGTAATTGTGAAGTTATGCGTAGAGTTACTCGTAAGCTTTTAACTTATGCGTAAACTATGGTTAAGAACCAAAATCCTTTACACCGTCACAACAGAAGAAATATCCACAAGTCGAAGTGTTCCACACACTTATCCAAGTGAGGAAGCACCGAGTAACCGCTATAGCACGAAGATTCTTCACCAAAAGTTACGAGTAGAAAACTTATGAGTAGTTGACTTTCTTACGAGTAGAACTAGGGTTTTGACTTACTCGTAAAAATTTCCAATGATTCAAACAATTTCGCTTGCACGATATCCTTAAAAACACTCAAATAACACGAAAATGTTAACCTTTTCACCCAAAGTGCTTAGAAAAGTTACGAGTAGAAAACTAGGGTTTTGACTTTTGACTTCTACTGTAAGAAATTTCCAACGATTCAAATGATTTCTTTTGCACGTAAAGCCTTAAAACACTCGAATAACCCAAAATGGTGACCTTTTTCACCCAAAGTGGCTAGAAAAGTTACGAGTAGAAATGACCAATGAACCAAAACGAGTTCAAAAGTGAAGAAAACACGTAAAGCTTCAAACTTTTGCAAAAACCAAACTTTAGCACCAAATAAACCTTAAACCACAAGAATCTTGAATTTTTAAGTGCAAAATTAAAGCTTTATGCGTATCAAAGATGTAAAACGTGAGCCTTATGCGTAACCCTTCAAAACAAACACAAACACTCATAAACCATTGTTAGCGATTGATACCAATTGTTATTTCCTTTATCATATACCTTATCACAATAACAACCTTTACCACACAAACACCCACGTTATACCCAAACTGTTATGCGAGAATAGAAAGATAAAGTAAAGAACTTAGTGACTTGAATATGAATTCGTGTATGTTTAGAGAGGTAGAGAAGAAAGATGAAAACAATAAGATGTTATATTGCTTCAAAGGAAAAACACACACACACACACTCAAGCACACCCCTCAAATGACATACTTGAGGGGTATATATAGGTAAGAGAGATGATGCCCTAAGGCTTGGCCATGGGCCTTGAGTGTAACACCCCCAAAATATCGCAGCGGAAGACTGTGTCATTGGGGTGCTACTTCATAATACAAAGTACAAGTTATAGAAAACGACCTCTAAATGAGACGCTTTGAAAAGTTACCATTCGATTAATGAAATCGAGTTACAAACAATGAGGTCCCAAAGTATAATACAAAATGTTTACAAAATGTTTCAATGGTAAATACGAATGTATAAAGTCTTCAAAACATGTCGTGCGACTCTAAGTTCCATGCAACAGCCTATCGCCTTATTGACCGAGATAAACATGCTAAAGTGTCAACACAATGGTTGGTGAGTTCATAGAGTTTGTTTAACATGTAAAGCCTTTAAAGAATGTTCACACAAAGAAAGGCATTGTAAATCCACTCGGTTCAAGTTCCGCCATAAAGAACTTGCAACCTGTGTTCACAACCCATCGCCAAAAATATAGTTTGCACAATACACGGATTATATTCACCCATGGTCAAGAATCCGTACACATGGGCGGGGGCATCCCAAATAGTACTATATTAATCCCAAGGTCATGAATCGGGTACACAAGGGCGGGGGCTACCCGACTTATAGTACTATCAATACCTCTCCGACAGCATAGAGTATTGTCGCACGTTTGTAAATACAATTCATGTATTTAGGCAAGTATTTCCAAGCATGTAAAACGAAATCAAGTGTAACGAAATCAAGTATAATGCAATCAAGTATAATGCAATCATGTATAATGCAATTAAGTATAATGTTTTGAGTATTTATACAAGTAAAAGCAAGTAGTTGAGCATGTATCTCCCCCAAAGAGTTTAAAACAAGTATTAAAAGAGTAAAAGTGGGGCTACGAACTCACGATAATTAGTAAAAGTTTAGAGTACTTGTGAAAGTAAAAGTAAGTATTTGAGCATGTATCTCCCCAAAGAGTTTGTAAAACAAGTATTAAAAGAGTAGGGCTATGAACTCACCTAATAATAACGATGAATGATACTAGAAAATTGGGCAGCTCTCAGCATCTAAATTCAAAATCCATTTCCTAAACTATAAAAACCTCTAAATCACCTCATATCTACCTCATAACTATCCCGATAGCTTCAAAAACAAAACCCATCTTTAATATTGCCCGATCTATTCTTGCAAAAGTTTTGAGAATTTTCGGGACCCACACTCTAACCCACCATTGTGTAGCTCTTAATCCAACCGCGAAAATACAAAATAAACTTAATTTTACGTAGAGAATACTAATGCCTTCAACTTATGTGTATAACTCGAGCCCGAAAATCAAGTATGGAGTGTGTATGGAGGTGGCGACATCAAGGAGGAGGGGAAAATGTGTGTGTTTTACATGAAATAAAATGAACTAGTTTTCTTTCTATTTATAGGAAAATATCCGAAAATATCTAGATATTTTGATGAATAGTGTTTAGATATTTTAATGAATAGTGTTTAGATATTTTTATTAAAATATATTAAAAGAAAATATCTTAGATATTTATAATAAAATATATTATAATAAAATATCTTTAGATATTTATAACAATAATCAGATATTTATATATTAGAGAGACAGAGATATTGTTTATGCATAAAAATCGTGTAAAAGTACTTACTTGTTCAATTTAGGCTAAATTAGTAAATAATAAAATTACGGTGAATAGTAATTTGTGAATAGTAATTTTCGGAAAAAGTTTGAGTTTAAATAATGACCCAAAATATAATGAATAGTAAAATGAATAGTAAAATGAATAGTGTCCCAAAATACGAATTGTTACAGCCTCTACCTTAAGGAACTTCGTCTCAAGTTCATTGAGTTAACTACTTATAGCGTGTCTAAGAAAAGTGTGGTCTATAAAACAAAGGGGGTTCTCTTATTCAACAGGAATAGTGTATGGGTTACGTTGTAATACACCCATAATGTGGTTCGGGAATCGTATCGGATGAAAATAAGCCCACTTATTTATAATTCATTATTTACATAAAGAAGCGTCCAAATTTATGTAAGTAATGGATTATAAACTTATGGTTCGGTGGTTTATAATTTCTTTATTTGAATAAAGAGGCGTCCCAATCCATTCAAATAAGGAGATTATAAATCATCCTACTTAAGATTTCCCGATACAAAACTCTCTTGCAGATAATAAGATAACCAAGTCATCAAATGTCTAAAGCTAAGTAATAATATTATTTAACTCAAAACTCATGTCTCATCAAACAAGAACTGTCACAAGATCAAGTTAAATAATTAGTTATTATTGAGCTCCATATTTTTAATGACTCGATTTAAATTATGTGGTTTCCTCATTATTACTAAAGTCATATCATCAAAACAACGTGGATCTAAACAAACAACTAACAAGAAGCATATGCGCACGAAGTGTGTGTAAGGCAATTATAGTGGAGAGTCTTAACGATAAAGCGGTTATAGTCTAGGCTCTTAAATGAAACCTAGTTCTCTATAACCAATGCTCGATACCAATCAGAACACCCCAAAATATCGCAATAAGACCGTGTCATTGGGTGCTACTTCATAATACAAAGTACAAGTTATAGAAAACGACCTCTAAATGAGACGTTTTGAAAAGTTACCATTCGATTAATGAAATCGAGTTACAAACAATGAGGTCCCAAAGTATAATACAAAATGTTTACAAAATGTTTGAATGGTAAATACGAATGTATAAAGTCTTCAAAACATGTCGTATGACTCTAAGTTCCATGCAACAACTATCGCCTTATTGACCGAGATAAACATGCTAAAGTGTCAACACAATGGTTGGTGAGTTCATAGAGTTTGTTTAACATGTAAAGCCTTTAAAGAATGTTCACACAAAGAAAGGCATTGTAATCCACTCGGTTCAAGTTCCGCCATAAAGAACTTGCAACCTCGTGTGTTCACAACCCACCGCCAAAATATAGTTTGCACAATACACCGGATTATATTCACCCATGGTCAAGAATCCGTACACATGGGCGGGCATCCCAAATAGTACTATATTAATCCCAAGGTCATGAATCGGGTACACAAGGCGGGGCTACCCGACTTATAGTACTATCAATACCTCTCCGACAAAGATAGAGTATTGTCGCACGCTTGTAAATACAATTCATGTATTTAGGCAAGTATTTCCAAGCATGTAAAACGAAATCAAGTGTAACGAAATCAAGTATAATGCAATCAAGTATAATGCAATCATGTATAATGCAATTAAGTATAATGTTTTGAGTATTTATACAAGTAAAAGCAAGTAGTTGAGCATGTATCTCCCCCAAAGAGTTTAAAACAAGTATTAAAAGAGTAAAAGTGGGGCTACGAACTCACGATAATTAGTAAAAGTTTAGAGTACTTGTGAAAGTAAAAGCAAGTATTTGAGCATGTATCTCCCCCAAAGAGTTTGTAAAACAAGTATTAAAAGAGTAGGGGCTATGAACTCACCTGATAATAACTGATGAATGATACTAGAAAATTGGGCGGCTCAAGATCTAAATTCAAAATCCATTTCCTAAACTATAAAACCTCTAAATCACCTCATATCTACCTCATAACTATCCCGATAGCTTCAAAACAAAACCCATCTTTAATATTGCCCGATCTATTCTTGCAAAGTTTTGAGAATTTCCGGGACCTCACTCTAACCCACCATTGTGTAGCTCTTAATCCAACCGCGAAATACAAAATAAACTTAATTTTTACGTAGAGAATACTAATGCCTTCAACTTATGTGTATAACTCGAGCCTGAAAATCAAGTATGGAGTGTGTATGGAGGGTGGCGACATCAAGGAGGAGGGGAAAATGTGTGTGTTTTACGTGAAATAAAATGAACTAGTTTTCTTTTCTATTTATAGGAAAATATCCGAAAATATCTAGATATTTCATGAATAGTGTTTAGATATTTTGATGAATAGTGTTTAGATATTTTTATTAAAATATATTATAAGAAAATATCTTAGATATTTATAATAAAAGATATTATAATAAAATATCTTTAGATATTTATAACAAGAATCAGATATTTATATATTAGGAAAGACAGAGATATTGTTTATGCGATAAAAATCGTGTAAAAGTACTTACTTGTTCAATTTAGGCGAAATTAGTAAATAATAAAAATTACGGTGAATAGTAATTTGTGAATAGTAATTTTCGGAAAAAAGTTTGAGTTTAAATAATGACCCAAAATATAATGAATAGTAAAAATGAATAGTAACAGTGAATAGTAAAAATGAATAGTGTCCCGAAAATACGAATTGTTACATTGAGATGGACTTGGATTGGGCTTGGGTTACACGAACTAGACAAGGCTAGCTTAACATAACTTATGCCCAATTAGCTTAGCCCAATCCACGAGCCCGCTGACTATTCTATCACAATATCTAACACACATTACAAAGTTCCTAATCGTGAATGACCATCACTCTAATAAAAATAATCAAGGCTAACAATTAGGTACTATGCTAAGCACCTAGTTCCATTGCAATGGAGGAACTACTACCCTTCACGACACAACACCTATTATCAAAGAGATCTACCCTTGTTACAACACCATCAAGGATATCACCATCCTTGTGAATAAATAAACACTTATATGTATAATGATGCACCTCATCGATTATACGACCTAAGCATTCTTCCCAAATGCTACTTGATTTGATTCTTCGCATCCTTCACTAATGCCTTTGACACAACGCTTGGCATCCTTCACTAATACCTTCGTCTTGACACCTTAAGCATTCTTCACTAATGCTTTGACGCAGATGATCAACATCTTTCACTAATGCTTTCATCTTGACACTTTCGGCATTCTTCACTAATGCCTTCAACCCAACATCTATGGAGAAAGGAAGAACTATCAACAAGAGAACCTTCATTGTCTTGATGATGACGAAGCATGGCAACTCATGGACTTGAGCTTGCACGTCTTCAAGATGTGGTGATCTTTCCTTTAATAGGAATCTACAAGATCACACAAGAACAAAAGAGAAAAGCTACATAGATCTCTTGGATCTGAGGTTAGAGGGTTAGAATACTTGGGGGAAGTATGTGTAAAGGGATAAATAGAAAGGAAGAAATGGCTCTCTATTTATAGAGGAAATTCACTATTGTATCCCGGATCCCACGGATCCTTCCACTGGGATCCGCTAGCACAAAGCCGTGGATCCGTGGTCCGCCTCTTTGCCCATGGGTATTTTGGGTTATGGGTCATGGGTCATGGGTTATGGGTTGATCCATGGTTTTCAATCTAGATACAATGTACCTTAAGGATATATTGAACTTGTGTAAGTGGTATATATAAAACCATGGGTTATGGGTCAAAACCATTTGCTAGTTTTTATCTTTTAGTATATACTTACTTTTACCCATTTTAGTATATACTTGTTTTACCCATTTTAGTGTACTTAATATAAGTATGTATTAACCCAATATGTAAACACTAGTTGTTGTACATATGTATCTAACTCATAGAGTTACTTAAACTTGTTAAGCCAATATGTAAACACTAGTTGTTGTACATGTGTATCTAAAATATAAAATCACTTAATCTTGTTATAGTGTTTTATGTGAAAACGTAAGTGTGTTATAAAACTATTAGTTCAAACCATTTACGATTTTATTTGTTTCGTTAATATGATTTTACTTTTGTTATCGACAAAACATTGAAGATCGTGAAATATAAATAAACGTTTTACGGCTTATTTGTATTAACAAACATTTAACTAAATTATGTCTATATAAACACAAATAGTTATCAACCCAAATTCATTAATATATACACGCTTTTATCTTATATTAAGTGTGGCAAGTTTACTCAATATAGTTTTTATCAATAAATATTGTTTTGATTGATATAATTTTGTTATAATATTTCTTAAACTGTGTTTACAATAATATTATTATTGTTATCATGCAGATACCTTGCTTTCGTAATTGGAGTTTACCATAAGAATCACTAAAAAACGATCAAGATAGAGTAACAGATAACAAAGAAACTGTCAATGACAACAAGGTCACATTATCAAATAACATTGATTCGAATATGAAAGTTAATGTTACAAAGTCGATTTGAAAGTTAATGATACAAAGAAAATAGATAATTCTAATGTTGTTAATCCGAGCTATAACCCGTTGAAGATTTGAGGAAAAGTATAAAGTGGAAAAATGGTTGGGGATGGCTTGATTGCGACTCTCTTTATTATGAAATGATGATTTCGGTCCAAAGGATCCTGCGTATTTTTTTTTTGTTACCATCCGACATGTTATGAGTATTGTCAATGTGAGTGCAGAAACGATAAATGTAGTTGCCTAATAAATGCTGTCAACAGTTCATCCGAAGAAGATGTATTTATACGTGATTTGAATTTCGTTATAATCTAAATTTGAAAAGAAAAAAAACATTGGTTTTATGTTCAAAATTTGTCTTTTTCAGGCTCGAGCGAAGTTGGAAAAAAACTACAAAAACATATGAAACTTAAAGTTGTTGATATATTTGAGAATTGAGTGAAGTGGGAAAAAAACTACAAAAGCTGAACAAGATGATAGTTAATTTTTGAGTTTAAACAATTATATTATGGATTTGTTTATTTGTGTTTTGGATTGCATATTAGAATTATAGCATGGATATGTTTATATTTTTTATTGTATTTTGTTTTGCATATTAGAATATTGTACTTGCACAATACCGATTCTATATATTTATTAAATCAAAACTAATCTAGCAAAAAGTAAACCCAAAGCCCCGTTCGTGCACGGAGATCTAAAACTAGTAAATCCAAACCCAAGACCAAACCCAACTCAATTGAGTCTAAACACACGTCACTTATATGTATGTTTGTGAGGTTGATTTGGTCAATGAGTGAAAAACTAATGTGATGGTGAGGTTGCGGAGGTTATGCACTCCTTATCACCCACCCAGTCATATGTATAGAGGGTTGTTTTAAGTACATAACAATATCTCTTGTTTTTTTTACTTATTTGAGAGTAAAAGTTTAATTGGCATTTGTATGGGCTTTCATACAATACAAGAAAGGGTTGTTTCAAGCAATGTTTTGAAACCCGGTTTGTGATCGACCCGCCAAGACACCGGTCACCGGGTCAACCGGTTCAACCACGGGTCAACCTTGTTAGACCCTTTATGCATATGTCCAAACATCCATTTCTAATTGTCCAAACATTAGTTTTGCGGTGAAAAAAAGCAAAGAACCATTTTTCATGCTCTAAACAACAAATCAAAGGTGGACAAAGATATAAACTCGCATAATTTCTAAACAACCATAATCAAGCACGGATTACATGTTTCATACTTCAAAAGGCATAAATCCTACGAGATTACAAGTTTCATACTTCTAAAGACATGCATCCTACGAGATTTACAAGTTTATTTTTGAGGTTTTGTATTAAAAAAAAAAAAAAAAAAAATGATAAAACCAAACCCGTACGGGTTTCAAAACTCGGGTTGACCCGGGTCACTTAAAACCACGGTCTAAACGGTTGACCTGTTTTTAAAACCCGGTTTTTGACCTGTTTTTGTCCGGAACCGGTCCAACCGGTTAACCCGGTACGGTCGACCGTGTTTCAAAACATTGGTTTCAAGGATTCGCTTTTTTTACGTTGGGTTTTATATAATACAAGAAGTAGAACTAAAATTTTCGGTTTAAAATGAAAACCAAACCGCCTCTCTTTTTTTAAGTGGTATGATTCTTTCTAACGGGTTTTGGCTTTTTCGCTTTGGTTATTTTTGTGAGAAGCAGTGTACACTTTTATTATAAAATCATATTACAAATAATAAATAATGTAAACTAAATAATAATGTAAAATTAAATAACAAATGTAATCGGGTAGAAGCGTAAGATGTACACTATTCAACGATAATAAAATAAAAGCAAGAAGGTCGTGGCACGAGGCTCGTGTTTAACACGATTCCCTTAAAACAGATTCGCCGTCTGTTTCTCAGGGTACAACGTCATAAAGTCATTGTCTGAATTGACTAGACACACTTGCTCGAAAGATCACTGAAGCTTTGTGTATTTCGATCAAGGAATTGCTGGAAATTGTTTGCAGTGGAGTTGCGTTTGGTCTGTGTCTCAAAACCGAATGAGAGGTGTTTAATTTATAGGCTAAACCTATATTGGTCACCAAGACAAGATATTTGCCAAAATATAAACCGATATGCAAATCTGTAAATATTAAACACGATTTCAATATCTTCCATTTATTTAAACCTATCATCTCTAACTTGTTTACAAAGTTCAAATCGGCCCAAAATAAATGGACACAAAATCTGAAATATATTAAACCCGACAACGAAATCTGAAGAAAAAGATACGCAAAGATCGAGGTTTTCAAACTGCGTTAATGTACACGTAGGTGTTGGAGTAAACCAACAAATCAATTTGAAGGTTCATATCAAGATTCCTATATAAACAAGCTTTCATTTCTTGTTTTGGGCGATGTGGGATACTCCCGCTTTTCAGCCATTGTGTTTAGTCTCTCTCTCGGTATACGATATCTTATTCATATCAACTCTATTTTCGACACTTTTACCGTCATGTTCTCCTCTCGAAAAAAAAAAAAAGCTACCAAGAAATATAATATATATAAAATATACATATATTAAATAGTGTCCCAAAATTGCAAAAATCATTTTGCAAAACATTTTTCCAACAATTTTTCTGTTTTTCTGGATCTTCAGAATCATTAATCCTCGCATACTTATGGAGTATGACATACGCTAAATTAATGGGCTTGTGGGCCAAAAATAATGGTTATGGGTTATATTTTGAATACCAAATGGTCCTAATGAAGTCTGAGCAAGTCAAACCTTTTGAATCACAGGTTGCCCCCACACTTTTGTGACTTCTACTTTTTCAAGTAACTAGTTACGGAGTACTTAATTTTGTAAAGTGTTATTTAACTTTTTTTAAAGCCTTGTAACTTATTGGACATACTAATGTTAAGAAATTGACTCCATAATTATAATCTGGTAAGGGTGAATGAGAATATTAAGCTGATTACCAGATGTAAACAAATATACCATCGTGAAAACAAGAAAAGGTATGGAATATCTCTATAGTTTTTGCTTAGCTATTATTTCCTCAACCAAAAACAGTAACAAGATGATGCTTATAAAAGTCTGACAATTGACAATAATGAATTTTTAAGTTGTTGTTATGCATGCCTTCTAACACACTTTTTACCACTCACTACCAATCGCTTACTCTCGATCCTCTTTACTTAAGGAATCGATCACTACATCATTTTTTTTACGACGTAATAATTTATCGATTATAGTTTGACTGCATACAATCAGAATGCACAATTGTAGAATCGACGATAAAAAGATTTAATGAAGATCACCCTTTAATGTTGTAATGATCCATAATATTCTTTACCTTTAGGTCAATTTTATAAACTCAAAAGAATTTTACAGTATATAAATATTGTAAATACTAGTAACTAAACAATTATTTGTAATCATCAACATCAAGCAAAGTAAAGTTCTTATTTCTCCAATTAGCCATTTAAGTTAGGTTATGCAAATAGAACAAGGCCACGTAAACTTCTGCTGAATGGTAGCAGTGAAAGAGGAAAGTAAAAGTGACCATTAACCCCTTCACTTTATTATTCACTTTATTTCTGACCCTGTTCTCACTTTTTCTTTTCTTTTTATTTTTGTCTCTTTTAGATTTAACAATACTTCTTTTTTCTTTTATTCCCCATTTTTTGGAAGTTTCTTACCATACTTGGCCCGACCTCTATGCTAACATTCTTTTTAACAAAACAAACGTTCTTAATGTTAAGTAGTACTACTTTTGACCCAATAGTACTTGATTGACCAAACTTCAACGTTATAGTACAAATCTATAAATACAGTAATACACCAACGTTCTCGTAGAATTCGTGTTTCACCCACAAAAATCAAAAAATCAAAACTGAATCAAACAAAAAAAATCAAATCAAGTCAAATTTGTAACCAAACTAAATTTGTCAAAATCAAACCGAACTTAAATAAATATTTTGTCCTCGGTTCGAATATAGTTTTACCGAAAACCAAATTCACATAATAATTTTTGTATATTTATATAAAAAAAGACATTAAAACTCTATCATAGTAAGAATATAACATTTTTAAGCATGATTTTTTTTTTTACAAAAATCTATATAATTATATAAATAAATAAATAAAATTATATAATTCGGGTTATTCGGTTTGGTTTTCGGTTATTCGGTCCGGTTTTTAGTTATTCGGTTCGGTTTAATCAAATTTGAATGCGGTTTGGTTTGATTTTCGATTTTACTCAGAAAAAGTTTAACCGAATTAACCGAACCGAAAAATCGAACAACCGAACAACCCAACGACCGAACCAGATGGACACCCTATTTAGAGCAATGGTTGAAGTGACTTAAGTTGTGTCGGCAATGGCCAAATTTCAACATTTTTCTTTTTCACTTCCTTTATATTCACACATCCAAAACACCAACACTAGTCACTCAAGCCAAAACAACACTTAAAACCCGCTCATTTTATTTTATATTCTATTTTTTCAAACCAACTAATTTTCATTAATTAAAATAAAAATAAAATTACATAAAATACAAACATAAAATATTTTATAACTTTCTAATAACTTTACAAAAATTAATACAAACAATTACAAACTATCAACAAAAAATTTGAACGACAAGTTAAGACAATCTTATCGGTTAATGAGTCGAGACTCGACGCATCTAAGTGGGCAGAGCCCAACATAGATTCTTTCCTAAAAGGAAAACCCTGTAAGGCTCGAACTTGAGACCTTATGAAAACAACCTCTCCCAAAGCTCTTTAGGAGACTTTAGTGGCTAATCGAATTAAGTCAGGTTAGTTAAACTTAAAATACCAACAAAAGGTTAAAAAAAAAAAAAAAAAAAAAAAACCTCGTATTCTTCCTCATTTAACGACACATTATAAATAAATAAAAACCCATAAAACCCATTTAAACCGAAAACCCAAAGTTTCATTTGGCATAGGCCAATTTCTTCACTTTCGTTTGGCGCCAGGGGTTGTAGACTTGTAGTGCAATGACGCCTCTTTGGAGCGGGTCCACGCGGCTTGGCGCCGAGTCCAAGTAATGGCACCGGATACTCTTACACGCTATATTTTTATTTTGTATTGTTGATACTTAAATGCTTGTCCTTTTCAAATTCATTTCCAATATAATTAGGCCCGTTTGGTTGACTGGTTTATAGAGGAGGAATGGCTTCAATCCTAAAATAAATTGTTTGGTGAGTAGCTTGGGTTTAAAATATTGGAGTGGTTACAAAATAAATGGAACTGCAGTAAACCATGGGGAGATAGTAGGTTTTGAAAATAATTCTCCTTTCATGTGGGCCAATGTCTTCTCTCAACCACATAAATAAAATACCACTCCACTAATTATTTGTCTTATTTGAATTTTTGATTTAAAAATTATATATTTTATTTTAGTTAATTTATAAAACAATTATTAATTTTTTCTCTCCTTATTTAATTCAAACCAAATCCAAATCCAAATCCAAATCCAAATATAAATTCAAATCCTAAACCCGCCTTCAAAACAAACGGACCCTTACATTTCGATATAACTGTAGAGAACATGCCATTCATCATTACAAAAAGCACAATAAGACAATTGAGTATCTCTTTAATCTCTACTACCTTATAATGATTTACAACAATTCCCTAAATAGTAAGCGCTTAAAATTCGAGACGTCTTAAGTTGCTTATTATAGAAATATTTATGTTTTGCTATAAATTTTGTAATCGCTCATTCTTGAAAATTTTGTAACAACCCATTTAAAAAATAAATGTCTTATAACGCCCATTAATTAATATGTAACAACTCGGTGGATATAAATCCCAAACAAAACAATACACAAACCTCACTACTATAATTTCATTTTTCATATTCAATCTCCTTTAACCATCACATGCTACCGCCACTTTAACGCTAATTTTTCATCTTTTGTTTCGATGAAACTTTTGGATACCCTTTTGGTCGGAAAAAAGAGCCAACAATCGTGACAATCTACATCCCACCTATCAACAACAAAACCAATTCAAACAACACGTGTCGACCCAATTTTGTTTTCCGGTCGTTTTAGTTACAATGTCGTTATTTTTTCTCTCGAATTCGCTCACGTTAACATCAAACAACAACAACCCGTAACACTTTCAAACAACACCATACACTATCCTAATCACACCCACCTCAAGACACAATCTAACTACACGAAGACTCAAAAAAAAAAAAAAAACCGAGATCTTAGTTTGATCTATGAGAAGGTCAACTTCTTTTAAATTTCCGAAACTTATAAAGAAATAACTAAACAAATTTGGTTAATTATTTCTGTTGTTCGTTCATCGAAAAACAACAAGAACAGAAGATCTAGAGTTGTTATTTCGTTTCATGAATGAACCTTTAAAGAATCAACTCATCGTCGACTTCAGAAAACGGAAAAACAAAACAAAAGAAACCTACCTTGGATCTTTGTTATAAAAGATCTTGAATCCACTGAAACTTTGTTTGTCATTCGGTTAAGAAAGAAAGAAAAAAGGGTGAAATTTGATGGAGTGGCAGGCGTTGGTTTTTACAAAAGGAGATGTGGGGTGGCTTTGTTTTGTGGATTAAAGGTTGCAAGTGGTTTGGAGATTAAGGTTAGTTTTATATAATTAGGTCTAATATTATTTTGGTTAGTAGATTGGTGTTGGGCTTTTTTTTATAAAGTGGTTTTGGGATAAACCAAAATACTATCCGAATTTTGGCAAAAAAAAAACTCCGAAGTCGAAAAAAAAGCCAAATATAGTTATTTTAATTAAAAATTATCATTATTACGTAAAGTTATTGTAAGAAAACGTATAAATGAATAACATTTGCTCGTCATAAAAGTTAGTCATAGGGTACCCGTCGCCGCATTGCGCGGGTACCCTGCTAGTCACTTATATATGTATGAACAACCTCACTAATCTTGCATTAGATTTGGTACATACTAAAATTTGATATTGTTTTCAATTTTCAAGAAAACAAGAGGGGTTATAAGGGAAACAAGGAAAGCAAGGAAAAAAAAATTGTTTTGTAGTTTCTTTTGTTAAAGTAAGAAGCACAAATTTTCAGTTGTGTAAAAAATTTGATGAGAAACATTTGATTTGAACATAATTTTTATTTTCCTTGTTTTATACAAAATATTTTGTGAAAAAAAAAAACATTTCTTAGAAACTAAACGTAACCTAAGTATTTATAGTGGCATATAATGAAAAGGGAATCATTAACTAATATGAGTCAATAAGCCATAAAATGGTTATGTAACCCGCTTCCTTTGTACAAGTTCATAAGCTAAAAATTATGCTAATAAACCTAAGCTTATAAGAACACACAAATGCTTTAATAAAACTAGAATGGTATTCGCAAGAATGCGGTCATGAAGACTTGATGACTATTATCAGCGAACAAATGTTTTTCATTTTAAACATATCTTATTTAGCATGTCCCAAATACTTTATAACGTTGTAGATATATGTTTTCAAAAGTAGAATGTCTAAATTATTAAGAGTGTAAATAGTTAGTGCTTTTATTTTTTAAATTTTAGCATTAAATTGGTGGTTATAAGTTGAGTGAGTTTTTCTTATAAACATTAATTTTCTAATTTTCCTTTTATGGTAATGGTTTTTGTCTTAAAATTTTAAGATTTCCTTTTATAGAAAGTCTCAAATGCTTTATAATGTAGTATAAATATAGATTAGTTTGCAAATGAATAATGAAGCCGAAACAAACATCTCAATTCAACAATAGTTATGGATTGAAGTACATAGTTGATATTCGATAGTAATAGAGTTTTAATAGTGTTTTTTACACATAAAAGTTATTTTTTTTAACAACAAAATTTTATTAAAAACTAGCGAGAAACTAGAAAAGAACAAATAGGAGAATCACAAAACATACGGGATCAATAGGTTTTGAAGCCAATTGTTCCAAGAAATATTAGCTTTCTATTCCTATTTGTGTACCACAAAATGAAATGCCGTAATCTTTTCTAATATCTCGCTTTGGCCAAAGGATGACATCCGGAGATGAGATGGATTCAAAAGCTCCATAATGTCCACAACACCACACCAAAGATAGCTTTTCCAATCATCAATTTCCAATCATTTATATATATATATATATATATATATATATATATATATATATATATATATATATATATATATATATATATATATATATATATATATATATATATATATATATATATATATATATATATATATATATATATATATATCTCAAGAGATGAAAGTGTTGGGTAAGGCAAATCCAACCATGAAAAAACTTTAAGCCAAACACATGTAGCAAAAGAACAAGTCCATAACGAATGATGTATAGTTTAAGGTGAAGACGAACAACTGGGACAAATGATAGATTCAATATCGACACCTTTATTGCTAAGATTCCACCGAGTAGGAATACGATCGCGGATAGCACGTCATACTAAAATATTGACTTTCTTCGGAATAAATCGACACCATCTAGCTGAGATGTAAGCATTCAGAAGAGAAGCACTTTCTAAATGAATAGGTGTCTTTTTAATAGTGAAACTATTAGTAGGATCAAGAAGCCAAACTCATTCATCTCTACCCTCGGTAAGCATAATTGGATCAAGTAAAGTAGTAAGAATACTTAACTGAGTTGAGGTAATACCACCAAGTATAGGGCGATACCATATCAGATTCCAACCGTCATTCCACATATCACGAACCATACAATCTTGGTTCACCTCTAAATGAAATAAGCGTGGGAACTGGTGTTGACGTGGAGTAACGCCCATCCAATGGTCTTTCCAGAATCGGGTTGTTCTACCATCGCGAACATTCCTCTTTATAAGTGGTGAGGGATGAATCCTTGGTCATTCATGGCATTGATATCTTTCACAATTCTGGCCCATACACCATTACCTTTACTGAACAGTTAAAGATAGATGAATCTCCATTAAGACCGTGAATCGCTTTTATGGTCATGACCCATAGAGCAGTAGGCGTGTTCAAGAATCTCCAACGCCATTTTTGATTAAGGCGTGGTTAAGCGATTCCAAGCTTTTGATACCAAGACCACCTTTAGCTTTGGAAGCTAAAGTGGCATTCTAAGCAATCCATGGAATTTTTGTACGTATTTCCATCATTATCCCAAAATAAACTAAGCTCGAATGGATTCCACGGTCTTGATGACACATTTTGAAAGAGGAAACAATGAAAAATATTACGTACCTAAAGCACCAAGAACCAAAGAGAGTAGAGATGTTCGTACACCAATGGAAAGCATGGATGCCTTCCACCTTGACAATATGTTATTGAACTTGCTGACTATAGGCTCACATCCATTTTGTTTAGCTATGTTTTCGGCTATAGGAAGACCCAAATAGACGAAAGGAAGCCGTTGGGAGTTACATCCAGCTAATAATGCCAGTCTTTGAACTTCATCATACGAGACACCCACGTCATAAAGGTTAAATTTGTGGAGATTTAACTTCAATCCATAGGCATTATAAAAATATTGAAGTAAATTAACCACATTAATAACATTAGATCGGGACCATTCACCAAGGAATAAGACATCGTCCGCAAAGAGAAGATGTGATATATTATAATTTATCCTGAATTTCTATTTAACAAAGAATTTGCTAAATAATGCTCACTGGGCAATGCTTAAGACAACAATTAATATGAATAAAAAAAACGTGAACTTTGTTAAATTAAAAATGCTTATATTTAAGTTAATTTTTATGTTCATTTATTGTGTATTAAATATATAACTACTTTAAATAGTGAAAAGAAAAAAACGATTTAATATGTATTAAGAATTGGCTAATGAGTATTATATAGCAAAACCCTTTTAACAAACACTAGAAGGGTATCCGCGCAATGCAGCGGCGGGTACCTGGTGCATAGTTTTATAGCAAGCAAATGTTTTTCATTTATACGTGTTTTTTAACAGTAACTTTAGGAGTGAATGACACCTTTTAATTAAATTAACTATAAACAATAGCAATGCAAACTATTTTATCTAGGGTTTTAGTCGTCTGATAGCGATGTCTTTTCAGTGTTAGTTTTAGTGCGTGTCTTTTTTAAGTTGTAGAATAGCAATGTACTTTTGAAAGTGTCTGTTTTGATGCGTGTCTTTTTTTAAGTTGTAGAATAGCGATGTCTTTCATAAGTGTTCCATTTTAGTGCGTCAATCGACGCACTAAATTGGAACACTTATGGAAAGACATCGCTATTCTACAACTTAAAAAATACACGCACTGATGGAACTTATGAAAGTGCATTCTATTCTACAACTTAAAAAAGACACGACTAAAACGGACACTTGAAAAGACATCATATCAGACGACTAAAACCCTTTATCTAAATGAAAGTTGTCATTCTATTGCTATAATCGAGAAGCAAAACTTATTTATTTCTCTTGAGGTAACCGAACACCAAGATGAGAGTAGATTTATCATATTTTGTGTGTGTTTTTATCGGTGTTGGGAAAAGAAAGAGAGTGTATTTCAGATTGGCGTTTGTGTTTTAGGTTGGGCTTATATACCATCGGGGTTTGAATATTCTGGTCGACACTTAATGGGATCAGTATAAATATTTGATCAGATTAACTAATTGTATAAATATTTGAAGGTTGTGCAAAGTGTATGAATGGATCTACTTTTATTTAAGAAAATTGTCGAAAATTTATATGATAAATAATATTAACTAATGACTTATTAATTTCATATTAAAAAATGTTTTGGTATTAAAATTTTACGACTTATTTATTTAAAAAGTCTTAAACACTTTATAAAGTTGTATAGATAAAACATATTTATTTATTGGTCAAAGTCACTAAATTATACGAGTATTATCTGATGCATTAAATGACGTTATATATCAAACAATAAATTAGAATTATAAATAATGCATCCACTCGATCAATTAAAGTTTGCACATTCTGATGTTTTATTTCACCTTACTAAAGAATTATTATAATCATACACTTATTATTAAGTCAAGCATAATAATACATCTTCAATTTCGTTTCATATTACTTTAGTTGAGATCTTTGAAATTTGAAAAAAATAAGTTGGACAAAGCGTAAATGTTTGTACATAGCATGTAGCCTTGGCTTCCTATCACATGCTCCCCCTTAACTCCCTCCGTGACTCTATTTATATACCAATCAACTAATCCAACAAACTCAACTCATTCTCTTAACACTTTCACGACAAAACACATACACTCAAACACCTTAATAGATCACACCTTAACACAAACTCTGGCTTTCCCAACAATGGATGTTTTTAGCTTACTCAAGTTTTGGAAACTCACAAGTGGTGGCATTGATCCATCGGTTCGCGACTATGAGTCCTCAATCGATGACGATGAGGAGTCCTTTTTCGATTTAGTACTCGAAAATGACAACTGTTCGGACATTGATAAAAACTCCGGCCTCAACTTCAGCTTTAGATTTTCATCACCTAATGAAAATATCATTTCCAAAAATATTAAGAAGAAGAGGTTATTGAAAATGCCTCAATCGCCTCTTCGTGCTTTAATTCTTGGTCTTCAAAACAACAACAAGTTGCAAATCGAGAAGACTCGACCAAAGTTTGAAGCTGAAACTGAAACTGGAGCCGAAGCTGAAGCTCAAGAGGGTAAGATAGGAGCGTTATTAAAGCGAGATAACAGTTTGAGATACAAACTCAATACTGAGGAGCTTTTGGAAAATAATGATCAAGTCTCCTCAAAGCGTTTTTCGAAGATGTAGTTAACAAGTATTTAAATAAAATGAAACCGGCTAGGAAAAGTAACGAAAAATCAAGATTTTCAGAGCAGTCTAGTACTCCATCGTCTTCTCCTGCGTCATCTGTCTTTTCTCCCCGAAAAGAAGAGAAAAAACGCGTTAGTGGTGGCGTTTTCAAAGTTCGTAAGCATTTAGGAAAGAGTAGATCCGCTTCGGCTATATTACAAACTCCTGTAACCAAAAGCGATGATTCGGCTTTAGAGCAGCAAGATTCCATCAAGGGCGCGATTCTACATTGCAAGAAATCGTATCATTCACCCTCGTTACAAGATGTGAAAGTTCTTTCAAGATCAGGAAGTGCTCCATTAGACCACGAGTCACGAGTTTCGGTAAAAGAGACTAGAAGCAGCATTTGAGCAAATGATGAATTAGGCATGCCAATCGCTTCTTTTCTAGACAAACTAGCTCGTGTAATTAACAGTTAAAAACAGTAGCGTGGTAGTAAAGATGTAGCTGTATGGTAGGATGATGTAAAGCTTTGCTCATGAATGATGTTGAAGAAAATCTTTTGCTTGTTAAAGTTGAGTTTGATCTATAGCTAATCTGAACTTTATTTTTATAGCATTATTACAGCTGCCTGAGCGTCTGACCACTTAAACGTTTGATCTTTATTACTAGCATTCTAGGGGAGCCAAAAATTTAAACTGAGGTCACGATCCAAAACTGGTATTGCCTTAAAGTTATGACAAGTTCGGCTATTCCATTGTGCCTTCCTTTTGATTTAAAAATGCGCTAATCATTGCGTTAAATTACATATCATACATTGCGTTTAGGATTTCGCATTATTGCCTAACACGAAGCTATCCATATTGTGTTCGAATCATACCTCAATATACAGGATTTATGTAATGCGAGCATCATTTTACAATTGTGGTATTATATAATGTGGAGCATTTAAAAAAAAAAAAAATGATTGAGATTACTAATTCATGTGACTTGTACTGAACTAATTCATGTGACTAATTTTATACCTAACATATTTGGTTTGTGACACATGTATTACACTCAATCTCAATACTCTTATTTACCATTCATTAGCCATGTGTTTAAAAATACTTGTTAGGCATAAAATTTAGCACATGAATTAATCATGTCAATCATTACTTTTAAAGAAATAAAAATTAAACCATGTGAAAGAAGTCCAAGCTGTTTGAAGCGCCTTTAAAACCGAGTGTAATGGTAGAGAGTCGACCGAGTCCCCAGTCTATGTGGCACCACTCCAACGCGCCGATCCCCACTACACAGCCCCAAAGGAGACGCGTCCCACAAGGACGAAATAGTTGAATTGATCGCATATGCGACCGATAGGATGAATGTTTGTGTTTGTGGGTGTTTATTAATTGTTTTTTGTGGGTATGTTTTTGTTGGGTTCGATAAATACCCAAACCCTTATGTCTAGGATTTGAATAGAAAATATCCTAAGTGTTTAATCCTTTAAACATTAACAAGTCATTGAGCGCATAGTCTCTCGGTGAGTCGTCTTCGGATACTCGATGAGACAAAGAAGAAGTCTCTCCACCCGATGAGCGGAACTTAAGGGTGAAGATCGAGTCAAGAAGTCTCTCCACTCGATGGGCGGAACTTAAGGGGTGAAGACGGAGTCGAGAAGAAGATGGTGGATTCGGTGGTGATGACAATAACTCACCGAATCCAAAACTCCTCACCAACTACTAACATCAAGACAAACTAAATCTTCAAGAGTGAAGGTAATGAAGACTAAAGAATGAGCGGACAAGGCGGGATAAGTTTGAAGCAGATAAGGCAAGTACTTATCAACCAAAGTCAACTTTCCCTGAATGGCTAACTATCATGCTCGGTGTCATCACCGACTGAAGAAAGCGACCTTGTCACTTACCCAATATAGCCTTTAGAATGAGACAAAATACATCAAGATTTTGTCTTACATAACTGTCGATTTGTCCTCAGGAAAGAGTTAAAACCATACTTGAATAAATAGCATAAGAGTTGGAGTGGAAGATTTTAAGCTTGTGAACTAATTGTAAAACACACACGCAGTTTCATCTTTCACTCCTCCAAATAAACTCATCCCCGAGATAGCTCGGTGGTTCCTTGAGTTGTGCTCGGACTTAGCTGAGCTTAGTGAGGAGTTATTATACTTTGTCATTTCAATCCCAAGTACTATTCCGCAAGTACTTGGGTAATGTATTCTTTTGGTTCATTTCTAATAAAGGATATAAATGTTGAAAATTTATCGGTGTGTTTTACTTAAGTCTTTTCGCTTATTGTTCACAACTGTTTGTTTATTTGCTTTAACTGCTTTTATACGATTGTGAAACAGAACAACAAGTGGTATCAGAGCGGTGATTATAAAACCTTTTTAAGCCGCTCAAAACGTTTTAAATCGGGATCCTAATGGTCGAAATTGATGTGCCCCAACTTGTCGAAAAGGGTGGAGCTTATTCACTATTGCCCTCGACTCGAAGTTGGTAAATTTAACAAATGGAAAAGCGAATGCTTTGCTATTTGACTGGATGGAACCTTACTACATTAAGTGTATTAATGAAGGTCCATTTATCCCAAAGGTCTTGAAGGTTTGCCTAAACACGAAGCTCGATGGACTTCGTGGGGCGAGAGGAGAGTGGTCAACTAGGACCAAAGGCTCAAAAGTATCATCATATATTGTCTTCTGATGATATTATGGAGTCATTATAGGTCAGTAGTCTGACTAAACAAACTGGGATAACTTGATCCATAGTCATGAAGGTCCATCGATACCAAGGAAAACAGGATAATGGACTCAAACTTGAGTATAACACCTTGAGAGATAAGGACTTAGAAACTCGTCTCAAACTTACACCCGTACAAAACCTTGTTAAATGAACTATCAAATGATGGTGTTAAGTTGTCCAAACATGAAATCAAAGTTGGTTTTGTCAATAGTCTCCACGAGAAGTGGTTGAATTTCTCTCGGGGACTTAGGAATGCTAATCATATCCGAATCTTGAACTTCACGAAATATATGGGAAATTTGTCTATGAGGAAAACCTCATCAGCAGACGATACCACGACTTAAAGAAGTCTCGTGAAGTCAAGAAGTCCCCGACCACAACTTCAACACCAATTTCTCTTGCTTTCTTTTCTAACGAGGTGGTTCGAGATTTTCGAAAAATTATGATGATGAGCGATGAGAGATCAAGCGAGAGTACCTAAATGACCCGAACATTGAATTTTAGGAAAGGGCACTCTTGCTAACTCTAGAAGGTTTATAAAAAGAAACAAAGGTTTTCTAATGCTAAAGCTAATGAGGACACCGAGTGCTTTAAGTGTCATAAAAGAGGTCATTTGCCAAAGACATTTTTTTCAAAAACAATTTCGAACCCTCTTACAAACCATCAAGGTCAAATCGGTCCTCGGGCTTTAGCAAATTTCAACCAAAAATCTATCGGTCTCATCAAAATTTTTAAAACAAATCGATCAAAATAAACTGCTGATTTTGAAGCTAAGTCGAGAAAAGTCAAAGCTAAGCTTAGCATTGCTGAGGCCACCCTCGAAACAACAAACACCGTTAAATCTGTGAAGGGAAAAACAAGGGCCTAGTAGTCAAGTCTTGATCGGGATGAAGAGCCGTCTCCTCAAATGATGAAATGGTGCAAGTCGATTGCTGATGGCTCTCTCGAGAAGAGGACAAGCTAGGCATTGGGAAAAATCATGCAGGAATGGAGAATGGGTCAACATCACAATGAAGAAGGTAAATATTTTACTTTCTATGGATGATGACTCGATTGGCGATCTTTATGAACTATATCAATGTAGACCTTAAGTTTGTTGAAGAGCAACGATTAAATCTTTTTCAAAATACAACAAGTTAAGTTTTGAATTGAACAAGTGTAGGATGAACTCTTCTTTTAAAACAAGCTAAGCTTGAGGCTGTCACACTGCAAATTCAAAACACTGAACTAGTTAAAAGAAATCAGGCTCTTCAAGATGAACTTAAAAAGGAGAAAGACATTTTTGAAAGTTGAACTGCTAAGAATCCTAGGGTCTTTGATGCTGTGGGTGCCCCCAGTAGCAAAAAGAGAGTCATAGGTGAAGATCATTTCCCTGACTCTCACAACAAAGACCAGAGTCCAAAGCCCTTTGTAGATGGTGGCATGATTACCAATATGTTGACTATTCCCAAGCCAGTGATTGGATTGAACGGGTTAACCCTGAGAGTAAGCTTCCAAATTTCGATTCTGGAAGAATACTAGAGCCTGAAAGCCAAGCTCTAAAGAGCATGCTTGGACTCCGATGTGCCCGAGTGGTCTTGAACACATCACGAGTCTGAAGCGAATCTCAAGAACCGCTTCCACCCACGAAACCTCTTGTGGTGCCGCACCAAGCTCGAGCTTACTCCATTGCAATTCAATCCTCATTCACCAAAAGAAAGGTCGGACTTGGTAGAACCATCACGAAAAGACCAACTAAACCAATCCAACAAGATTTTACTCCCATCGATACTTCCACATCTTGATCCCCACCGAATCGGACCAAATTCAACAATCGATCGAACTTGTGAGGAAATCGATTGATAAGATGGAATCCATCGAAAAAGCTCTGATTCAATCAAGGAAACTAAGTCGACCTCCTCTAGTTCATCAAGGTCAAAATCCACCAACAAGCCCGACGAAGTGTGATCATGCCATTATACCGATCATACCACCGACAATTGCTACGAAATCCTTTTTGTATGATCTGCGAGAAGGATGATCACGAACTTCGATCACTTACGGTATGTAAGTTCATTCGATGAAACAAAACATACCAAAGTTGGTCATCAACATGCTTCAACCTCGAACAAGCTAACAAGAATAGAGCAAAACCTTTTCCTCCTTGCCCACACTGTGGCTTTAATGATCATCATCCTGATGATTGTCTCATGAACTCATGCTGTGATATTTGCGGAAATCCAGCTCATGAGACATCCCAGCATGACAATGTCATCTAAGTAAGGAGAAGTTCAAAGCAACTCCGAATCACTGAGTCATCCTCAGTCATCAAATGCAAAACCTGTGGTAGCACAATGCACTCAACCACTGACCATGAGTCAATTTCCAAATTCAAGCAGACCTTTAGACCCAAGCCCATTAGCATGTGGATCAGCAAGAGAAACTAATTCAGTTTACTATTTGTGCAGAGACACGCCAGGGAGCCTATTTGGCATCTAGATAGTGGATGCTCAAGATGCATGACTGGCGTTAAGGAGTATCTGCACAAGTATGTAAAGGAAACAGGACCCAAGGTAGTTTTTGGTGATAACTCATCATGTCCCACCAAAGGTTATGGTTCAGTATACTGCAATGGAATAGTTTTCTCAAGAATAGCTTATGTCAATGGTCTAAAATACAATCTCATCGATGTCGACCAATTATGTGATGCTAAGTACATTGTGCAATTCAATGACAAACAAGGCACCATTTTCAATGCCAACAAAGAAGTTGTTTTGATAGCTCCTAGAAGAGATGATGTTTATGTCTAAGGCATGTCAACACTTTCTCAAGATGGAACTTGTCTCTTTGCCAAAGCCACTGAAACTGTCAACTGGCTGTGGCACAAGAGACTTTCTCACTTAAACTTCAAAAACATCAGCAACTTGGCAAAAAAAAACAAAGTCCTTGGCTTACCATCACTAGTTTTTGCAAAAGATAAACCATGCTCAGTGTAGGATATAGGATTTCACAAACACATTAAACCATAACCATAAGAGGCGTTCAAGTATGTTTAGAGAGAGAAAGTTCTAGAGAGAGAAAGGGAAGAGAGTTGGGAACTATGTGAAACAAAGAAAAATGGTATTGAAGCTCCAACCCTCTACCTTGGGAGGTAGAGGGTATTTATAGTTTCTTACAAACAAACTCCACCTACGGGCTGTGGATCAAGCATACAGTGGGTAAAGACCCGTCCGTCCTCCACGGTGTTACAAGACAAACTACTTAATAATATAACTAGACTACGACTACGAGCTTTCTAACGAATACATATACTTGAGGTGACCGACTCTTTAATGACTGAATTTTCTAATTCCTAACAATCTCCCCCTAAGGGAGGTCACCTCAATTTACAATGAATACAAATGGATATTACATTAGATTGCTCGAGGTTTCTTGATTAAGTACTTTTCTCAGTAGCTCGTAGTCTTTGATTCTTCATGTTTTGCATGTTTGGATAATTCAAGTGGAGGTCTTTAACTAATCCACGTGATGATGTGTTTTGAGCCAGCATTGAGATCATCAGCTAACATAAATCTTTGACTCTTCCATTGTGGTGATGGTATTATGTGATGTTGTGACATTTGGACCGGCATGCTCACATTACGGATCTTGATGTATTCTCATCGAGTAGCGGAAGATTTTATTGATTCATGATATTGGCGGCGTAGCGAAGCATGGAGTGAAAATATAAGAGTCATTGATGCACTAATCATGATTTCTTCGAGATGAATGTGTTGAGTGAGCATGCGGCTATGGATTGACCGCTTCATTACGATCGGTACCGCAAGCGCCGGGCGCACACGCATACAACATTTAGCAATAAAGTGCGAAGGTGTCTTTGATCACTTCGTTGAATTGAGTACACGCCCACGGTTCCCGCTGATCGATACATGTCTTGCCCGTGATCGGTATAATTCAAGAATTTCCTTGACGGGTTTCGCAATGCTCTAGTCGTTCTCAAACCGAACGTCTCAAAGAAGACAACACGGAGTGAGTGAACCAAATAATTGAGATTGTTGATTGATAAAAGAGATTTGAAAAACAATCGTATATTGCTCAATAGAAATTGTTTTTGCAATACAACGAAGGTTTTAATGAAAATCAATTATCAATCATAAATACCTTTTGATTTGAAAAATTCGTACATAGTCGATGTGCTAGAGAAAAGATTTTTAAGCACAACGACCGGTTTTCAAAGGTATCCGTCAATCCATAACTCGAACCGTGATTAATTCAAAAGATTGAATCGCCTCATTGTTTCATTCGGTTTCACATAGTTGATCTATAGAATAGATCTCACATGCCACCCACCAGAGCTTGTTTGATGTTGGCTCGAAGGCTTTCCATCTTCATTGTGAATATGTTTACATATCACTCGGATGTTCGACAATACCACAAGGATAATGCGTGGGACTCAAGATATAATCTCTCTTCCACATTGTGTGAAGCAGAGTCTTCATTGAAAGTGTCCTAATGAGATTTATTGATGATCTCGTGGCTCTAGACTCAATTGTGCATATTTGGATCCTATATAGGAGATTAGGGAGGGTCTCCTTCTTCAATATCAACAATCTCTAAGAGAAAGTCGATAGATAATGTCGGTTCCCGTGAGAATGAAACAAGTCCTTTTAAGAGGAACTTGAGTAGCTTGGAAAGTTGTAGTGCGGCCGTCCTTTGGGTCCATGACGTCTTGTCTTCAATACCGGTGTTACCTTGGTAACCACCAAGAGTATATGAATGGAACTGGTTTACGCCTAAGGTTGAATAATTGGAGGCTATTTCTTTTCACCCTTTTCACATTCAATTCTTTTCATTCTTCAACCCTTGGGGCTTACCGAGACTTCATTACTAGAACCTTGTTGGGTTTATTCCACTACTAGCTCGGTCTCGATCCGCACTCTTCCCATAACTCACTTTTTCTCCTTTTTCATCATACCTAAGGACTCTACACTATCTAGTGGATTGTCCACAGGTAGATCCCACCGATTCAGGCGGATCATGGGAACATATACCTAACCTTATCATCCTTATATCACCATACATAAAGTAAAGTTGGTCGGTCTATTTGGTATTGTTCATCCGCCATTGGAACCAATTGAAAACCATTTGAAAATCAATCCGGATACTTGTGATATATTATCAAAGCATTTTGTACTGAATTGTTTTGATATTTTTAGAACAAGAGCTCCCCCTCAACATGTGCTTCATGTATTTGAAATATTTTGGCACACGGAGGCAAGATGAAGAATTAACTTCTTTGATTTCCATTTTCTAAAAGATATCAACATCACTTCCCTAATCAAATCAAGTAGATAAAGCATTTTGGGAAGGATGAGGTTTTCATAAGTTTGCTCCCCCTAAATATGTGCATACATATTTGAAAATGTTTTGCACATATTAGGAAAAGACTGCACATTGAGATAAAATGATCACGTTTCAAATATTTGTGGTTTAAGATAGATGCTCCCCCTTAACATGTGCATGGAAAATTTGAAATTGTTTGGCACATGTGGGAAGGAGAGCTTGTACATCCTTATAAAACCATTTATCGAATTATCAGTTTAAATCCAATTTAAATCACAAATTCTCCCCCGATCACATTTATCAAATTATTTAAGATTTGTGATCTTTGTAGATTTAAATTGATTTTGAAAGCTTTTAAGGAGAATTGTGACTTGATTATGAAAACGTTTTAACTGATAAGGATCGGATTTTGAGACTTTAAACTCCATTGATTACACATGCATGATTGTCTTTTGAAAACATAATATTAGCAAAGGTTTTGAATCAACTGTATAAAACATAACATAATTCCTTTTGATTTTTCAACAATAAACCTTGCTCATTTACGTGCCAATTGTTTGAAAAATAACCTTTTTAATTTGAATAAAATCATTCTCCCCCTCAATCAATGACACAAGTTGTTGATTGAGAGATAGAGATTTTGATAGATGATAAGCACAAATGATTTACACGAGTAGTAGAGTACGAGGTATTTTCAAAGCAATTTAGTTTTCATTAGACGGAAAAATATTTGGAAGGATAAGCATTTGTCTTTTCGATGACAAATCTTTGTTTTAAGAATTAGGGCATGAGATTTGAAAAATAATATAAAGAATGGCTCGTTTTTTACTTTTAAAACGGGTTCTTGCACGAAATGACAATAAACCACCATTTTCTCCGCCTCATTTTTTTTTATTTTTTAAGCAAAAACTATGTGCATTCAAGAACATCTAAAACACATGACATTCTTTGAATGTCAACACAAAGTCCGTAGATGATATCGAATAAGGAAAAACATGACAAAATAACAATATTTTGGAATTTTCAAGATTTTCTAATTTTATGGATTTTGAGAATTTTAAATTTTATATTTTCTTTTTGAGGGTTTTTCAAGTTTTGTATTTTGTTTTTTTGAATAAATATATACAAGAGATAGATGAATAAAGACCTTTACTCCTCGTCTTCCTCTTGAAGACGCTTGAGTGTTCCGGTTGTAAACTCTTTATACCAAGACGTGGAAGGATAAACTCAAACGTTCTCTAGAAAGAGCTTTGGTGAAGATGTACGCTAATTGGTATTCGGTCCTCACAAAGTAGAGTTCCACCACACATTTTTCCACTTGTTCCTCGATGAAATGATGTCGAGTGTCGATATGCTTTGCTCTTGAGTCTTGAACGTTGTTGCATGAGAGAGCAATAACACTTTATTATCACGATGCTGAGAGGATTTTGTTGAATACAAAACCATAGTCGATTAATTGAGATCTCATCCATAGGATTTGAGCACAACAGATGACATGGCTATGTATTCAACCTCTGTAGAGGAAATAGAAGTACTGTTTGCTTCTTTGACGACCACTCACAAGCTTATCACCCAAAATCGAGCACCTCTAGACGTGCTTGACGAGTATCATGACACCGCATGATCTCATGATCCGATATCTCGTTAGTGACATACCGGTGTCCTTGGTACCAAAGTCCCATGTTGATGGTTCCTTGAGGTACCGAAGACCCGTTTAACCGCTTCAAGGTGCTTTTGGTAGGCTTAGCTCGGTATCTAGCACACATGCATACAACGAACATAATATCGTGTCTCATCGGCCGTGAGGTACATCGAGATCCAATCATACTACGATATTTCGTTTGGTCTACCATGATCCCCGAGTGGTCCTCATCCGGTTTAGTACGCTCAATCATGGGAGTGTCAACAGGTCACTAGAATCAAATCCAAATTTCTTTAAAATCTCATTTGCATATTTAGATTGATTTATAAAAATGCCTCCGGACTTTGTGAAATTTGTAATCCCAAGAAAATGACATTTGTCCCATCATTGACATTTGAAATTTGGAACCCATTTCATTTGAAAAATGAACACATTCATTAGGGTCGGTCGAGGCAAATATGATATCATCAACATATATTTGAGCGTGAATTAAATGTTTGCCTGACTTCCTGGTGAACAATGTCGGATCAACTGCTCCTTTGCAAAATCCAAGAGATAGAAGAAACTTTGATAGCGTATCATACCATGCCCATGGAGCTTGCTTCAAGCCGTAAAGAGCCTTCTTCAAGCGATAGACATGAGTAGGATGCTCGGATTCACAAACCTTCCGGTTGGTCGACGATACGACTTCTTTAAGATCTCCGTTAAGAAAAGCCGTCTTTACATCCATCGATAAACAATCATATTCTTACTTGCGGATTAGCGGAAAGATTACGATCGCCTCGATCGTGCCACAGAGCAAATGATTCTTCAAAGTCAATACCTTCCTCCCGACGGTATCCTTTTGCAACCAATCTAGCCTTGTTCTTTAATACATCGCCATGTTCATCAAGCTTCACTTTGAAGATCCACTTTAGAGCAATGATCATAGCACAACTGGAGCGGTACTAATTCCCATACATCAAGTCGATCAAACTCATGAATTTCTTCTTGCATGGCATTGAACCAACTGCCTTCATTCATGGCGCTTTAACATCTTTGGTTCGACCTTAGAGTACGGAGTTGAAGAAGCACCATAAGGCATCGATTGCAAGTTGTTTCCGTGTTGATCTTTGACGAGAGGGTTTCCAATGATGTTGTCCAATGGATGATCATGTGTCCATTTCCTAAGGTGTTCATGTGGTTGTTGTTGAGGGATCAAGTAGCAGAGTCGATGTCTCCTAAAAAGATGGTTCGATGATGATTCGAGAGCAAATATATTTTCAAACGGAGCATCTTCAAGAGTAGCAAAGGATTAACTTCATCATTGATGTCGAAACAATTCCATGATGTACATTCAAAGATTGATGATTTGTTGATGAGACAGAGTGATCGCAGCAGCACTTCTTGACTTAATGATATTAAGGCGAAGGGTCGACTTCATTCAGGATACGAGCGACCTCTGTTGATGGATTTGACATTTCATCAACATTTGGTTCATAGTGTTCATCAAATATTGGATCGAACAATTTCCTTAAATCATCTTGATGGAGGTACATATGGAGTCTTGGAGAGGATTTGGTACAAGGATGAACCAATGGGACTGTTTTGAAGTGCGGGTCCAGAATGGATTGTCCAGAGCCATTGGACCGGTCACTCATCAAACGTAACGTGAATTGTTTCCATGATATTTCGGGTTCTTTTGTTGTAGATTCGGTATCCCTTTTGTTTGGTGCATACCCTACAAATACTCCAATGTCCGCTTTAGCTTTAAGTTTGCCTAAGTCTTGGCCTCATTAGTTGGATAACATAATGCACCAAACACACGAAGGAATGAGATATTAGGTTTTCTTGTGGACAAGTTCATATGGAGTTTTCCATGAGCAGTGTGAATCGTGGATCGATTTTGTGTGTAGCATGCGGTGGCAATGGCTTCACCCGAGAGAAACATTGGAACCTTTGAGTAAATCGGCATTGTTCTTGCGGCTTCCACAAGAGTTCGATTTCGTCTTTCAACTACACCGCTCGTTGAGGAGTTCGTGGAACACTTCTTTGATGACCGATTCCAACACTTTCATAAAACTTACTAAGTTGTTTGTTAACAAACTCGGTTCCATTGTCTATTCGGATGATTCGGCGGTTTTGTTAAGTCGAACTCGCAATTTGTTTGATGAGTTTGATGATGATATCCGAGTTTCATCCTTTGTACTTAAGAACTTGACCTGTGAATCTAGAGTAATCATCAACCACAACTAACACATATTTCTTCCCAAAGATATTCCGCACTCTCATTGGTCCACATAAATCCATGTAAATTGTATGAAGAACTTCAGAATTGAGTTTGTAGGTTTGGGTTTATGGGCATACTTCTTGCTTTTTCCCAATTGGCATGTTTGAACAAAGATGATCCTTTTCATACTTAAGTCTAGGCAAACCTACTACTAAGTCCTTTCCGAGAGATCATTGATGGTGCCAAGTTCAAGTGATTGAGACGACGATGCCATAACCATGACTTTGTTTTCAAGCCTTTGACAACAAGCAAATTGGAGAAGACTTCATCATATCTTCGATAGAGATGGTGTATAGATTTGAACCACGTGTTCCTCTTAAAAGTTCCTTACCATCAAGTTCTCTAACGAAACAAGTATGTTTTACAAGGCCACTTCTAGATCGTAGTCACGAATTGACCGACGTAAAATAAGTTATGACCAAGACCTTTATGTAATATACCACGGAGATAACACTATCACCGACAACATAATCTCCATAACCCATAATTGCACCGAAATGATCATTCCGAATCTAACAATTCCGATGAATTTACTCACGAAGTTCATAAGCGCGACCGTCTCCAAATCATATGTTTGGAACAAACTGAGTCCAGTACCACGAATCGATTTGAACGATCTGCGGTTGAACACGTACAAGAATGGATAATCGATAATTGGGAACCCCATGCAATAATGGGTTCCACTTGGTTAGTAATGATGATTGGAATAGATGCGATCTTGGTGTCCGTATTTGACCTATTCAAAGTATGTTCACTTCTTAAAGGAATAGTTCTACCAAGAGGCATCCATTTTCTAGTGGGCATTGTCTTAGCGTATTGAGGGCAAACCGATTATCCTTATGACCAAAAGGTATCCATTGATAACCTATCTTTCTAAATGTTCTTCCAGTGGGTTTCCTTGCTTTTCTAACTTTCTTTCGCCTTTGCCTTTTAGCCTTCTTAACATGATTTTAGCATTAACAATTTTAATCGGGCATTTGACAAAGATTAGATGTAACATTCACACCACATTCATGATTAGCAATGAATTCAAGCGAGATATCATTACATGGTTTGCAAATAGTATCGAATTGAATTAATTACAATACGCCTATGGCTAATACTAGAATCAACACGATTCGCTTTATTCAACTCAAACTTAAAGTTCCTAGGTTGGTCTTCTACTCTTTTCCAATGCACATTCTTAGCTTGCGAGGTCCTATCTTGCTTGGTATTGCCTCGGAGGCTTTGACCCGCTTGCTTTAATGTCACCGATTACTCTGTGAGGGAATTATGGGAACATTAGTTGGTTGATCTATTTTTGCATTCCCGAACTAGATGTGCAAGGATCTGAATTACTAGAAGGCACCTTAGTGTTCACTCTCTTAAAACTATGCATGGAAGGGTTTGTATGCTTGGCACTAGGCATAGAACAAGGCATCACAACTTTACCTTTCGCACCTAAGGATTTAGGACATGTTGCAATTAAACATTCTAGCAGTTCCTGAGATCGTTTGGCCTGAATGCAAGCAAACCTAATTTCTCTATCGAGAGGCTTATTTAAGAAGTCCTCTTCCATAATCTCTCAGAGACATTCTAGACTATCCTTAAGGTGAGCACAGTAGTTATTAAACACAAGTTCATTATTCCTAAGAGGAGGAGGAATGTATTTAAGAGTCACAGTATATTTGCAGTTAGCGGATGACTTAGAAGCGACATTCTCATTAAAAACAAGTGGCGGTTCTTTTCCCGACCCTAAGATTCTCAATTTCCTTTTGTAAAGAAGTTATTTTTCGTTGTTTTTTCACGGTGACTTTCATTGAGTCATATAATTCTTTAAAGTGACGTTTAACTTTTTCATTTTCTTCAAGAAAGCTCTCGTTTTCCTTTTGTAAAGCATTTACTAAGTTTTGAAGATGAAAAGTTTGAGAATACTGAGAATCTAAAGGAGGAGGCATTTGGGAGCCACTCACATTGTTCTTTTGACCTTTAATTGAGAGATTTGGGCTTTCAACTTTCGATCGTGCAACAATGAGCTTGAATATGTTCATCACGTTTATTTATCGACAAACCGCATCAAACTCGAACATCGAGGATGTCTTGATATTTGAGGTTTTAACATTTTCTTTAAGATGTTGATATTTTAGTTGCAAATCAAAATGTTCAACTTCTAGTTTAGAAAGATGTTTTACCAAATTATCATGATCATCTCGATCAATTTTCTCACTAAGTTACGAGTTTTTGTTTTCAAGCTCAATGACACGATCATGGGAAACTTTCGGTGCAATAGATAATTCATGAAATCGAGAAGCGATAATGGAGTGATTCGTAGCGATGTAAAACACATCTTGAGAAATACATTCGAAATAAGATTCTCATTTAATGTATGCAAGTTCTTCCTCTCAATCTCATTATATTTCAATTCATGATCATAGTCACTAACCTCAACTATCATTACATCAAATTCCTTTTCCATTTCTTTAATATCCGAATCCATCCCTTTTAAGACTCTCAAATTGATCTTTTAGTTGTTTAAAGAAAGGCATGACCTCGGTTAAATAACATTCTTTTGTTTGCTCAAAACCCTTTCCCTTGATTATCCTAGTGGGTGTGATCCTTTTCTTACAAGTTTTCTCAAAGTCAACAAATAATTGAAATATAACATATTGGTGATTAATGTCTTGCTCTTAGTGGCAATAGTTCTAGGAACTAAATACATTGGTGTTTTGGAGGATACACGATCAGCAGCATTTTCCTAAGGGAGGGTTTGTTTCAACAAGATTTTCGACTTTTGCTTATCTAAGTCCTTTTCCGAACACTTGTTCGTGTGTTAACAAAGTTTGAGGCTTAAACTTGTTTAAGGAAATCCAATTTTCCTTTTGTAATCATGGGGTTTGACAATAATCTTATTCTCTTTGCACTTGGGATCGTTAAGCTTCTTATCCATTTTCTCCCTTGATGCATCATCTAATTTTCATCTTCCTCGGTGCACTCAATGCAACTAGGTGTCTGCAGATAGGTTTAAGAATCTCATTGCCATCATAGATAACATTTTGAGCGACTTTTGCTATCTTACCATACCTGTGGTTGGATTCCTTTATAATGGGGATACTATGCTTATCATTGAGAACTCTATGCTTCGTGATCATGTGAGCGATCAATTGTATTCCTTGTATGTACAACTTATTTTCGATCTTGTTTTCAAGGTTTTAGATTCGAAAAATCATTCAAAAGTTTTGATTCCTTAGCACCGAATTCTTGCTTAAGCATTTTAACATTTTCTTGAAGTTCTTGTTTTTGCTTAGCGCTTTAGAAAGCTTTTCTTGTAAGGAGTTTAACTCTTGTTTTAATACCTCTTCTCTAAACTTACTTTTTCTAATAGTTATACGCATTTGATCATCCATTTCACTTCACGGGTGGTTAACTCAAACTTAGCACGTTGTTCATAAATGGCAACTCGTTCTTTATAGGCATTAAGTTCGAGATAATGAGAATCATCGAGGCACATGCAAGTATTCATCAAAAGCATAGTCATTATTGACTGCAGAAGATGCATCACTTGGTACAATCTCACTTTTACTTTGTTTCACATATTGATCTGTTAGGTCACTAGTTTTACAAACACAAGTAATATAGAAAGAGATAAGGCGATTGAACAAGTAAAACCACACACACACACGAGATACTAAGACCGGTTACGCATAAGATGTATGTGAAAGAAAAACTTGAACAACCAACCCTCAAATGAGGGTTTACAAGAGTATTTATAGGAGGGAAGCTAGGGCAACACTCCTAGTTCCCTTCATTTCCTTTATGGGCTTGGGCCTAAGCTCATGGGCCTTCTACATAAGCTTAAGGCTAATAACAAACATAAAGGCCATAATAAAGCTAACTATTACATATTAATCACTAACACTTGATTATGGATTAGGGTGATTCCAACAATCTCCCCTCAAGTGTTGGTGATGAGCGTGAAGGCGTTGAGGTAATAGTAGCTCGGCGTCTTCGACATTCTTCTTTCTTGTGAGAAGAATTGCCTTGATTCGAACAATCTCCCGGTGTAGAGATAGTTTTCTTTGAGCGCTTATGCTTTGGCGTCATCTTTAACTTTGTTCTTTGATCATTGTTCTTTGTGGTGAAAGTGATAGTATGTTGTTGTTCGCATCAAGTCGCCTCAGTGCCTTGTTTGCTTGATGTCTCCACGTCATTCTTCAACATGCTCACACGCTCTTTGACGTTGGAATTCAATCTTGATGAAGTTCTTTAAGTCTTTAACTTTGTAGATTCTTTGGTTTGACGAAGAATCATTACATTGTTGTGTTGCTTTTGGATAGAACTTCCATTAGTGATGATGTTGGCGTGAGCATGAGAAGAATCAACACGATCATCCCGCTCCGGAGCTTCCATAAGAAGAAAACATTTCAAGCGGTTAGTAATAAGCGGTTCCGCACTTACAAGTTTGAACTTGAGAGTGTTAACACATAGTGTGAAAGCACAACTCTAATTCTTACAAAGGCGTTCTGACCTGAGTCCCATAAGTGAGATAACGCGATGTACCGGGTACATCTACATTCGAGATGAGTCATTGAGGTACACCAAGCATCACCTCACGATCAGACCGTTTGAGACACACTCCGCGTAATCCACGGGAGTTACCGGTGACCACCCGCCGTGGTCGCTTGATGTTGACCTCGGCGGGAGTTTCCATTCAATCACCGAGGATCACGGTTGTGAACCTCTCATAAATGTTCTAGACAGTTGCTAAGATCCATGAAGGACTCGATATGAACCACTAATGATCTTATTTGTTGATCGTCAAGTGATAAAATGTCAAGTGTTCCTAAGAGATCTTTTGATGAATCTCATGGCTCTAGACTCAATAGTGCGTTTTGGTTTTCTGAGCGGAGACTAGGGAGAGGGTCTCCTTCTTCAATACCAGCGATCTCTAAGAAAAGCCAATAGTTTACGTAGGGTTCCCTGTGAGAATGAAACAAGCTTCATTGAGAGAAACTTGAGTGGCTAAGAAGGTTTAGTGCATGCGTCCACGGGTCCATGACGACTTTTAATCTTCAATACCGGTGTCACTAAGTGACAACCATTAGCATATGAATTGAACCCGTTATGCCCTAAGTTGAATAATTTGGAGGGCTATTTCTTTTCACCCTTTTCTTTGCGTTTCTTTTTAATTCTTCAACTCCTTCTTTCTCCGATTCTCATTTCTCCTTTTATAATCATACCTAAGGACTTCTAAGTACTAGCTATTTGTGATGTCCTTGGGTAGATCCCTCCGACTCTGGCGGATCATAGGACGGTTATTCCTAACCTTAGTCACCTTATAACTCCATGACTAACCTAAGTTGCCATTAAAACCACTGTTGTGAAGTATCTCTCAAAGGTAATGAAAATCATGTTTGAACCACTATGAGAGATAGGATTTTGCATAAATACTCCCCTCACATGTGCTTAAGAGTTTTAATGGTTTAAATGCACTGATGAGGAAAGAGCGCACATTTTGAATTGATCCATCGGAGATAGACAATCCTCCATGAGACACGGTTCGTTGCATAGTTAAAGAGTTACATTGTCGACTTTTAGGTGACAACTAGCTCTAATAACTACCTTGAAGGTGTAGACAAACCTCGAAGGTTGTCATACCCATCGAGTTCATGTCTACCAAGAGTGTCTCGAATGGTACTTCCTACTTGGACAAGTCCTTTGCGAGACACGTTTACATTACTAGCGAACTAGCTTGAAATTATTACCCGTCCGGACAAGTCTTTTCGAGTTACTAACAGTTCATACCGTCAATTCGTTGGTTAAGTCAAAGTACATGATTCATTTGCATTTTGCTCAACATATTTCTTATCACACAATTTTTCCCCTCAAAATGGCATATCAAATGTTATTTTGAAAAGTTGACAATAAATATGACCATTTCGAGTGTTGCGGAAGATGACCACTATGAACAATTTGTGAACAAAGTTTTAATTCAAATACTCCCCTCAACTAGTGATATAAGCGGTTGAGGTTTTGAAAATCATACGGAAGTACTTGTCCTTTTGAGCAAAACCTTGAATAATGAAAGGTTTGATAGGTTTTACTCAAAATAAGAAGCTTTCGCTCCTTTTATAAGGATTGTGGCAATCAAGCGTACCACGTGGTCCTTTCTTGCAAATTACGGGTTGTACACTATTATGTGTGCACAATCCATAGACATACATAATCACACATCCAAAATTGTATGAAAGAAACAATTCAAGGGTACCGGAAGTGCGGTGATGTTCCCGGGAGTACGAGCAGGCGTTGATAGTCGGTGATGTTGATCCTGGTCGACCACCAACAAAGCTTTCCAGCGCTCGAATCGATCCCTTCGAACAACCGTTCATCAATCATGGTGATGATCCTTCTCACATTCCTCCGATCCCGAGAATTCCATCGCTTAGGGTTCCCAATGTTTTCACGTATATCTTTCAATCGATAAGCTAATCCGTCCCTAACCATCTTGAGTATGATCTCCAAATTTGTGAAGCTCATTACACGCCATCAAGCAATTGCGATGAAGTTCATCGCGATAAACGACACCAAACGGTTTCTTGATGAGCGTTAATTGTGTTAGTGGTTGATATCGGAAGATCAAGGCGTGGTGGAGTGAAGTTGACACGTGCGATATGATTCAATGGCAAGTCGGAGATCTTCAACACGTTCTTTATGACTATCGTCGATGAAAATGAGCGGTGACTTGATGAATTCACGTTGTATTTCGTTGAAAATTGTCTCATGCGACCACGTACTTTTGCAAGGTACATGTCTTCAATATCATTGAGAGACAAATTCTCAAAGTCGACTTCACATAATGCATAATCCCTTTCATCCCGCTTTTGACCACAATCTTCTTGAGAAAGGTGTAGTCCCATTTGGATGAAAGACCAACATGTTGGATGGCAACGATGTCTTTAGTACTAAACACGCATGTTGTGACTTACGAACTGGACGACTGTAGTAGATTCGTCGGCGTTCGCCGCTGATGAATCCCATACAATGCATCTCGGTCGTATGCTTCCACCGTGTTGGAGAACAAGTGAGTGTACGTTCCTCAATGGCAATGCGGTTTGAGTAGATAGGCTGCGGGAATGGAAGTGTCAAGGATGTAGCATATTTCCTTGAACCATCGCCACCATGGAGAAGAAATTCGTGTTTTGTTGAAGAAATATCGGAAGGAATCCGTGGTTCATCTGGTTGGCCAATGGTCGGTAGAGGTTTGGTCCAATCGATTGTAGTATGGAGGGTTGTCCCTTTTGTGAAGTCAATGTTTGCTTCGGGTTGAGCCAATCCATGTTGTTAGACATAGCTCGAGCAATGTTGTCAAGGTGATATTCGACCTCGAGGGCACTTTCGTAATCGTCTTTTAGAAGTTGAAACGCTTAATTCTTGATTCGCTTCAACTCGATTTCGTCATTTTCTTCACATGGAACTTTTCTTGCAAAAGTTTTGCATGCTCCAATGTAGAACCGTCGACCGGATCTTGACCTTCATCGTAGGAGTTTGATTGACAAGTGTGGAGAACCATTCAAATTCTTGGTTTTATCGTCATCTAGCCATGATACGACTTGGTGAGTCGTTTCTTCTTCTTTTAGAAGGCCTTGATGATGATTCTGGTTTCGCACTTGTTTGGGAGAGGTGGGTTGTTTTAGGGGCTCAAGGACCTCTTCATCGTCACCACCCGTATACTCAAAATAATCACCGGTTTTCGAGTCGGGGTGGTAACTCGAAATCGTCCCGAGGTTTACACCGTAGAAGAACGAGGAGGGACCTTTGTTGAGTAGGAGTCCGTTGGAGAGGAGGTGGCATAGAAGATGATTCACCGCCTTCTTTTGACGCTTAGCTTCATCATGCTTATCCCGATCCTTGTCTTCATCGCCTCTAGGACGTTTAGACTTTTCACCAATCTACATGCTTCTTGAGTTGGTAGTCCAAAGAATGCTTGAAACAACTTTCCTTCATCGAGGTAAATGTCCCGGATCGTTGAGACATTTGTGTGACAAGCTTGGCCACCAATTCATTATCCGAGAAAACTATAGGATCGATGGATTGATTGTGACGGTTAAAGGTGTTGATCTTATAGTTTGCTTGGCTATCTCGCATAAGATTTGGATATAGTTGTCTCGGTGAATGACTCCTTTGTGACTTTAGGAACGATATTACGAAGGTACTTGTTAGTGTAACCTTCGATCATTTCGCTTCAGTTCCTCTTGACGATGACTTTTCATGAATTCTGAATAAACTTCCTTTCTTCTTTCATCTTTTCATGCTCGTCATACAGATCTTGTATGTGATCGAAGATAGAAATTCAACTTCTTTTGGAGAATATCTTTCTTTCGACTTGTTGTACAACTTTCACAATTCTTTGATGAGTCCGAGAAATCCAAGATCGAGGTGGTTTCTTCACGATTTGGATGTTGATTTGGTTGACTTCTTTGATGGTGGTGGTGAGGAGTTAGATGAAGAATCGATGAGGAGGAGACATGAGGAGGCTCGGGGTCCTTAGGCGGTTCAAGTTTCCTTCGTGATTGTGTAGGACTTTCGAGCGACTTGTCATAATCAAGATCTTTATCTTTCTCGGACTTCTCGCCTTGATTTCTCAAAGTCATATTCGATAGTATCCTCCACAAGCTTTTGTTGTTGTAAAGAGTGGTGGCACGGATCCCTTATCGGGTTGATTAACCGCATCGGGACTCGTGAAGAGTAGGCAACACCACTTGATCCTCCGGTCCACCCATTTGATCTTTGCAAATTCTTGACTTTTTGAAGGTGTCTAACGAGTTTAAACTTCTTCCCGTAGGTTTGATCCCTTGCTCTTCATCACTTTCTCGAGCTTGAGCGTTGATCATACGGCACAAGCGTTGGAGTCTTCCTTTGCCATGTTCAATTTGGAGGACTAGGAGATTTTGAGTCATGAAGGATTGTCATCCTTGCGCTTTGAGTAGGTAATCTCTTCATCCGTGTCGGTATCTTTAGAACTTTCGTCCAAAAGCTTTCTTTGCGGTTCGGGCTTGGGGATTGGGATGGGAGTAGCTTCCTTAGATGGAATAGTCCTCTTTGAAGGAGGGTTCCTCTTGGGAACTTCCTTGACTCTCTATGCTTAATGCACTTCTAGCATCGCCTCTTACGGTTCTCCGAGTAGGTGTCCCGAAGCCTTTTCATCAAGATGGCCAACTTTTCCTTCTTTTACGGCTACCCGATACCTTTTATGCGTTCCGCCTTTTTGATTTCCTTTGTAAGAAGGTGATCGGGCAATTCAAAGACCTGCTTCTTCGTGAGCGATTCTTTAATTCGACGAGATAGTATGGGCTCGGTCAAGATGTCATGATTATCTGGGTCATTGAGTCTCATGGGATATCGGGATGAAGTCCAAGAGCTCTGGATCAACAATTTGGTGTATCCGACATAGGGAATTTTGGAGCCAAGCTTCTTGTGAGACAACATCATATCTTCCCATAGCGATGCTTCAATTATAATGTCCTTCTTGTTGATCAACGACTGAAAATTTGCGGTTCCATGAGCTTGGGATGCTCATAGCCACCGTCACGACCGAGATTGATTTGGTGATGATCATATAGAGTGTCCTCCATGGTTGAGGAATATTCTTGACCCACGTGAGAGTGCTTAGAAATGATTCCTTTAGCTTCATCATAACCAATATCTATCAAGAATTGCGGGATGCCTCTTCAGTAGGGGTAGCAAAGAAGTCGGTTGGAGCGATGTCGGAATGATGAGAACACTCGTAAGTCATCGGGGTGATAGTGACTTGTTTGTGATTAAGAGTCACATTCACAACATTTTGACCAGTGATCCTCTGCATAGAATCCTGAATTGTTGAATGTAGACCTCGAACTGTGGCGAGTGTGAGAGCATGTTCGTAGGGATGATTTCGAGAATATCCACAAAATGAGACAAGAAGATTACGAGCATGTGAGGGTGTCAAAGTCAACCCTAAGGTTTTCTTTCCAAGCTTTCTCGGATAACCCTTTGGAAAGATATCAGCAATTGTAAGAACTTCTGATGCATCCACACTCATTTGTTCAGCCATGTCGTGATCTGAAATAACATTAGCCAAAAGAACCAACATATCGAAAGACATAATGTTAGTCAACAGAAGGTCTTATTGTCTAGTTATTGAATGTACAGTGTCAATGATTGTTACGTCCTAAGTCACTTGTTTGTCCAATAGTCTAATGACGTTGTGAAATGTTTCGTGAGTTAGTTAACTTTAAGTTTTAAAGTTTATGTTATCACTTATTGTTCACAACATATCAAACGATTAAGTTATTAGTGACATTATTGGATTCGTGATTTTATGATTAGTTTATTTACAAGTTTGTACACGTAACAATTCATTATGAAGGTCAATCTAGGGTTAAGCGTAGTTTTGGCAAAGTTAAGCGTAAACATTAATGACATATGCGTAGACGAAAGCTTACGCGTAGGATCCTCACTTACGCGTAAGAAATGTTACGTGTAGGAAAAGGGCACCTTATGCGTGGAGCTTACGCCAGTGGCGATATATACCTTACGCGTAAGGTTTACTCGTGAGAGTAGGCCTTATCGTGAGTCATCACACGCATATCCTTCACGTGGATACGCGTGGTCCCATTGTAGAACCTTATGCGTAGTAGTTACGCGTGAGGATTTCTCTTCGCGATAACTTCCTACGCGTAAGGTAATCATAAGCGTAGAGTTGCAAATGACCTTGATTACGAATATTAAGCGTAGCAAAGCCTCGAAATAAATTCATCAAATCATCAAAATTAACACAAAACATCATTTTATCAATAAGTTATGGCATGAACATTCATAATGCGCTTATGCTTAGAAAGTCATATCGTGGGTCAAAACCCTAAGGGTTAAGATTTACGCGTATCATTTCTAGCCATGGGATATGCATCAAACAAATTCTGGTAGGTCTAGAGTGTTGTTAGAGTCTTTAGGCCAAGAATTAACATCTAATTCGCTGTGAATCGAAATTACCCAAAAGTATGAACTTTAAACCCTAACTTCAAATTGTCAAACAATTAGTGCTTCTGGGTGGTTAACAACCATGGAAATCATCAATTCAACCTCATATGACCATAACCCAACAATCTTTTAGACTAAAACACTTCACATTTTGAAAAACCCAAATCGACTCATAAACCTTAATTTTCAAAAATCATTAATACGTGTTTCTGGGTGGGTTTTGATGGTTAAAATGGTATCCTTGATGTATAAGAAACGTTTTGACACTATCCATATAACCTAAAACACACACACAATGATTATGTGTTCATACGCTTATGCGTAGAACACATAATCACGCGTAACACACTTTTTAGCCGTTGGATTTGCATGAGATTAAAAACCTTAGCTTATAAACATGTTAAGATCATTAAAACACTTACAAAATGATGATCAAAACAACGGATTTCTTGGTTCAATCTTAGGCGTAGGATGAATATGGTTGTGTGTATTAAATGTGAAGTAAAAAGTAGGTGGGAGGTGTTTTTATTAAAAGTAACTTTAACATTTTGATGCTTTAGTCCCTCCACCTTTTCTTTTTCAAACAAAGCCATTTAACTTCCATTTTGGTTACCAAACAAAGTTTTTAGGAAAGAAACTTGACGACACTCCCCCGACTTAAGAAAACCGATGAAAAGTTATTAATTTTAGTCCGAGGAGTGTTATTGTACCGTAAACTTCACCACCATTGTTAAAAGAAACAACCGGATATGATAACATGCAAGTACACGGATGTTTTGAAACAGTTAAGTGATAGTTTTCCCCTCAACACTTGATCGGAAAAATCTTGAATTTTGAAAGATTATAGTGTTGATGGAAGAAATGTACTTGCCATGTTGAGAGAAAAGTATATTAGAAGAATATTTTGTTTTTATCGGGTTTTATATTTTTGTATTTTGTTTTGAAAGATTTATTTACAAAAGATGTTTTGGTGTTTGATGTGTTTTAAGACTGCTTTAAGAGGTCATCCAATTCCTCTTGAGTCAACACCTCATACCAACTGTAGATCAACTCATTAAACCTAGCGGAGGCAAGGCTTTGGTGAGAAGATCCGCGATTGGTATTCAAGACCACAAAGTATAATTCAACGGCACTGCTCCACGTGGTCCTTGATGAAATGATATCAAGATCGATGTGCTTTGATTTCGAGTGTTGAACCGAGTTGCGAGATCACAATGGCACTCTAATTGTCGCAGACATCGGGATTACATCAAATACGTAACCATAGTCTTTGAGTTGTGTTCTCATCCAAATGACTTGAGCACAACACGCGGACAAGGCTACATATTCGCTTGATTGATGACGGTGATGTACAATCCTCGCTTTAGATTGCCAAGACACCGCTTTATCACCAAGAAATTGTAGAGCTCTGAAGTACTTTTCCTCGAGTCTAAGCATCCTGCGTGGTCGTCATCTCAAAAAGTGATTAGTTCAAAACCGTAATCCTTCTGATACCGATCCCAAGTTAATGGTTCCTTGATGTATCGGAGGATTCTTTTAGCCTCGAGAGGTGGGTTTCATTGGTCGCGATCGATAACGGGAGCATAGATAAACGGCAAAGACAATATCAGTCCGCTAGTGTTAGATACATGAGAGACCCAATAATACTACGGTATTTAGTAGGGTCTACTAATTTCCCATGTAAATCGGCGTCTAGCTTCTTGGTATGAGTCATTGGTGTGGCATAAGTGTTCTGTGTTTTCATTCCAAATTTGTTTAACAGTTCAAGGGCATATTTGGGTGACTCAAGAAAATACCACGGGGTGATTGATGAACTTGCAGTCCTAGAAAGAACGTGAGTTCACCCATCATGGACATTTCAAAATTTTTCTTCATTATTTTGCAAAAGCGGTTGAAAACTTTTTATGTGTAGACCCAAAATGATGTCATCCACGTAAATTTGAACAATTAAGATATGTGCCCGTGATATTGTATAAAAGAGTTGGGTCAACCGAGCCTTTGGTGAAATTATTAGCAATGAGGAAAGATGATAGCTTATCGTACCATGCCCGAGGGGCTTGTTTGAGACCATAAAGAGCTTTGTTCAATTTGTAGACATGGTTCGGGAACTCGGGATCAATGAATCCATCCGTTGGTCGACATAAACCGCTTCTTTAAGTTGTCCATTGAGAAACGCAGCTTTGACATCCATCTAATAGACCGTCATATTCATATGAGTCGCGAACGCGAGAAATATCCGAATAACCTCAAGACGAGCAACCGGAGCAAATGATTCTTCAAAGTCTATTCCTCTTCCCGACGATAACCCTTGGCAACTAGACGTGACTTGTTTCGGATGACGCCCTTCAAATCCAATTTGTTTTTCCAAATCCATTTTAGACCAATGACGAGACCCCGTTGGTCTTTCAACCGCTCCCATACTTCAAGATGTTTGAATTGGTTGAGTTCTTCCAACATGGATTCAATCTAGTTGTCTTTTGTCATTGCGTCTTTAATGTTTTAGGCTCAGTTAGCGAGCGGTGAGTGCATAAATGCAATGTTCACCGTATGTGTGAAGACGTTGTCTCGTAACGACCGGTTGATTCGGGTTGCCAATAATATTAGCCGAGGATGGTCTTTTGTCCATCTATGTGTAGAGGTTGATGTTGGTATACATTGTGCGATTCGAGGATTCAAATGGTTTGTTGAAGATTCCGCGACATCCGTGCAAGCAGCCTCATTAGCAAACGGGTTGAAGAACGATTTGGATCAAAATCAGAGGGGGGGTACTTCATTCGAATATCATCACCGGTTCATCATTGTTGGAAGCGTGTGTTCAATCTGTTGTGTTGAGTCAATCGTGTAGGTGCATCTTCAACAGCTTGTTGTTGTAGCAGTGTATCGTATAGGAATATTATCGGGTTGTGCGGTGAAACAGCTGGATACACCGAGCACGCTCATCAATATCACACCGAATGTAGGAGCAAATAACCTTTCCATTTGTTGACGAGTTAGTGGGGGCTTTGTTCACCGATGATGGGGTTGAGGAAGTTTAAACGGTTATGACCGGGTTCTAAGTCGTTGTACTCGAAGCCATTTCCGTAAGTTCATCAAAATGAGCATGAGTCCTTTCCATTACCTCTTTAGTTCGACGATTCCAGTTCGAAACCTTTAGAATTATCACAAGATCCAATAAAGACTCCAATATCGACTTTGGCTTTGAGCTTTCCAAAATCATCACGATCATTATTCGGATAGCAAAGGGATCCAAATACATGAAAGTGTTTGAGATTCGGTTTATGGTTGTGGACAAGCTCGAAAGGTGTTTTGTTGTGGCGCTTTGTGATCATAGAACGGTTTTGAGTATAGCATGCGATGATACAACTTCGCCCATAAGTAATCTGGAAGTTTAGCATTGATTAACATTGTTCTTGCGCTTCCACTAACGCTCGGTTTAGTCTTTCAACAACTCCATTTTGTTCGGTGTACGTGCAATAGAAGTTTGATGTCAATTCCGCTTTCTCATAGAATTCACGAAGGGTTTTGTTAACAAATTCGGTTCCTTTGTCTGCTTACGATTAGTCCGACGGTGTTGCGGAGTCGAACACAGATTTTTGTGAGAAAGGTGATGATCATTTGTGGAGCTTGGTCTTTGCTTCAAGAAAGTAGACCCAAGTCCATCGTGAGTAGTCATCAACAATTACTAAGATGTAGCGTTTGCCATTGATCGTTTGCACGCGCATCGGGCCACACAAATCCATGTGAAGAAGATGAAGCACATGCTGAGAGTTGTGTTCCATCTTTGAAGGAAAATGGGCACGAGTGCTTTTTCCTTGTTCACAGGCTGAGCAAAGATGATCTTTTGAATACCGGAATCGTGGGAGACCTTCAACTAGTTTGTGTCGAGCAAGGTTGGTGATGGTTTGAAAGTTTAGATGTGAGAGACGACGGTGCCATAGCCAGGATTTTGTTGATGTTGCCTTTGAAAGTAAGCATATGGGAGATGAAGCAACCATGTCTTGCATAGAGATAGTGTAGAGACTAGAATTACGCGAGCCAGACATAAGGTCATTTCCTTGTAGATCACGAATGAAACAAGTTTTCTCCCGAAAGCAACCTCCAAATCTCCATCACAAACCGACCCATCGAGAATGACATGACCGAGGCCTTCCACATAGTAAACCCTCACGATTTCGATGTTCCCATTGACATAATCTCCGTAGCCCATGATAGTCGCTGCAGTGATCATTCCGAGAACTCGACAAAGCCAATGAACTTTACAATAAAGTTTGATAACAGCTTAAGGTTGCTCGTCATGTGTCGGGAACATCCGCTATCAACAATCCGAGAATGATCTCAGATCACCATTACACATGCATTTACACAGATGGAATAGAAGTAGATGTGGAACCCAAATGTTAGAGGGTTCCAAGGTATATGAGACATGCACACATTAATGACTTTAGGCATCCATTTAAATCCTAGTGTGTTATATATCCATTTCGCCATCTATGACTACTCTTTGCTTTAGTCTTAGTGAATGCACTAGGTGGTACTACATTCTTAGGAGGTAAAACCGAGCTACAATGACATCAATGTTTTCCTTAGAATCTAAAGAAGGCGGTCTACCAAGCACGCATCGAGAATGATTAGTGGGCCTAGAGGTATTCCGATTCTTAGGATTCCGTAAACGAGAGATTATAGCTTTAGCAACACATTTGTCATGACAATCGAATTCATACTTTTACGACAAATAACACAAGGTGCATCGATCAATATCAAAAGTGCTTAAAGGTTTAGCATTCGTTACATCACTATTTCTATTACATTTGCCGACGCAACATCTATAGTGGAAGCAACGTGAGTCTTATTCATAGTCCTAGGTTGTTCTTCTACTTTAGCATTCCGTATTGATCTTTTCTTACGCCGCAACTTCCTATTCTTCGATTGAGTGCTCCTAGGTCGTGAAGTGCGGACGTTTGGAAAAGACGCAACTATTCCTGTTTCAAGAGAAGGAAGCACGTTAGCAACTTGTGATTTGGCGGTAGGGATTCTAGGTGCATGATTACTAAGTGTGACAAAGCTAATCTCTTAATGATGGTTGGCGGAAGTTGTTCATACTTTCCTAACATTTCTCTTAGCTTAGAGATAGTGTGAATCAAATCTTGATTTTCGGACCGAATATTACTAGCAAAATTCATGACTTCTAGTGTGAGCAAGATAGTGATCAAGTTCATTTGATGCTTCATGTCGAGTCTTATTGAGTAAATCAAATATGACACCATATTCTGCTTAACTGTTACAAGTTCTTGTTCATATTTAGAGATTTGACTTTTCAAAGACACGCTTTGATCATCTAGTTGCTCAATTTTAGGTTCGTAAGAGTTTGCACTCAACCGAGCGATTTTCTTTTGAAAACTAAGTTGATGATTGTGAATATCTTTTCACACCAATGAAGACGACGTTTTGCATTGTAAAGTTCGTTAAGTAATCGCTTATTTGAGATATAATCGATGCATGTGGTAAAGAATAGAATAATACAACATTATGGATATCAACACGATAACATCTTCCAAGAGTCGATCAACATCTTTTCTCAACATTTTCTTTTGCATTTAGTATTAGAAATATATGTTTCAGCTTTTCTAAAACGACCTTCATCACTCCAAGTTCCTTATGAAAATCCTTTTCCCAAGCTAATGCACAACTTTTCAAATTTTTAACATTTGGTAGAAGATTTTTCAAAAATGTCTCTTTGTTCTCGCTAAAAAGGCGATTGAAAGTGTTGAACTTTGATTTCGAATGATGTTCTATCTCATGTTCTAAGGTTTTGAGGTCGACATGAAAATATCAAAATATCTAAGAATTTTGCGATTTTCGTGTTTTGAGTTTACTTCACCGATAGAAGGTAAAGGACCATAAATTTGGGCATAGTCCTGTTTGGGATTAACATTAGAAGACTCGGTGTTTTGATGATAACCTTTGGTGTGTTAGACGAATCACAGGTGTGAAAAAGTGACCGATTTTGAATAATTAAAAGGTTTGTTGTAAACAACAATTTTAATTTTGATCGACTCGCCTTCCGCATCTAATTCCTCTTGACGATGATATTCAACAACACTCATAACAAATCATTAATTTTATATTCTCTTTGAAACTTGTGATTTGGTTTGAATGTTTTGAGTGAAAGCTTTGGTTTGTAATCGCCTAGATTTGATCCATATCCTTTTGGATTGGGTTTTAAAGTAAACTTTTCAATAGTCATTCTCGATTCACCATGTTTGTAAACAACAGCTTTAAACTCTTTAATTTTGTTTTGCAAGCCAATAATTTACGCAAGAGGGTCATCTACCCGATTCGTTGAATGCTTTTTGTATGTCGAGAACTGTTTTGACAATTTAACAACTCACCTTAGCTTTTGATTTTCCAAGGTGAGAGCGTTAATTTGCTTTTTATGTTCATGTTTCATTGTTCTATTTGCACAACAAAACATTCTTCGAGGCGGCTAGATCACGATCCGTCTCTAAATGTTTTTCGCTTTGATGAGATTTAGCAAAGCGCTTCAAAACCTTTTCACGGTTTTCTTGAGTTTTGAAAAGTTGAGTTGCATTTGTAAGCATTCAAAATCCTTGGTTAACAGCAGCATTTTGCTTTTTAAGTCCTTATTTAATGAATAACATTTCTCCATTTTGATTTGATGGTCTTGAATTAACCGAGCAAAATGGGAGGAGGCAATCGGCTTGTTCAACGTGAGTCACAACATGATCATTATTTAGATCCTCAAGTACAACCACGGAGTCAATTTGATTATCAAGGAAACCATAAAGTCATCTTGATCGTCAAATGTAACTACTGTGGTTTATTTGAAAATTGTCGAATGAGATGTATATGACTCATTTTGAATAATCTGCCGCGCGGATTCGAGATATTGGCGGAGATATTAGTTCGATATGATGATGGTTTGTTCGGCACCGAGACAAGCCATCGATGTCATACACTGGGCTGTGTCACTCATGTGTAACTCATGCATATTAGCCATCAACATAATAAATGCATTGGCCCGCAGTCCTCCATATCATCATCTCGAGTCTCATCCGCCATAAAGCTCGTTCTTTGTTTGTGAGAGATCCACCACTTCATCCTTAAGAGCCAAAAGAAGAGCCTATTTGAAATAAGCACGCCCCTAGTCCTTGGCTTTAGGCATGCATTAGCCAGTGTCCTTCTCATTGCGGTTGTAGCATCAAGACCATTCAAACCATTTTGAGCATTTCCTTGTTCCACCACTTGAGCTCGTTGTTATTCCTACCCATAGCATTAAACCCTTGACCACCTCCCATTTGACGACCATAACCACGATTCGAACTTCAACTCGTCCATTGTTCACAACAACCGATTTCGTGTATTGGATGAGGAACGAATCGATTGTTGGATTTGTTTGTATAACGGCTAAAAGCATTAGCAATCATAACAAACCCCTTGCAATGCTTCGAACGGATCCGATTCCTCATTAGTTTGACTATGAAGTGCTTGATCATTGTTGTTGTTGTAAGGAACCAATTGATTTTGTTGATATTGCCGTGATGGATCGTTTGGTGTGGTGAGGCGCTTGGTTGAGTTGCTTGTTGAGGAGGATAACTTTGTTGAGCATATAAGGCAAGTTGTTGATTTTCCTGATGTGTAGGTGGAGCAATTTGAGCACGGAGAATCCTTTCCCGATCAACTTCCTTTTCATGAGGCTTCAAGTAATCATACAATAATCCATATGTAGAATGATGCATATTCTTCGCAGACGGAGAAAATGACATACTTATCCCATTCAGACCAAGACTACTCGAATTTAGTATTCACCGCAATTCTTGGCATGATGATGTTGTGTTTATCCAAATCATTGATGATGTCTCGAAAATCGATGATGATAAGACTCTAGTGTCTCTCCGATTCAATCATGAAGTGTTCATAAGCCAAGTAAATTTTGGATTCCAAATCCTCCCGATTGAGTCTTGATCCTTCCATAAGAAGATGAATATGGTCCCACATTTCCTTTGCGCTTTTGAGCATCAACACTTGAAGAATTGGGTTAGGTAATCCTAAAAGGATATATTGCATTGCAAGCTCATCGACTTCATAGTGTAGAAGTTCGTAGCATTTAGATCTCGCAACATAGCAATGTTGGTTTGTTCATCTCTTGGTGGAACAACATTAGATCTCCGGCACAATGACAAGAGGCATCCGAAATGGACCTTCCAAGATAACCTTCTTTAAGAACTTTCCATGTGGCTTCTTCGGATCACAAAACCTAAAGAACCTTATCACCCATTGATCGTAGTTTCGGAGTGAGCATTGAGGTCTATCAAGTGATCCAACTTCATGAATTGATTGTTGGTCGCTTAAAGCTTCACACATCTTTGCAAACCAAGTGGGTTCCTTCATAGTGTTCCTTGATGGATGTTGATTGAATTCATTTGTGTAGGGTTGAACTTGAAGACTTGGCGGTGTTTGAACCATTTGTGGTGGGGAATTGCACCAAGTTGTGGAGTATGTTGTTGATTAAATTGTTGTTGATAAATTGCTTGTTGTTGATTCCATTGTTGATGTTGTGGACTTAGTTGTTGTTGTCGTTGAGGATAAGTGTAAGGAAAATAGTTAGAGTATGGTGGTTGAGACATGTTGAAAACTTGTGTTGGTAAAAATGGATCTTTGTAGTCGAATGAACCTTTGTTGATGAAGTGTCCTTAGGCGTAGAAAAGACAAGAACCAAGTAGCACTTATGCGTAAAAAACACCAAAGTTACGCGTAACAAAGAGAAGTTACGCGTAAGATTTAGCTTACGCGTAAGTAGGAAAAAGCACTAAAGTTAGGCGTAGACAAAAGTTAGGCGTAGAAAGTTAGGCGTAGGATTTTCTTAAGCGTAAGACTAGGCTTAGGCGTAGGAAAAATCTTAGGCGTAGGATTTCTACGCGTAAGCTTATGCTTATGCGTAATTTTAGGGTTTTGCCCAAATGATCTTTACACTATCACAAAGGCAAAGATATCCAAAGTCGACGATTTTCGGACTTATCCAAGTAAGAAAACACGGAATAAACCACGAAAATGAAGATCAAACCAAGGAAATACTTACGCGTAGTTTTAGGGTTTTACTACGCGTAGAAATGCACGAAATTTTGATTCTCGTCCAAAAGTGTTTCTAAACCAATTTTGTGTGATAAAATAGCTTCAATAACACCAAAATACACAAAAGTGTGAAACTTGATGAATCAAAGCCTCTAAAACAGCTATTCTAGTAGGATAGAACCCTCGCTCAAAAACTCGATCAAAAACAACTATCCACGATAAAGTTTGAAACTTTTGCCAAAACAAGTATTTTAACACCTTAAAACGTTGAAAGTACAAGAATCTTGGATTAAAAGTGTAAAAACAAGTTTTAAGCGAACCAAAGTATCAAATGTGCGTTTTAGGCGTAGGACCGAAACCCACTTCAAAAACAAACACGATTCACCCAACTAGTAGGCGATTGATACCACTGTTAGGTCACTAGTTTTACAACACAAGCTTACTAGAAAGAGATAAAGGCGATTGAACAATAAACCAAACAAACACACGCGTATGAAAGTGGCCGGTTATGCGTAAGGAGTGAATGAAAGATAATATTGAACAACCAACCCTCAAATGAGGGTTTACAAGAGTATTTATAGGAGGGAAGCTAGGGCAACACTCCTAGTTCCCTTCCTTTCCTTTATGGGCTTGGGCCTAAGCTCATGGGCCTTCTACATAAGCTTAAGGCTAATAACAAACATAAAGGCCATAATAAAGCTAACTATTACATATTAATCACTAACACTTGATTATGGATTAGGAGTGATTCCAACATGATCATATGGGACAACATTGATATTACCCATATTTTCAATATCTGACTCAATAGTTTCAGTTGATTGTACTTTGTCATGCATCTTTTGCACATCAGCATCATCGTATAGTTTTAATACCTCAGAAATGATTGATTCTTTGGGTGGGCCACCTTGTTGTGGTGGAGAGACCTTTGGGGAAACCATAGGTGAGATGCTAGCCATGAAGATTGTTTGAGCAGTAGGTTCATCATCGACATCAGAGTCAAATGCATCACAATTAGCTACTTGAAAGGCATTCTGATGATTATGACCTATCTCCTGAATTGGCTGCTGATGAGTGTCTAAATACTCATCATTTTTATTCCATTTGCACTGCAAAAACAGTCAAAAACACTTTGAAAAGTCTTAAAAAGACAGAAAAAATATCTAGACTGTATTTTATGCAAAATTGTCAAATCTAGTCCTCGGTTATTCAAAACAAGTTAATTTTTCATAAAGGCCCTCGTGGATTTTTAAGTTGTCAAAATTAACCTTATAAAGTCGGTTTGCAAAATGGCGACTTTAGTCCCTGAAGTTTCAAAGATTGATGAATTTACCTGGACATTTTAAATTGGAAAATTAATATTTTGGTCCTTGGGAAAATTAAACTTGTCATAATTGGTCCCTATAATAAACTTTGCAAAATTACATTTTGGTCCTCAAGAATTGGTGAATTACAAAATGGTCCTTGTTATTAATACCAAATCAAACCAAATTGAACCCCTGCCAAACCCAACCTTGAGCCTTGACCCTTTTAGTCGTGAACCCCAACTTGAACCCTCCCTATTAATATACCCCGGTCAAAAGTGGTCAACCCCGCCACCCTTTTCCTCCAAACTCACCTTCTTCACCAACTCTCTGCAAAACCACTCATCACCCTCACCTCCATCACATACCACCACCCTTATCACTCCACCTCACCTAATGTACCAAAATGCATTTAATGCATCTCTTCCTTGCACTCAACTCCGTCCCAGTTGGCAAAAATGTTTTCCTTAAAATTCTCATCGATGGCTAATATGAGCTCAAGTAATCCAACGGCTCTGAAAAGTGATGGGAAATGCTCAGGAAGCAAGTGGGAGTACTTCTGTTAATAAAAAGGAGGAAGAGAAGCTACTTTTAGTAGTTATTATTTTTCTCTTAATTTTCATGTATGTCGAATTTATTTTTCTAATGTCTTAATTTAGTTCAAAGCTTGTAATCTTTTCTTCCTTATGATAAACTAAGTTCATTTAAGTAATCTTTAACTAATTTGAAGTGTTGATCCAACTTGTGATAAGTTTCCTAGTATTTGCATTTATCTGTCAAAGAACCAAGATTGCAAGTGTGCTAAATCCAGCTTCAAATAGCCTATTTAGAACTTAGTTGAGCTTATTACGACTTCATATAGTCATTAGTAAGCTAAATTTTCGCTTTAAGCTAACTCTCATATTGGTCAAACTAAGTCAACAATGTAATTATGGTTAGAATTGTTCGGATGTTTGAGTTGTCAGATAATGATGGATTTGGGTTGAAATTCAGTTGGATTTGGGATTAAAACAGTTGTAGGTAGTGGTTATTTGACTGATTGGCAAGCCATAGTGGCTGGACCAACTGTGAGTACTCATTTCCTTCAAATCTGTTATAGTTATTATAAGTTGTTAGACTAGTTTAGTTAGTGATCATTATAGAATAACTTTGCTTGATTTCAGTAGCTTAATTGTGATTTCATCTAAATCTGTATTTAGTTTTTTATTTGCATCATGAGATCAGATAGTTTTTAAGTTTGATACATATAGGTTTAGTTTGAGTAAATTAACTGCTCATGGATTGCTTATGCTTTATTTTGAGGGCGATCGAGAAAATCGCTTAATCTGTCCTAAAACTAGTGTTTGGCATAAAGTAGTAATCGAGATTCGTGTTAAGTCGAGGTTAATATTAGTTGCTTTAGTCACTTTTAGGCATATTAGAGTCATATTGGTCATTAATTTGCTTCCACATTTCATTTAAGTCAAAATTTCATTGAATCTGATCTTTACATTCTTAGCAGTTAGAGTGAATTAAAGTTAGTCTGCATTATAGGTGTAGATCATTATAGTTTAGCTTAATTGAGTCAAGTTGCATCTAAATTCATCATACAAAATCAGTTGTTGAAGATTAAATCTCATATAAGTCAAGTTTCCAATTCTGTCAAAAAGTCAAAATAGTAAAAAATTGGTTTATGCATGAAACTTTGTGGATTTTTAATGGACTCATTTCTAGTTCATAGTGGTTGAAATTTTGGATTTATAAACTTCAGTTGGTTGAGTTTGTAAACACCATTTTTGCTGAATTTTTAGATATTCCTAAAAGCACTTAACCAGCTTGTTTTCTAGGTTTATAATGCCTCAGCACACTCTCGTGATCATTGAGTGTGCACAGGAACTTTGCAGTTAGCATAACTTGTTCATGTTAGTTAGTAATTGGCTCAAACTTGGTTTACTGGTTCTCTGGTTGGTATTCTTAAGTTTCCAAGTGCTGGTTTCCATTTCAGCTCATTTGTTAGGCCCGTGCATAAGCTCGAAGTTAGCCAGTTAGGCTATTTGGCACTTAAGTTTGAATCTCATTTAATCATTTGTAGCTTGTACTTCAGAAGTATAATTCAGTTGTTTTAGGTTCATTTCAGTTAGATTTAGCTTATTACATGTTCTAGTAGCTTTTGGTCCACCATAGTAGCTTATAGCTTATTTGCTTATTAGTTTTTAATCTCATTTTACATATCAATAGCTTATCCTGTGTTCACAGTTAGTTTTTGTTAATTTTCCTAGCATCATAATCACATTTTAGATTTTTCCTGAATTTTTCATAATTTTTCATCAATGTTTGCTATTTTTCTTATTTTAAATCAGTTTTTAAGACTTTTTAAATAGCTTTTAATACAAATAAATCAGAAAAGCTTCAAAAAAAATAAGTTTTCAATTTTCATAGATTAAGATAAATATAAAAAGCAAAAAAATAATTTTTCCAGATTTTTCTTAGTTAAATTTGTAATTTTTAGCCATTTAATTAGTTTTAAATAGTTTTAAATCATAGAAATTAGAATATAAATCAGAAAAATACAAAATTAGTTTTGAAAATTCTATTTAGTCATTTTAGATTTTTGAAAATAGTTTCACAATTTTCCTCTTTAATTTCATAATTTCTAATATTTTAGATTAGTTTTAAAAGTTTAAAATTAGTTTTTAATTTAAAATAAATCAAGAAAAATCATAAAAATTAGTTTTAAATCATAATAAAGTTTTAAATTGCATTTTTAGAGTAAAAGTAATTTTAGATCATTTTAGGTTTTAATCGTTAAACGATTTTAAATATAGAATTAAAATGACTTCAAAGTCTCGATTAGATTTAATTTCCTTAGTGTAATCAATCATACCCCTTTTTCTGCTCAATATCACCCGATCACTACACGCTTAGCTATTCAACAAGACATTTCGTTGGGACTTAACGACCGGGAAACACTATACTCCTCCGGACTTAATTGCTTTGGTTTTAGATCGTTTGACTTTTATTACGGTTGACCATTCACAAGTGGTTGACTTGTGTGATAAACCCGACTGTTTGGGACCAATCACCGCTCATCCACATCTCGCATCATATGTCTTGGCATGGCCTCAAGAAGAAACAACAACTCCTCTTCATCCAACACACCCATTATTCGAGCTTGACAAGTAACATCTTGTCTTTGAAGTACTCAGATTTTGAGGCGTAGAGAAGTGCAGCCTTGCTATGTGTCCATCACCACCACAGCTTGTAGCACTTAATTGCCTTTTCTTGTTCTTGATTTCCATTCCTTCCCTATACCGATTTTCCACATACCCTCCTCCTACTCCACCTCTTCTTTGTTCATATTGTCTTCCTTGAAATGGTCAGACCGTAACCTTTCCATCTCGACCAAAGCATGATTGTGTAGATTGGATGCGATCCGATTTCATTGTTAGTGTGAAGTCTGTTAGTATGTGGAGTGAAGGTTAAGTTTTGTTTAACCATAAGAGCCGCTTTATTGATAAAGTGTTCCATGACCGCATTGGCATCGTGTTGTTTGAAACTTGGATCCGAATGACTTGAGATGCTTTGGTGGTAATTCTAACATTTGTATAAAAGCGCTTGAATCATTTGATGAGCTTGTCTCTCCTCGGTTGGTTTTGAACCGATCAAGAATCCTTTTTCAAACATAGCATGTCTCTCATTCGAAGAAGGAATGCATAGAGTTGCTCATAGTTTGTATTCTTCAATCCTTTGGTTAGCTTCACAGAGGTGACAAACTTGTGCCATTCGAGATTCATGTTGTTCACAAATTTTGAGTTCAAATTGAATGTTTGGCATGGTCATTTTGATGTTCCTCATGTCATTCACAAGCTTATGGAATCTCACGTAGTACTCATAGACACTCTCATCGTTTCATCTTGAAGTGTTCAAAATCATCATACAGATTGTGATTCTCTGTCTTCAATAGTTAATTCGAACCCGAGAGAAGCATCTTGACATTATCCTATACACCTTTGCTTCATGTTGTGATTGATAAGCTTGTAGATATCTTTTGGAAGACCTTGAAGTATAATGTTAGAAGCCCCGATATCGCATCGAATCTCTTTTCTCCTTATCATTGAGCTCATCATACGCCTTTGGTCCATCTATTCCATAGATCATTGTTCCATCCGCAATTGTATCAATTAAGTCTCTAGTAGTCTCAATCTAATAAGGTCCTTCATCGATTGACTTGAGAATGTTGACTCCGTTTTCTTTTCCCAAACAAGACAATCGGATTCGTTGTGCCCATGAGTCATAATCGCCTACATCAAGCATAGGTGGACGAGTATCCGACCTATTTGCTGAACGTCCTCAAGAACGGAAGAAACAATAGTAGGAACGATGTTTGCCATGATTACAAGTTCTACGGATTTTACTATTCTTTGATTAAACCGGAAATTGATTCTTTCACGGATTTTACTAAACCAAAAGAACAACCGTAAGAATGTATCACGAAGAAGTAACAAGTCTAAATAGACAAGTAGCTAAACACTCAACTCGCTTAGTTATCAACTCGCTAAACAACCAACTCGCTCAAAGAAACAAGTCGCTTAAGGAATCAACTCGCTAAATAGCCAAGTCGCATTAGTATCAACTCGCAACACATTCAACTCGCTTAAAGAAATAAGTCGCTAAATAGCAAACTCGCTTTAGTATCAACTCGCAACACAATCAACTCGCTTAATGAAACAAGTCGCTTTAAGTATCAACTCGCTTAATAGCAAGTCGCAAACAAACACAACTCGCTTAATCACCAAGTCGCTTAAAAGCTTAACTCGCTAAATAGCCAAGTCGCATATGACTCGTTGTGAAGTGAGTGTGAGAAAAACACAAATATCAACAATATCAAATTTTCCGTAAAACTCGACAAATTAACCCTTTAGGAAAAAGGTTAACGTATCAAATCTCACGGGTGTGATAAAAGTGATACCGGGAAAGTGATTTCCCCGGGTCGTGTCCCAACGAGGTGCGAAATTGACAATATCATCGAGTTTCGTGATTTTGGACTTGAATTGGTTTAACAAATTTGGATTGTTGGTTACGCTAATCTACAAATTAAAGAACGGGAATGGAAATAAAGCAAGAAAAACAATGTAAGCACTAAATAAACTACTACTAGGCCTAATAAACAATAAAACGACGCTAAACTACATCCTAGGGTGCTAAAATGCAAAAACGTGAAAACCCGAGCTAATCCCGAGCCTCGAAAAGGAAAAATATGCAATTTAAGTCCTACGAGTGCGAAAACAATTTTCCTACATTCTAAATGACCAAAAATAATTTTAGGAAAAAGCCGGGTATTTTTTCGACTTTTATTTTATTTTTTATGAATTCATTACTAAATAATACTAATTAAATTATTAAAAATATTAAATGATTTTGGAAAAATCTTAAAATTTTATAATAAATACTTTGAATACTACTGGATCCAAGAAAAATAAAAAAAACTTGCACTGCTTATTGAAATAAGTAGTTAAAAAGGGATCTAAGTTAATAAGCTTAAAATAACAAAGTACTATTAAATATTAAATGAAACAAATACTAACCAATAAACACAAGTAGCACGAGATGGTAATTGGTTCGAGTATGGGCGTGGTGTTACGAGTGCATGCACCGTGTTCGATTCTGGTGCATGCGCTTTTTTGTTACCACTTTTTCAATTTTCTTTTTGGAACTTTTATAGAACTTGAAAGTGAGACTTTTTATAAAAACAAAATTTTCAAAAGCTTAAGAATAAGCTGGTTTAAGAAGCTTATAATGAAGATCCATGGGACCTGTTTGGGACAGGAATTAACTAAGGGACACAAGGCTAAAACAAGCTAGTAATTAAGGCATAATAAGCTACCTAATGATCTAAAAAGCTAATGAAGCATTGACCCTTACTCTAATAAACCTAAAAAGCACTATTGGGCCCTAAATAAGCTAAAAGAAAAAGCTAAAAGTGCTTCAACCACTAATAAGCTACTGCATCAATTAGCAGCCCAAAACAGTCTTAATGGGGACTGTTTAAGCTAATGCACAAGCTACCTACGCTAAAAGCAAGTACCTACCAACTATGAAACAGCATAAAAGAGATGATAAGGAACTTACCAAACTCATTGGGGCTAAATTGGAGCTTAACTAGGCTTGTAAAAGTGGGTGCCCAAGGTTTGTGATCGTGACGATATGGGATGTAAATACTTGTTATGATGATTTTGTAAAACATTTGAAAACACAAAACTTAAGTTGAAAACTTAAAATTTTGATTAAGACACCTTTACATCTAATTTCTAAACTTAATAAACTCGAATCTAACCAACCAAAATGATTAAAAATCTGAAAATGCTCTTAATTCAAACACTCCCCTAGGAGCAGAAAAGTTAACTGTTTGAAAGTGAGATATGGAAATCTTAAAAACTAAATTGCCTCCATTTCACAAACTCAAAATGAGTTTTAACAACTTTAACAAACACTTCAAAAGAACAAAAGACATAATTTTAAGAACATGAAAAAAATTAAATTTGCAATGGAATTAAAAACAGAAATTTAAATTGCATTTAAATTAAAAGTTGACAATAAAGTAAATGAAAAGGAAACTAAAATGGTACTAGAACTCAAAAATTCTAGACTAGAAATTACACTAATCTTCTATAGCCTATTTATACAGGAAACTAGAAAAAATGTCTTCTCTCTCTTGGCTTCTCTTTCTTACATTTGTGCTTCCTTTCTGACAACCCCAACCTTAGATCGATTAGGTACATCCTAAGAGTGAATCGAGCCGTGGGATCCATTTAGTGCATCCTTGGATAGTCGAGGTGGAGGGGAAACATGTGAACTCGTCTGGGTATATGGGAAAGTAAAGGGACAGTGAGAGTGGGTGTTTTATATTTCTGGGTAAAGGAGGAGAGGTGTTGGGGAAGAGGGAAAGGGATGCTAAAAGGTTAAAATATTATTTGTGTTTGATTCTTGGTATTTGGGGGTGTTTCTTTGTTTGTGTGATTGGGCGGGAAAGAAAAAGAGGAAGAAAGGGTTAACCAGGTTAACCACGAATGGGTATAGGGTATGGTTGGGTGGAAATGGGTAGTGATTGGACTGGACCGGGTAAAAATATGTTGGGCCTAGGCAGTTTATTTTGGGCTTTGGGTGTTGTTTACATAGGAGTTGAATTTAGGATTAACCATGAACCCATTTAAATACTTAGGGACTAAATGTGCCAAAACTGAAAATTCAGGGACCACGAATGTAAATTCTGATAATGCGTTCAAGGGCCAATCTTGACATTCTCCAATAGACCAAGGACCGAATTTGCCAAATTTGAAACTTGAGGACTAAACGTGACAATTCTTGAATCTTGAGGGTTAAACCGCCATTTCTGATTTAAGCTCGTTTTGTCCGTTTCTTGTTTTCAATCCTTTTGTACCTGCAAGACATAAAACACACTCCGAGGATATTTTTAACGTATTTTGAGCGTATTTGAGTGTTTTTGGACATTTTTGTGGTCTTAGATGGGTAAAAACGATGAGTGAATAAGCACTCATCAAAATCCCCCACACTAAGCAATTGCTAGTCCCTAGCAATCATTTGAGAAAACTTAATGGATTTGAATCTCTTTACCAAAAGCCATTACTCGAGTAGCTAAATGTTTCATTCAAGTAAGAACTATGGTACATCGATAACCATATGATTTTGAGCAAATCACCGACTTTCAACGGATTTGATTTGTCTTTACCGAAGCCGTTTGCTTCGGACTAGCCAACTCTTAGATAAAATATCTTTGGTGAGTCGATTACCAATTATCGTTTTCCAACTGCCTTTACCACAAGCCATAAACTTGCGGGCTAGCCAACTCTTCACTAATTAAAGATATGGTGAGTTGAACACCATACAATTTTGGGCAAATTGCAAGCCGTCAACGGATTTGAGATATCTTTACCAAGAGCCGTTTGCTCCTGGATTAGCCAATCCTTTTGTTTGTTAGACATGGCGGACTGATGACCATAAAAAAAATTTGGCCAAAAATGGGGGAATTGGGCGGTATTAAAATTGGTGAGAATTCCCCCCCACACTAGAAATGAATATTGCCCTCAATATTCAAAGTACCGGCGGTTATGCCGAAACATAGAACGTAAAAGGGAAATACTACGGCCATTATTTGATTTTATTTTTTATTTTATTTTATTTTTATTTTTATTTTATTTTTTTTGAAAACTTATATACAACAATGGGGCAACTCCCCACACTAGGGTGGTACACACGGTGAAAACCCATGTTATGCTATTGTTTTTGTTAACCGAGTCGCTAGCTTGACTCGACCCAATTCATTGGTCCATGGGGAGCAAGTGGAATAGAAAATCGCCATCGGACTTTCATTCAAATAGTTTGGATAAACATTGAATGTGATGAAAGTTCCACTCGATGAGATATAACCGCTCAAGGAAAGAGAAATGCCGGGTCAAAGATGGTATCTTCACTCCGTGGGAGTTAAGAAAAGGAGAAGAAATGGGAGGAGAAGGCAAAGTGTCAATCTCATGACAACGGGTGGGATGGGTGGGCAAAGATTGGATTGAGGAACATTAAGGGAATGTTCATAAATCTTATCCACCATCAAGCAATGAAAACATCCGTATCGGGCTTAGAAGAGGTTCCATCATCCGCGGTTTAGCAAAGTGACGAGTGGATGATGGACCTAAGCCATAATCGTCACTCGAAAACCCGAAGGTATCGAGTCATCCAAGAAAGAAAGTCGACGTGCACATCATCATCTCCGTGGAGAATGATTAACGAGCGAGTACATCGGCGAACTCCTCGAGAAGGTATAACGTCGAAGTGGGATTGCCACTATTCTTTTCTTCGGGTAAAGAAGGAGATGTAAAAACGTCACTATCCTCATTCTGAATATCAAAGATGGGGTTATCCGAGACTAGGGTGAATTCAGAATCAAAGTCGAATAGAGGATTAGTGAATGCCGTAGTGAAAGGTTTTTCGGACACAAGAATATCTTCATCATCTGTTTCAAAATCAGTGTCCATATCAAGATCATCGTGATCAACATCTCTCACTTCTTCCAAGCTGACGAGCTCAGAAGGTAAATCTTCCACATAAACGATGTCTCCACAAGATAACGAATCATCATCATTAGAATCGGAGAGCATCTCAACATGATCTTTTGGGAAGACAAGAGGGGTAGGGATATCACACAAATGCTCGAGAATTCCATGTGACTCTCTTGGGATTGGGACAAGGTTCTCGACACTAGACTTTATGAATTCGTCCGGTTCCTTTTTAGGAACAAGGTCAATATGCTCATCCCCATAATAAGAGAGTGAGTGTGAATCTCGGTGTGATAACAATAGACCGAGGAGTTGAGAAATATTATCTTTAAAAGGATAAAACTCTCCTCGTCATCATCATACATAGTCGCTTTAAGAAATTGGGAACGCCTTAGAGCCGCATGCTCTAGGACTAATAATTCTTCCCTAGATTTGCGAGCCTCTGGTTCTTGACTAGCATTCTCCATGGTTTTTCATTACTCACTTGATTCTTAAAGTTTTGAATCATATCATCAAGTGTTTTCATTGCGGTATCAAAATCTTGGGAAATTTCTTGAGACAACGGCTCAGGTAGAGTTTGAACCGTATGGTGTTGTGGAGGTTGGGAATTGTAAAAACCGGAAGTATAGTAATTTTGATTCCACGGTTGACATTGAAGATTATCGTGAGGACCTCCACAAAATTCACAAGCAGCTTATGTTGATTATATGAAGATAAGTTGGGTGGGTGGGTAATTGAAAAGTTTGAGGGTCGTTAAATGAGTTCGGATTAGGATCACAATCAAATGAATTCCTCGAACCACAAAACAAACAACTCCGTTACGAATATCATTACCACACTTGCACACACGTACACCAAATGACTGTGGTGAACCAAAAGAGGCTCACCACAACCGACACAAGGAATAAACGATTCCATTTGAGAGTTATGAGAAGGAATCGGTTCATTCAAAGAATCAACAAAACCAACATGGTGATCCAAATGACTATCAAGTCTCAAGAACATTTTGAAAAATCCGGAGGTGGGACAAGTGGTGTGCTCTCAGAGCTAGCAATTTCCACCACTTCCGTTTTGGTCTCCTGGTTCTTGAACGGGTTCATCGGGTTGTGGCGGATGGTCGGAAAAACTTGGAGAATCATCGAGAGAGTTTTTATCAGATAATTCGCACCAATAACAATATTTGCTTGCACCAACCCTACCACACCGCTTACATAAACAATCCGGATTCTGACAATAGAGATGATCCTCTTCCATACGGCTTTTGCAGTGGAAACAACGAGGATAATCGATCGTCGCCATGAGAATTAAACATGTAGAGGGTTAAAGAATTAGAATTAAGTGATCGAGAGGATAACGAATAATATAATCAAACGGTAAAAGAGGGTAAGAGAAATAGAATTAAACGGATAAGAGGAATGAGAAGAATATTTTTGGATTTTTGGATTTTATGAAAAACGGTAACTTCACGAGGAAGGTTCTTCAAGTCACTAATCGCAAAAGCCACGATATTGTCGCAACACACCTCCCCGGCAGTGGCGCCAAAATTTGACTCGTTGTGAAGTGAGTGTGAGAAAAACACAAATATCAACAATATCAAATTTTCCGTAAAACTCGACAAATTAACCCTTTAGGAAAAAGGTTAACGTATCAAATCTCACGGGTGTGATAAAAGTGATACCGGGAAAGTGATTTCCCCGGGTCGTGTCCCAACGAGGTGCGAAATTGACAATATCATTGAGTTTCGTGATTTTGGACTTGAATTGGTTTAACAAATTTGGATTGTTGGTTACGCTAATCTACAAATTAAAGAACGGGAATGGAAATAAAGCAAGAAAAACAATGTAAGCACTAAATAAACTACTACTAGGCCTAATAAACAATAAAACGACGCTAAACTACATCCTAGGGTGCTAAAATGCAAAACGTGAAAACCCGAGCTAATCCCGAGCCTCGAAAAGGAAAAATATGCAATTTAAGTCCTACGAAAAGAAAACAATTTTCCTACATTATAAATGACCAAAAATAATTTTAGGAAAAAGCGGGTATTTTTTCGACTTTTATTTTATTTTTATGAATTAATTACTAAATAATACTAATTAAATTATTAAAATATTAAATGATTTTGGAAAAATCTTAAAATTTTATAATAAATACTTTGAATACTACTGGATCCAAGAAAATAAAAAACTTGCATCGCTTATTGAAATAAGTAGTTAAAAGGGATCTAAGTTAATAAGCTTAAAATAACAAAGTACTATTAAATATTAAATGAAACAAATACTAACCAATAAACACAAGTAGCACGATGGTAATTGGTTGGAGTATGGGGCGTGGTGTTGAGTGCACGCACCCGTGTTCGATTCTGATGCATGCGCTTTTTTGTTACCACTTTTTTCAATTTTCTTTTTGGAACTTTTATAGAACTTGAAAGTGAGACTTTTAAAAAACAAAATTTTCAAAAGCTTAAGAATAAGTCGGTTTAAGAAGCTTATAACGAAGATCCATGAGGGACCTGCTTTGGGACGAGAATTAACTAAGGGACACAAGGCTAAAACAAGCTAGTAATTAAGGCATAATAAGCTACCTAATGATCTAAAAAGCTAATGAAGCATCGACCTTTACTCTAATAAACCTAAAAGCACTATTGAGCCCTAAATAAGCTAAAAGAAAAAGCTAAAAGTGCTTCAACCACTAATAAGCTCTCGCATCAATTAGCACCTAAAAATGCCTTAATGGGAATTGTTTAGCTAATGCACAAGCTACCTACGCTAAAAGCAAGTACCTACCAACTATGAAACAGCATAAAAGAGATGATAAGGAACTTACCAAACTCATTGGGGCTAAATTGGAGCTTAACTAGGCTTGTAAAAGTGGGTGCCCAAGGCTGTGATCAGGACAGATATGGGACAGAAATACTTGTTATGACAGATTTTGTAAAACATTTGAAAACACAAAACTTAAGTTGAAAACTTAAAATTTTGATTAAGACACCTTTACATCTAATTTCTAAACTTAATAAACTCGAATCTAACCAACCAAAATGATTAAAAATCAAAATGCTCTTAATTCAAACACTCCCTAGGAGCGTAAAAGTTAACTGCTTGAAAGTGAGATATGGAAATCTTAAAACTAAATTGCCTCCATTTCACAAACTCAAAATGAGTTTTAACAACTTTAACAAACACTTCAAAAGAACAAAAGACATAATTTTAAGAACATGAAAAAAATTAAATTTGCAATGGAATTAAAAACAGAAATTTAAATTGCATTTAAATTAAAAGTTGACAATAAAGTAAATGACAAGGAAACTAAAATGGTACTAGAACTCAAAAATTCTAGACTAGAAATTACACTAATCTTCTATAGCCTATTTATACAGGAAACTAGAAAAAATGTCTTCTCTCTCTTGGCTTCTCTTTCTTCTGTTTGTGCTTCCTTTCGGACAACCCCAACCTTAGATCAGTTAGGTACATCCTAAGAGTGAATCAGAGCCGTGGGATCCATTTAGTGCATCCTTGGATAGCTGAGGTGGAGGGGAAACATGTGAACTCGTCTGGGTATATGGGAAAGTAAAGGGACAGTGAGAGTGGGTGTTTTATATTTCTGGGTAAAGGAGGAGAGGTGTTGGGGAAGAGGGAAAGGGATGCTAAAAGGTTAAAATATTATTTGTGTCTGATTCTTGGTATTTGGGGGTGTTTCTTTGTTTGTGTGATTGGGCGGGAAAGAAAAAGAGGAAGAAAGGGTTAACCAGGTTAACCACGAATGGGTATAGGGTATGGTTGGGTGGAAATGGGTAGTGATTGGACTGGACCGGGTAAAAATATGTTGGGCCTAAGCGCTTTATTTTGGGCTTTGGGTGTTGTTTACATAGGAGTTGAATTTAGGATTAACCATGAACCCATTTAAATACTTAGGGACTAAATGTGCCAAAACTGAAAATTTAGGGACCACGAATGTAAATTCTGATAATGCGTTCAAGGGCCAATCTTGACATTCTCCAATAGACCAAGGACTGAATTTGCCAAATTTGAAACTTGAGGGACTAAACGTGACAATTCTTGAATCTTCAGGGGTTAAACTGCCATTTCCTGATTTAAGCTCGTTTTTGTCCGTTTTCGCGCTGTTTTCAATCCTTTTGTACCTGCAAGACATAAAACACACTCCGAGGATATTTTTAACGTATTTTGAGCGTATTTGAGTGTTTTTGGACATTTTTGTGGTCTTAGATGGGTAAAAGCGATGAGTGAATAAGCACTCATCAAGATATATCAACTCAGATCCAAAGAACAAAGCAACTCGCTTTGAAGAAGTAAATATCCGAGACTCAACTCGCTTTGTACAAAGTTCAAAATAACCACTTTATCAATAAAAACAACCAAACCACAATGATTTAAGCCTTCCAATTCAAAACATAAACACATATGATGATCCTAAACATAAAAGTACAAGCAAAATTCAAACTTTAACACTAGAATTTGTCCAAATGAATCAAACTCTTCTAAACACTTAATACCCCAAAAACCTTATGAAATCCACCAAAACAAAGAGCATGAAAGATGAGTGATCAAACCATGGCTCTTGATACCAATTGTAGGATATAGGATTTCACAAACACATTAAACCATAACCATAAGAGGCGCTCAAGTATGTTTAGAGAGAAAGTTCTAGAGAGAAGGAAGAGAGTTGGGAACTATGTAAAACAAAGAAAATGGTATTGAGCTCCAACCCTCTACCTTGGGAGGTAGAGGTATTTATAGTTTCTTACAAACAAACGCCACCCACCGGGTGTGGATCGAGCATCAGGTGGGTAAAGACCCATCCGTCCTCCACGGTGTTACAAGACAAACTACTTAATAATATAACTAGACTACGACTACGAGCTTTCTAACGAATACATATACTTGAGGTGACCGACTCTGTAATGACTGAATTTTCTAATTCCTAACACTCAGCCTGTGAAAAAGGCAAACACCACAGAGCATCATTCAAAACAAAACAAAATTTCTCCATCAAAAGCTGCCTTCACCTCCTGCACATGGATCTCTTTAGACCATCGGTCCTAGATCAATCCAAAGATGAGAAGTATACACTTGTCATTGTTGATGAGTTCTCAAGATACACTTAGGTATACTTTCTTTCCAAAAGAGTCAGTAATGATACAATAATGTCATTCATCGTGAAAATTGAAAACCGTAATGACATTATCATTAAACAAATCAAAACCGACAATGGCATCAATTCGAAAACAAGAGCTTGAGAATTTACGTGATGAAAAGGGAATCTCCCAAAACTTTTCATCTCCTTACACCCCGAACAAAATGAGGTAGCCGAAGGAAAACAAAACTCTCATTGAGGTCGCCGAACTATGTTAAATGGCTCAAGCACTCTCAAAGCATTTACGGATCAAGCGGTCAAAACAACTGTTATACTCAAACAGTCAATCATTGTCAAAAGACATAACAAAACCCCATATGAGATATTCAAAGGTAGACTTCGATATAAGCTACTTTCATGTGTTTGGGTGTCCTGTGTTCATTCACAACCACAACGATCACCTAGGCAAGTTTGATGCAAAAGTCGATGATGGATATTTCCTGTGTTACTCATCGATCTCTAAAGCCTTGTGGTGTTTAACACCGTAAGACACAAGTTGAGGAAACCTTTCATGTCACCTTTGATGAAAGTTCGAAAGCATCGATTCACCAATACCTCGATGGAGGAAATAGGAATTGATGACTCAACAAGATATCCTCCTATCAAGTCGATGTCGACATCTCATACTATGTCTTGCCCCACAACCTTCCTCAACCAACCATCGGTGAATTCATTGATAATCAATCGGTCCCCTACCGGATAGGTATCTCGAACCAAATGTTCAGGATCCTGTGATTCAAGTACCCCAACCTGAACAAAGCATCTCAACAGATGATCTCAATGATTCTATGGCTCCTACACCTGAACTCACTCCTGAGTTTCCAGTAACCTCTTCAATGATTCAAGTACCCCAACCTGAACAAAGCATCTCAACAGATGATCTCATTGAGCTTGTAAACATCATTGGTGAACCCACTAAGGGCATGCTCACTAGAAGCATGGCTGCTAAGTTAACTGCAGCTTCAGCCAATGAATGTCTATATGCCGATTTTCTATCGAAATAGAACCCAAAAGTGTAATCAAGCTCTAAAACATCCAAGCCGGGTTCAAAGCTATGAAGAAGAACTTCAGCAGCTTGATAAAACAAGGTCATGACCTTGATCAAATGTCCTCGTGGATGTCGTTGTCATAGGAATGAAGTGGGTTTTCGAAACAAAGCCGATGAAAATGGCATCGCATTAAAAACAAAGCGGACTTGTAGCCAAAGGTTACATCAACAAGAAGGCATTGACTATGATGAGACATTTGCTCTGTTGCAAGAATGGAAGCCATCAGGATCTTCCTTGCATTTGCAACCTACATGAACTTCAAAGTTTATCAAATGGATGTAAAAAGTGCATTCCTGAATGGTGAACTCAAGGAAGATGTGTATGTTCAGCAACCTCCTGGCTTTAAGAGTAGTGAATTCCCTGACTATGTCTGCAAGCTTGATTAAAGCCCTTTATGGACTTAAACAAGCTCCCAAAGCATGGTATGAAACTCTATCAGCCTTCCTGATTCAAAACAAGTTTGTCAGAGGAAAGATAGACAACACCTTGTTTATCTACAAGACAAAACAAGATGTGATACTAGTCCAAGTATATATTGATGACATCATCTTTGGCTCAACAAATTATACTCTTTGCAAACAGTTTGAAAAACTGATGACAAAGAAATTTTAAATGAGCATGATGGGTGAACTCACATACTTCCTTGGACTACAGATTAGGAAAATTGATAAAGGAATCTCCATCAGTCAAGAGAAGTATACTAGAAATCTCTTGAAGAAATATGAGATATATGACTGTGCCTCAGTGAAGACACCAATGGTCCATTGTAACAACCTTAGACCTGATCTCACTGGCAAATCAATCAATCAAACTCATTTCAGGAGGATTGTAGGTTCACTGATGTATCTAACTGCTTCCAGACCAGACATACAATTCTCAGTCTGTCTAATAGCAAGATATCAGTCCAACCCCAAAGAATCCCATCTCATCGCAGCCAAGAGAATCCTCGGATACTGAAGGAACTCCAAGCCTTGGACTTTACTATCCAAAGTGCTCGGGGTTTGACCTCAAAGGGTATTCGACTGATTATCTTGGTGCAACATGGATAGAAAAAGTACCTCGGGGTCCCGTCAACTTCTTGGAGGAAAGTGGTTTGTTGGAGTGCTAAAAGCAACAATAAGTGGCTATGTCTTCACCAAAGTCGAGTATGTGGTCACTTGAGATGTTTGTGCCAATGTATTATGGATGAAAAGTCAACTCAAATGACTATGACATCCATTACAAAATGGTACCCATCTTATGTGATAACACTAGTGCTATTGCAATCTCCAACAACCCCGTCCTTCACCAAAGAACCAAACACATTGATATCGATATCATTTCATCGGGGACCACATAATGAAAGGAGACATAGAACTTCATTTCATCCCTATCAATATCAACTTGTCGATATCTTCACCAAACCCTTAGATGAACCTACCTTCGTGAGACCGAAAATTTGAATTGGGAATGCTTGACATTGAAAGTCAAGAACTCGAAAATCACTCCCAAACTCAATGAGTTCTCTCGAAATGGTCCATGCTCCGTGAACAAAACCCAAAACAACCTTCTCACCGAATGAATAAGACTCATTCGGGGACCCCGACTTTAGATATTAAGCATTGAATGAGTAACTAAATGCACCAAGTATCGCTTACTTAAACGCCCTAGGTTGGTAAACATACCAATTTAATATAGGAATATATGTTTCTTTATCCTCATTGTCATCCAAGTCAATGGTCCTCAAACCTTACCTCATCCCACTTGGCATTAAATACCTCCTCTCACATGAAATATCCCAAGGATGTTTTATTATCGCAAAATGCACTTTTATCAGTAATCGCAACTGCTCCCTTGAAAACGGGAAATTATCATGGTAGTGGAGTGGTGGCATTAAATGAGGTAAATGAAACTTTTCAAAAACTAACTTTACATATCCTCATCTATGCAAAATTTACCCCTCTCACCACTCTATAAATACCCCTCAAAACCTCATAAACACACACAAATTAATTTCAAACAAAACGTCAAAATACTTTCTCAAACCCGAAATATTTGTGTGTTCTTTAATCCTCAAAACATTTTTCAAGAAAATCTTCGTGTAAACAATTTACAAAAGGTTTTCATCACAAAACTTGAGACTCAAAACTCTTTCATTGTTCTTGTCAAGAAATCTTTTCAAATCCCTAAAATTTTTAATGGAAATGGCAAGAACACGCCTCTTCGCTTGCATCTCGGTGGGTAGGAGATCTTGATAATGTTGAATTTAAAACAAACAATGTTATAGGAACTTTTGAATACCCCTTGATGTCCCAAACTATAAGGGAATCATGAAGTTTTTATTCAACGCCCACTCAAACAGGCCTTTACTCGGTCCTCTTCTATCCTGCACCAAAACCTCCTCGGGAGTTTTGGGCAACAACCGTGCCTATGACCCGACACCTCTCACCGATGAGACCGACCTCGCACCACTCGGGAGTATCTCATCAAATTTAGTCTTTTCATAGGGAAAAGTCACCACCCGGACTATAAAACATTTTGTACATCAACGAGGTTAGACTATAATTCGTAACTATGTTGCCCATCCCGAACCCTCCACGCTTAAGGATGGCTTAAAACAAATTGTTTTAGATCCAAAGTTTTGGACAAAACCCTATCACTAAGAACTCATTTCCTGCAGCTTGGAAGATCCTGCTCACATTTGTGATTCGTGTTCTCGTGGAACCACTAATCCACCGAACAAGTTAACTCTATTCGCTTGATGATGGCATATTGCTTGATGACAGGGGTCACTGTCGACATAGGGAGATCATTTACGGTGATCTCAGAACCAAGCTCTTGAGCAAAACTAGGACGAAATATGTTTTGTACCCTAGGTTTGTCTCATGCGCTTTACAAGTGTTACCGGGTTGTAATTATCCTCAAGAATACAAATATCATGCTTTACGGTATCCCGAGTCAATCAAATTTTCAAAAGACCCATCCCAAGTCACTAAATTGAATTGATGACCCATATGGTTGTTGTAAACAACCAAAGGGACTTAGTGTCTCCAAACCCCGCTCCTAAAAGAGAAAGGGAAGTCTCGATCGGGACTAAGACCAAACCCAAGTCTTAGGGCCCCGAGGCTTCGGAGCACAACCTAAAAGGCAAAGAAAGCCCAGATCGATCACCACCCAAAGGAGAGCAAACATCATCTACCCGGTGACAACGAAGGACACCGATACATCACGGTCGGTGCCCTTGGTCCCAACTACTACTCCCCAAGATCTAGAGGGAAACAAACAACCCACCGGTGGGGAGCGCTTCCACACCGCCCAAGGATGACACTCGCCAATCACGCTTTTGTCCGAGGGCCAAACAAATGATCCCAAAGACTCGGAGGAAATGAACAACCCGCGATAGGGATCTCACCGCCATCGCTTCTAGGGATAGCACTGAATCACCCACCGCTTGAAGGCGCATGGGGGACAAAGAATCGGAGGATAAATACCACCCGCTAATATGGAACCCATCACCCCACCGGATCGTTGATCTCTTCGAGGTTATTGACATATTATTTTCTGATGAAGAGCTGGCTGACAGTGAAGATGAAATACTTTCAGCAGGGGAAGACATGGACACTGATGTTCAACCTCAAGAACAAGAGCATTAGCTTGGTCCAAAAGAGACTGAAGAGTCACCTGCTAAACCTGATGAACATAACTCTGTTTCTCTGCTTTATCCTGTCCTGAGGAATTTCAAAAGCTTGACAACATTCTTACTCTGATTGAAAGACAGCTGGTTATGTGGATTACAAAGGCCTCAAGGAATTTATACTCTGGAGTCACTGATACTTTATGGGATCAGCATGTTGAAGCAGTTGCTAGCTATGCAGATCTGAAAGTTGAAGTGATTGCTGCCCATACAAACGCTGATGAGCACATGGATTTCATGTATGATAATCTAGAAAGGCTGGATGACAACCTGAAGAAATTTCTCAACAACCTTCAGGAGTCTCACACCAAGCTAGATGAAATCAAGGACTCTGTGAAAGAAGACCCGGTACTTAACACTAAAGTGCGGAGGCTACCAAGCTTACATGAAGAATTCCTCCACCTCCGAAATGATAAACATGCTTTAATCTGCAAATGTTCGTGGTCTTGATCCTCCATTCGATCTCTTCAAACAACAATGGGTTCTTTGGATGCTTAAATCAATAATCGGCTAAGGCATCGCCTTCCATGGCTCGGAATCTTGGGCCTAGAATGACCGCCTGAATTATCTCAGCCAATCTTGCCGACAAGGTCACCGCCTTCAACAAGATACAACCGACATCAAGGCCATGGTCACGGAGATATACCAAGCCTTCAAAGGTCAAGGCCCAACTCCTCAAGATCCTGTGCAACTATTGCTCTCACCGATGTTGCAAAGAAAAAATTAAGAGGAGAGAGCCATCAAGAGACTCCTCTCACACCGAGGGGAGCCAACTCAACCAGCCAAAGAACTCCTATCTCATCATCCCGCCATCAACAACAACAATAATGACAATGACAAGAATAACACCACCACCACTCATCACAACAACATCTCCATTGGTAGCATCTTCTTCTTCGTGCCAAGATAAAGGAAAACCCATAATGAAAACACGAGCCCGAGAAGATTCATTATGTCATCGGCAACACCCAAGATGTCGCTTACTCCACAACAAATTAAGTGCCTACCTTGCAAAGGAAGACAGGAGAAAGAAACTAGGCGAGGAAGAAAGAAAAGCAAAGAAGCCACAGTACAAGTTGTAGGTGAGGAAGCTAGAAACATTGGAATTGATCCCAAAAGCTTGAAAAGGGTCAGTGGATAAAACTTCAAAGATGCTCAGTCGCTCAAATGGTCGCAATGAGGAAGAAACCGGATGAAAAGAATAGGAAAGTCATCATCGAGCAGAAAGGATTGACCACTACAATTGGTCAATGACAAGCGTAGGCTACCGAAAAGATCATTGATGTGAGAATCATCCCCAAGTCCAAACCACGGCAATGAATGTCTGTGGGGATGATAAAAGACACTTTGAGGTTCATGATCCCATGAAGTTCACCGACTTTGGGATCACCGAACTTGATGAGCTTGGTCCCATCATATCAAAGAAGCAAAATGCAGTAGTCAAGGAGCTGATGAAATCCCTAAGCAAAAGGTATGAAAGACTGAGGGAAGCACCAGCACAACTTGGAATTCAGCCAGCTTTAACTGCACCTCAAGGATCTCAACCTCAGTCATCCCAAGGAAAAAGGAAGAGGGTTGAATCCGAGCCTGAAATCAAAGTGCCTGGCCTGGACTGCAACAAGGAGCTACCAGAAGGTGTGAAGTTTGTTAACTGTCTTTGCATTGAAGAGCCTAAAAGAGGACTATTCTTTATTGATGTCTATGGAAACCCAACATTCCAAAGGTGGAGTGATATTGATCTTGCACGGGTGGGTACAATGGCAAGTTATCTACCAGTGGCCTCTCAAATCCAAACTCCAGCAAACGTCAGGTTCTGCAATGACTTGAATGCTAAGATAAGAGAGCACCACGACAAAGAAACACTCCTCAAGAAGAAACCAAAGCTAGAAGCACTGAGAATCCATCTTGATTGACATCTTTTGTTTTATCTTTTGTACTAGTGATAGGAACCATGTAATTTGATCAATAAACGATGTATGTTTTGTTAAAATTCCCAAGTTCCTTTTATGTTCATTAGTACATTCGGTGTAAGAAGAAGCCATTTGCTCACTTACATCGATCAAACACTTAGGCTATTTTATATCTAAATAGGGGAGGCTGTTGGGTTCAAGAATACCCAAACCCCTTATGTCTAGGATTTAAATAGAAAATATCCTAAGTGTTTAATCCTTTAAACATTAACAAGTCATTGAGCGATAGTCTCTCGGTGAGTCGTCTTGAGATACTCGAAGAGATACTGAAGAAGTCTCCACTCAAGAAGGCGGAACTTAAGGGTGAAGACGAGTCAAGAAAAGATGGTGGATTCGGTGATTGATGACAATAACTCACCAATCCCAAACTCCTCACCAACTACTATCATCAAGACAAACTAAAGACTCAAGACCGAAAATGAGTGGGACAAGGCGGGATAAGTTTGAAGCAGATAAGACGAAGTCCTTATCAACCAAAGTCAACTTTCCCCGAATGGTTAACTATCGTGCTCGATGCCATCACCGACTAGAAGAAAGCGACCTTGTCACTTACCCAATATAGCCTTTAGAATGAGACAAAATACATAAGTATTTTGTCTTCTATAACCTGTCAGTTTATCCTCTAGGAAAGAGGTAAAAACCATACTAGTATAAATAACATAAGATTTGGAGTGGAAGATTTTTAAGCTTGTGAACTAATTGTAAAACACACACACAAGCCATCTTTCACTCCTCCAAATACAACTCTGTCCCTGAGATAGCTCAGTGGTTCCTTGTAGTTGTGCTCAGACTTAGCCTGAGCTTAGTGAGGAGTTATTATACTTTGTCATTTCAATCCCAAGTACTATTCCGCAAGTACTTGGGTAATGTATTCTTTTTGGTTCATTTCTAATAAAGGATATAAACGTTGAAAATTTATCAGTGTGTTTTTACTTACGTCTTTTCAGTCATTCTTCACAATCTGTTTGTTTATTTGCTTTAATTGTTTTTATACGATTGTGAAACGGGAACAATAGTTTTTGGTGGTGTTTTCAATCTCCTTGTTACACTATGTTGGTTGTAAAGTTGTTTTGGAAAGAAAAATCTGAAGTGGCAGTAGAGATGCTGGTCTCTTAGTGCTCACTATTACACTTAGCCTAAAAAATTGTCATTTGCAAAGCTCAACCCAAGACTAACACAAATCAATTAACTTAGTAAGTTAATTGTATATTTATCACATTTACTTGGTATTATTACTTTGTATAAATAATTTTTTGACCTTTTTATTACTAAAATGCATCGCGTTCATAATACGCTCACATTTGAATCACGCATCGACCTTTCGAAATTTTAGCGTTTGTCCCGAACAATGTCAATTTTACAAAACAAGTAATAACTCTTTATCGATATAAATTAAAATTACAAAGTGTTGTGCGAAAAATACTTAATTCAATGACAATATAAACTCAGCTCTCTGAACAAGGAAACTTAGACTTCTAAGTTTGCAAGTGAACTTATGAGTCTCTAATAGGATCAAAGGATCTTTGTAAGTTCAACAAGAGTAAATGCACTTCAATAAGTTCAACAATAATGTTAATACAAATAAATCATAAAAACGTTTATTAATATTTACCGATATCTTTGTGTTTTGTTGATAACAAATATAAAGTTATCATAAGTAAAATTATAAGGGTACATGTTATTTTTGTAAAGCATCTACATATATAGTCATTTAATATAAATTGTTGTAATGATTCATTTATATAGTTGATTAGGATGGGTAAAAACCATAAGCCATGACCCATATCCACGGAGCATATCCATAACCCATGGAGCTAACCCATAAACCATTGACTAGATGCATTGCATCTTCTAGATACATTGTATCTACTTGGATACCCATGGTCCAAAGACTAGGACCCATGACCCATAACCCATGGATAATGAGGAGCGTCTCACGGATCCCTCAGTTTACACTAGACGGATCCCTCATGTAAGGGATTCGTGGGATCCGTGAAACAGTAGCAGGATTTTGCCTATAAATAGAGAGCCATTTCCTCATTGTAACTCACCCTTCTTCTTACAAACTCTCTCATATATTCTTTCATTCTTCTAATCTCGCATCTCTTGATCTAGATAGTAGTTATTCTTTCTTTTGTGATGATTCTCATATAGGTCCTTCTCTAAAGGCGAGATCACGAGCTTCTACAAGTCATCCAAGCAAGGGGTCCTTGATTGATTTGTTCCTCCACAAGATTTCTGTAGCAAAGATCTTATATTTCATATTTCACATATTTGTTGTGTTATAGTTGTGTTGGTTTGGTCTACCGTGTTAAGGACTCGGTATTTAGCTTTGTACCGGAAAAAGTGTAAGCGACGTTGTGAAGGCTTCTCCGCCGATTTAAAGGAGTTTGTTGACATAGTGCTTGAACTCTCGAGTAGGTGACTCGAGGAGTGGAGTAGGGCAAGGTAGGTGTCCTTGTAGCCGAACCACTATAAATTGGTTGTGTCATTTCTATCCTTTACTTTACTTGTAACATATTGGTTTTCATAAACACATCACATAACACAATATGGTTCGAATAGTTTAAGGTTCTAGAGAAAGTGGAACATGGGAGCCAGAAAGTAAACAAAAGAAAGAAAGGTTAGATTGAGTGAAAGGTCCAACCCTCTACCTTGGGAGGTAGAGGGTATTTATAGTTACATACTACACGTCCTCCTTCGGATTGTGGATCAGGCATACAGTGGGTAAAGACCCGTCCGTCCTCCACGGTGTTGCTCTAAACTAAATAACTAGCTAAATAACAAGTAAATAACGTAATGTCAATCAGAGATACTTTTTGTGTTTGAAAACATGAATACACATTCGATGTGCTAGAGAAAATATGATTTGCACCTCGAACGATTTTTCCAAAAGTATTCGTCAATTCATTTCCTGGACCAAGGTTGATTCAAGAGTGAATCGTCTCATTGTTTCTATCCAGTTGTCACAAGTTTGATCTTTAGAAAAGATCTCACATGTCACCCACCAAGAGCTTGTTTGATGTTGGCTCTAGAAGGATTTCCATCTTCATCGTGAATACTATTACATATCACTCAGATGTTCTGGCAATACCACAAGGATAATCGTGGGACTCTTAAAATATATTCTTACTTTCCACATTGTGTAAAACAACAAGTCTTCAATAATTTTGTGTCTTAATGAGATATTGTGGATGATCTCTTGGCTCTAGACTTAATTGTGCACATTTGGTTCCTATGCCCGAGACTAGGAAAGAGTCTCCTTCTTCAATATCAACAATCTCTAAAAGAAAGTCGATAGATTATGTAGGTTCCCGTGAGAATGAAACAAGTCCTTTTAAGAGAAACTTGAGTAGCTTGGGAAGTTATAGTGCAAAGGCATCCTTTGGGTCGATGACGCCTTGTCTTCAATACCGTTGTTACCTTGGTAACGACCATTAGCATATGAATTGAACCCGGTTTACGCCCTAAGGTTAAATTAATGGAGGGCTATTTCTTTTCACCCTTTTACATTCAATTCTTTTCATTCTTCAACCCTTCAAGGCTTACCGAGACTTCATAACTAGAACCTTGTTGGGTTTATTCCATTTCTAGCTCAATCTCACCAACACTCTTCCCATTTCTCACTTTTCTCCTTTTTCATCATACCTAAGGACTCTACACTATCTAGTGGATTGTCCTCGGTAGATCCCTCCGCTCTGGTGGATCGTGGGAACTAATACCTAACCTAACCATCCTTATAACACCATGCATAAAGTAAATTGGTCGGTCTTTTGGTATTGTTCTTTCCTTCTTGAAACCAATTGAAAAATAATTTGGAAAATCAGTCAAGGTACTTGTGATATAAAATCAAAGCATTCTGTACCTTAATTGTTTTGATTATTTAGAAATGCTCCCCCTCAACATGTGCTTTCTGATGATGAAATTGTTTAGCACATGGAGTCAAGAGTTCTTTGAAATAATTTATTGATCACAATTTTCGTGGAAAAAGCCATTTGATTTTATTGGTAAATTCTCCCCCTCAAAATGTGCGTTGGTTGTTTGAAATCCTTTAACACATAGAGGAAGGAGGTTTTTGAAGAACTTCCATGATCACACTAGCCATTAAGAAACCATTAGAAAATCAATCAAGGTACTTTATGTTGAAACATAGAAATCTTTGTACCTTGATAGTTTATTTTTTTGAAATGCTCCCTCAATATGTGCTCGAGATTCAAAGCGTTTAGCACATATGGGAGAGCAACAGCACTTTTGAATCAAATCGATCATCTGTTATCAGATTTCATATTTAAATCACATTTTCTCCCCCGATCAAAAATATCAAATCCTTTGAGATTTTGGATCCCAAGTGATTTAAATTGGTTTAGAAAACATGGGAGAAAATATGCCTGATTTAAATTTTCTTCTTGTTTTTGGTTAAATGCTCCTCCTCAAACATGTGCATCATATATTTGAAATCGTTTGGCACATGAAGGAAGGAGTGCTATTGAAACAATCACCCTTTAAAACCGATTTGAGATTTAAATCACGATCTCTCCCCCGATCAAAAATTTCAAATTTTTTGAGATTTGTGATCTCAATTGATTTAAATCATTTAAAAGATTTTGGAGAAAGGCGTGGCATGATTTAATTTTGAAATAGACTGATAAGGATCAATTTTAGACAATAAAGATTGTTAGTGTCAGGTATGATAGTTTTAAGAGATCTTTAAGTAAAATAAAACAATTTCACAATCAAACAAGAACAGAAAAAATTTCATTTTGAAAGATCTTTGGGTTTTAAAGAAAATCATACAATGACATAACATTAAATCTTTAGGTCACCACTTATCTTGTACAAACGGACTTGATAGATGAAATATCGATTGAAAATATTTTATTTTAAATCACTCTCCCCCTCAATCGATGACCGAAGTCGTTGATTGAGTGACTTAAGTTTTGATAAAATGAAGTCCAGTGATTTCCAAAATTAAGTCCAATTTATTTTCAAAACAATATTTTTCTATTTTTCAAAACAATATTATTCAAAAATTGTTTAAAAAATGGTATCATCACTATTATCCCGCACAAAGATACGTTAGGTGGTTAAGTCGCTTTTGTTGTTGTTCTTTGGAGGTTGAAGAAAACCATCCGCAAATGCAAAGAGACCTCTTAAAATGCATCTATCGTGCCAACTCTCCATGGAGATCTAATTAAGCTCCGTTTCTTCATTTGTCGACCTAAGAAATATTTGCCCTTTTCATTCGGCATCCAATCATCTTCTTATGTGGGATCCGGATCGGAACATTCTTATAAACCATCTTATCTCGCATCGTTAGTCAACACAAACATATATATGGTGGTCGACAACACCCAAACAACAATCGACTAATAAAAGTCAATCCAACATGTCAATCGGATCAAATAAGGCATGGGAATAATGTGTTCATCAAACTATAATCATCTAATCCTAACAATCATATCCTAAATTCCTAGTCCTTCGACATAGGCAAATATCATTTTGGTTAAGCACGAGGATAATTAGATAAGCCCGATAGATGATATAGATTTAAAACATTCCCTCTCAATCAATGACTCATTTCATAAAAAGTTTTAAATAAGTCAAGTCATTGATTGAGTTTTGCAAATTAATGAGAACAAGATCTTGATTGATTTTCAAGCAACTCATTTACCACCAATTTTTGAAACACAACAAATGTTTTTCTGAAGAATTTTAGAAGGAAAAACATTTGTGTAAGAACAACAGTCCTTCGACATGCTTTCCTCATATTGTTTTAGGATAAGTGCACAAAATTTATGAAAATTGGTTTAGCGCATCACTTTCCTTTCTTTAAAAAAGCGGGTTGCTATCTGAAATAATAGCAAACCATAGTTTAAGCACGGGTAACAGTCTGAAGTAACTGCAAGCCATGTTTGAGACATGTTTTGAAAAAATATTTACACCTCCTGCTCGAACTTCATCTAAAGTCCCGTGCCATTATTGAATGACATTTCTAAGACCGTAGATGTTATCGATAATAGAAGACATGTCTTGAGAAAACAATATTTTTTGGAATTTTTCAAATTTTCTGATTTTTTTTTGAAAATTTTATATTTTTCTATTTTCTTTTTGTTGGTTTTATATTTTTGTATTTTTCTTTTTGATAAATATATACAAATAGAATGATATAGTTTAAGAAGATGATGATACGAGTACCGAGATAAGAATAGCGTTCAGCATTTAGTAGAAGATAGAAGTCATCATTTCTTAAACTTTCACCACCAAAGCTTTTGAGACTCTTAAATGGAAGTCAGAAATTGAGTCAACAGAAAGTGAGACTTTGGTTGCTTCCCCCCAAACTGACAATCTTCGAATAAAGACAATTTTCCTAAGAAGTAGAATGTGAAGAGAAACAGTCTCATTGAATGAAGCTCAAGAACCCGAAGAAGACGATAACAGCGAAGTAACAAGTTAACACGGATCATCTCTGCGGTTATCAAACCCGAAATAAATGATTAAGCCCTGATCATGTGAACCTGTTGTGCATCTCCGAGGTACACATTACTCTTCGAGTTTTGAGCAGTTTTCAGTTCGGGAGAACAATATATCAGCATCTTCATTACACCAAATGCATTCTAGTTATCTAACATATAACCAATCAGCTCATAATGTACACATGTACCCAACAAGAGTAGAGACGATGACATCCATGTAACATGTTGAGTCACTAATCATCTCTGCGGATGTCAACTTCGGAATAACCGAATTAGCTCGATCATGTGAACATGTTGTGCATCCTTGATGTACACATATCTCTCCCGATGGTTGCGATCTCATCGGAATCATCATTGCATTGTGTACATGAAGAAATAACCGAAGCACTACCATAAATCATATAGAAGATGTCGATAAGCAATATCATCTCACGCTCCACATATTCTTCTCATATTTCTTCCTCTTGAAAGTCGAGTTAACACATACCAAAAGTATCCAGAGACCACTTCCCCCAAATGGTTGGAATAATGCATCCTTCCCCAAATAGTTGGAATAATATATCCTTCCCCAAATAGTTGGAATAATACATTCTTCCCCAAATAGTTGGAATAACACACCAAGGCTACGAGTTAAACACCGAGATTCTCTCGGTTATGACATTTGTCTTTCCCGGATTATTTCACTAGAGAAGAAGTATTAAGTTCATCACGTGTACTGCTTGTGTGTTTAGATGTATATCTCCTTCCCCTTGCCGGTTTTGATACCTCATAATCGACAACACGTTATACATGCCAAATACTCTTAAAATAGAGAAGAACAAACAATTAGCTCAATCGAATCTGTGAGAATCAACTCTCTGTAAACTCTCTCGACTATCTTTATCAACCCATATGTAGACAATTTGAAGTGATCACTAATGAATAAAACTTGATATACCAAACTTGAAACGGAAGTCGAATTCCCTACATTTGTATCTTAAGCTTGCACTTAATGATGGAAGAACGGTGTCGAGAATCTATGCTTCAAGCAAATCTCTAAGTACTCACTACTCAAACAAAGTATGAGACATTAACACCTCTTGATATTATCCACATCGTCGATCTTTAACCATCCACCCCGACTGCTGGTAACTAGATAAACCAAGTCTTCAACTCAAATTCTTAAGCCCGAGCAAGTTATCAAATAAGAACACGCCATTGTGAAAGTCAACTTCAATCTCAAATAAATGATAAATGATTAACTCCGAATTAATCAACTTGTGTCAAATGTCCAACACATGAATAAACATACAATCGGATGTACATTGACCCACTGAATGAACCAGAACAAATGATTCCTCAACATCAATGCATTCTTCCTAAAGATATACATATAGAGACTGATCTGGAAGATTCACCAATAATGTCTTCAAGCGGATGAGGTAGTCATTTTCCTTAATGTTCATGTGGTTGATTTACAGAGTGCACAATACTCCGTGAAGATTTGGCAAAGGGATACCAAAAAGCGGATCTTTATTCATGAACAATAATCCGTGAAGATTTGGCAAAGGAATACCAAAGAGCGGATCATTATTCATGAGTGCAACTACAATGATAGTCATTAACAACGCCTTGAGGAATAACTGGAGATTAGGCTTCTTGAGTAGTCTGAGTTGTACTTCTTAGATGGTGCATCTTGATCAATGGAAATTGAAGAAGGTGAACCAGTTGAATCCACCAATGAATCCCAAACAATAAATCCCAGTTATCCTTAGTAAGTGAAACATTAGGCGTATGACCATTATACAAATATCCATCAACATGTAGATCCACTTCCCCCTTTCAAAAGTTGCATATGATGTTGCCAATGCCATTTTTGATTTGAGCAAGTGAGTAAGAATACAATCACCGGTAAGTAGATCCATTTGATAACTGTCATTTTATTTACACTTCCCCCCCTTAAAAATTGCATCTGAAGTTGCCATTTTTGATTTGAACAAGTGAATAAGAATATACTCCAATGAATGTAGATCCACTTGATGACTAAATGAGCATGGGAAACACATGAAGCTTGTTGATGGAGAATGTAGATGATGATGGTCATTCTTGAGAGAATTTTTGTTAAACTGAAGATAAAACGCACTGAATTGTACGCCTTTCTTTTCTTTGAGGAACGGGGCCTGAACTGTTATCTGCAGACGCCATAATGATGAAGTACGTGGCCTGAACTGATGTGAACAGACGTCATAGCCGATTGAATATCAAGGTTGAGTTACTAGAACCCGTGAGTTATGGGATATCAATCCTTTTGTTATCCATACTTTAAGCTAGTCCATGTATTGAAGGATCGAAATATCTGCAACTAAGTAAGGACTACCTACACTAACATTACAAGCTTGATTGCATATATATGGGTTAGTGACATTAGTATCCACACCCTTTGGGGTTTCACCACAACCTTGATTTTGCCATTGGTAAACAACTTTCCGGTAGGTATCCACCTAAGTCCAACATCCTTAAATATTCTACCAGACGGTATACACTTATTGCAAGGTCTAGGATTCTTAGGCTTCTTATGCATAGTGGAAGACATATCCTTATTCCTAGTTTCCAAAGATATAGCAGTTGGTATCCATCTAGGCGAAGTTTTAGGTTTGTTTTGCTTCATATACACAGTAGATGACTTAGTAAAAATCCTAGACTTAACAGGTTGAACCTTTGCATGAGCATTTACTTTCTTTAGGGATTTTGAAAAACAATTATCATGATGTGCCTTAAAGATGCATTTCAGACAATTGGAGCAAACAGCTGGTTTGGATTCAGAAAATGATCTAGAGTTCTTAGAGTAATCTGCTATGGGAATAGCTTTATTCGAAACTCAACTACTCTTAGATCCAAGCCAATCCATAGTGTTTAGTTGAGTGTTCCTAGGTAATGGTTTAAAACTACTAGCGAAGGCCTTGAAATCTCGTAGAATTCATCACCCTAGGTCTAGCACCTAAAATTCCATCTTTTGAATCTGCTCCTTTTCTTAGCTTCTTCTAGATCATAGTTCTTGAACAAGTCATTCATATCATGTGAATTCTTAGGCAAATAAGGTGAAGTGACTGGTTTTGACAAAACTTGTTTCACATCAACTTGGGAGGCAAACCGTGTTTTTGAAAATTTTGTTCTTTCAGATATAAATGTAGTAGGCTGCCTAACAACATACCGGTCTCTAATGGAATGAGAAGTTGGCTTCCCCAAGGTTGATAGTTTTGTAAACTTAGTGTTCACACTTTTCCCTACAGTTTTTCTAAGCTCATTCTTTAAGGCAACTATCGCAAAACTCTTATCCTGAATATGAGCTTTGAGTTCATCAATTTTTGCTATCAAAGATTTTGTTTATTCCACGGACATAGTTCTAGTTTCATTGATAGAGTCGCTTAGGTCCTTTTGATGCCTTTTCAAAGTCTCATTTTCCTTAAGTAATTTAGCCACATAAATTTCCAATTCATTATTTCTTGTTTTAATAGCATCGATATCTTGTTTAGCCATGACTAAATTACTTTTCAAATTCAAGACAGAAATATGTTTCTTCAGATTGTAAATGGTTGACTCTTTGTCTTGAAGTCGATCTTTCAAAGTGTTAATTTCAAAAGTTCACGAATTCGTGAAGTTCCTAATTTTACATGGTTTGTTAAGTTGAAAACTTTCTTCTTTACTCGTATCGCAATTTCAAGTGAAATGCAATGTTTTCAAGATTTGAGAATTTGTTTGAAAGTTCATCAAAAGCATTTTATCAACCATATCTTTTATTTTGAAACACTTAATCTCGGACTCACCTCGATTCTGAACATTTATCAAAGTCATGTTCAAGATCATGATCGGTTTGTTTAAGTACTTTAGCGGTTGCACCACGTTGAACAGCTTAAGGGTATCTCATTACATGACACATGTTTAATTTTTGGTCCGATATCTCGCATCCACATCATGTGTAACAAGAGTCACCGGACATTGGTCAGTCAAGCTTATCTATCTCGGGCCTCTATATTCGGTGTCAATGATCCATCATCCGGTGCTTTACCGACTCAACATTACAATCTTTTGATTGTGCCCGACATTCATTCCCTTTCGATTCGCATCTACTTCTTGTGTGTTAGGATTAATCAACAACTGGTTACATCATTATTTGTTGTCTCGACATTACGTATTCAAAGAACACCCGATTCTTCAACCGATACATTACACAACTCATCACAACTTTCTCTCAATCGCACTGACTCTCATCCACTTTTTCATCTTTCGAGTAACTTTGTAGGATCGATATATTATTGTGTTGATGATTCGGGTGGTCTTGGATGATCAAAATACCGTTTGCCATTTTAGAGAGAAAGTAGAGAGGGAGTTTCTTGCTAGAGAGTTGCTTTGTAAATTGTAAAATGTTAGATTGAGAAGCTCCACCCCTTCCATGGATGGAAGGGGTATTTATACTTACAGACACAACGACCTCCTATCGGCCTGTGGATCAGGTATACAGTGGGTAAAGACCCGTCCTTCCTCCACGGTGTTACACTACGCTAAACTAAACTAATAACTATCTAATAAACTGATAAATAACGTAAACAACGACAAATCTACGAGCTAACATATGCTAGACCATTATTGGGGTGACCGACTCTTTAACATGGAATTTCCAATTCCTAACAATCTCCCCCAAAGAGAGGTCACCCCATGAAATACATTTTGCTTCCTAGCATTCTATCTTTGACTTCGTTCTTGAGCTCGTAGACTTGAATTCTTCATTTCCATAATCTTTGTGCTTTAGTAGCGAATCTTCAAAGTCCGCATTGATTTGTACTTTCGGTGGAGGCCTTTAACCGATCCACATCTTTGATGATCTTCGAGCTTTCTTTGAGATCATCACCACGATAAATCTCGGATCACCCTTTATTGTGTTGCCATCATGTGAATTTGTGACTTTCGGACCGACATGCTCACACTTTTGAATCATGACATCTTTCCATCGAGTAGCGGAAGCTTTTATGGTTCATGATATTTGCGCAGAAGAAAGGTATAGTATTAAAAATATCGAACCGGGTTTTGTAGATATGCACCATCATGATTTCTTCAATTAAGTGTGGATGCTTGTGAGCATGCGGCTTTGGATTGACGTCTCACCGATCACCGCAATCATCAAATGTACCGCAAACAACAGCTAGCAATAAAATACACGAAAGTGTCTTTGATCACTTTTGTTGAATTGAGGTACACGCCCACGGTTCCCCGTTGATCATTACAAATCGCTGCTGTGATCGTAGGATTCCTAAGAATCTCCTTGACGGGGTTTCACAATGTTCTAGTTGTTCTCAAACCGAACGTCTCAAAGAAGACAACACGGAGTGAGTGAACCAATAATTGAGATTCACCGATTGATGAAAATGATTTGAAAAACAATCGCGTATTGTTTAGAAGAAAGAGTTTTGCAATACGATGAAGGTTTTATGAGAAAGATCAATTTTCAATCATAAATACTTTTTATATTTGAAAAGAGTACACATTCGACGTGCTAGAGAAAAGAAGATTTGCACATCGAACGGTTTTTCCAAAAGTATTTTTACAATCAGAGATACTTTTTGAATTTGAAATATGAATACACATTCGAAGTTCTAGAGAAAAGAAGATTTGCACATCGAACGATTTTTCCAAAAGTATTCGTCAATTCCAATCCTGGACCAAGGTTGATTCAAGAGTGAATCGCCCCATCGTTTCTATCCAGTTGTCACAAGCTTGATCTTTAGAAAAGATCTCACATGTCACCCACCAAGAGCTTGTTTGATGTTGGCTCTAGAAGGATTTCCATCTTCATTGTGAATATTTTACATATCACTCAGATGTTCTGGCAATACCACAAGGATAATGCGTAGGACTCTTAAAATATATACTTACTTTCCACATTGTGTGAAACAAAGAAATCTTCATTAATTTTTGTCCTAATGAGATATTGTGGATGATCTCTTGGCTCTAGACTCAATTGTGCACATTTGGTTCCTATGCCGAGACTAGGGAGAGGTCTCCTTCTTCAATATCAACAATCTCTAAGAGAAAGTCGATAGATTATGTAGGTTCCCGTGAGAATGAAACAAGCCCTTTGTGAGGAACTTGAGTAGTTTGGGAAGTTTAGTGCGGTCGTCACTTTGGGTCCATGACGTCTTGTCTTCAATACCGGCGCTACCTTAGTAACAACCAAGCATATGAATTGAACCCCATTTACGCCCTAAGGTTGAATTATTGGAGGGCTATTTCTTTTCACCCTTTTCATATTCATTTCTTTTTCATTCTTCAACCCCTTCAGTGCTTACCGAGACTTCATAACTAGAACCTTGTTGGGTTTATTCCAGTACTAGCTCTGTCTCAGTCCGCACTCTTCCCATATCTCACTTTTCTCCTTTTTTCAATATACCTAAAGACTCTACACTATCTAGTGGATTGTCCCTGGGTAGATCCCTCCGGTTCTGGCGGATCGTGGGAACTAATACCTAACCTCACCATCCTTATAACTCCATACATAAAGTAAAACGGTCGGTCTTTTGGTACAATTCATTCTTCCTTGAAACCAATTGAAAAATCATTTGGAAAAACAATCAAGGTACTTGTGATACGAGATCAAAGCATTTTGTACCTTAATAGTTTTGATCATTTAGAAAACCTCCCCCTCAACATGTGCATATGATTTAGAAATTGTTTAGCACATGGAGGCAAGAGGACTTTGAAATATTTTCTTTGATCACAATTTTCATAGAAAAAGCCATTTGATTTTCTTGGTAAATTCTCCCCCTCAATATGTGCATAGGGTATTTGAAATCATTTTATCACATAGAGGCAAGAGTTCTTTTGAAGTACATCCACGATCACAAAACCATTAAGAAACCATTTAAAACTCAATCAAGGTACTTTATGTTAAAACATAAAAGCATTTGTACCTCGATAGTTTATTATCTTTAGAAATGCTCCCCCTCAATATGTGCTTCGAGATTCGAAAGCGTTTTAGCACATATGGGAGAGTCGCACACTTTGAGTCAAAACGATCACTTGTTATCGATTTCATATTTAAATCACATTTTCTCCCGATCAAAATATCAAATCCTTTGAGATTTTGGATCCCAAGTGATTTAAATAGGTTTAGAAAACATGGAAGAAAACCGTGTTCGATTAATTTAATTACGATAGTGGAACAGATTTAGACATTAAAGATTGTTAGTGTCGTATGATAATTTTTAAGAGATCTTTTAAGTAAAATAAAACATTTTCACAATCAAACAAGAATGAAAAAATTTCATTTTGAAAGACCTTTGACCTTTAAAGAAAATCATACCATGACATAACATTAAATCTTTAGATCACCACTTATTTTTGTACAAACGGACTTTTATGAAGAAATATCGTTTTAAAATATTTTATTATAAATCACTCTCCTCTCAATTGATGACCAAGTCGTTGATTGAGTGACTTAAGTTTTGATAAAATGAAGTCCGGTCTTGGTTTAAAATTGCGTTTTGCGATCCGATGCGCTCAAGGTCCTGTAGGGCGATGCGTGATGCGTGATGCGAATCTGAAGGCAATTTAGACGCGATGATTTAGTATTAAAAATTATAATTTTTTATACACACTATATTTTACTAAGTACCAAGTAAATGCAATAAACTTACAAATAAGACACTAACATATTCAAATTCGGGCAATAATCCATTTAATAAACCACATAGTTATAAATATGTGACTCGTGGTTCCGAAATTATGTCATAGACTCGTGGTATCGAAATTCGTTATGTCATAGACTTAGGGGATGTTTGGTACGAGTAAATCGTGGAGAATAGAAATGTAGTAGAGAATGGAATAACAAAGAAAAGGAAAGAACCCACAGATAGAGAACGTATTCTCCTGTTTGGTAAAAGTATAGAATGAAGCAGTGGAATGATTTTAAGAATTGATTCTAATGTTTGGTGTGAACATATAATGAAAATGTAACTTATTACATGTTATCTTTTCTAAATATTGATTTTTATACAAGTTTTATCAAGTCAATTTTTTGTTTTGATTTGTTTTTTCCATTGCGTAAAAAACAGCACGTAAAAAAATGAGACTTATGAACCAAGAAAGTATTAGCAATAAACTCTCGTTGATAATTTTGCGACGGAATTTGGAACTACAAGATCACATGCCCACAATCATATAACTGAGTTCAAGGTCCACAACAACATAAAAATATTTAATAAAATAAAGACCTCCAATATCATAGTTGTAGCAGATTTGGATGAATTATAAAAAGTTGTATATTATCCAATAAACAAAATATTTGAATTAATTATTTTACTTTGATAAGAAAACCTATTTGAAGATCGGAACAAGTCATGGCACATGACACCGATTGTGAGGACCCAATTGATAAGAGTTTGATAACTATTTTTGATTTTTGTAATTGGATATACAAAATCAAAGATATGGATAACCATTGTTGGGTTAATTACAACTTCACGATGATAGTGTTTGATAACTGCAACCATGTGGGTTTTGAGGATTTTTTTAGGAGGATATTTTGGGTTAAATGTGCATTGAAGTGTAGGAGGTACAAATACCTCTTATTGTTGGAGAGGATTATTGATTCACGGTGGAATATAAATGGAGAATGACTCCTTGTTAATTTTCTATTCTCAGCTTTCTCCTCTTTTTGAAGAATAAAAATGAGGGTTGAGAATGGAATGAGTACTTTATGTTTCCATTCTTTAGGTGCAACAAACAAAGCAAGCTATTCTCTTCCCTTTCTCATGTTTCTTTCCATTGTACCAAACACCCCTTAGTGTTCTGCTTCAAAATTCAAGTAAATGAAAACGTCACAACTAGATTTAAACGTTACAACTAAATTTGCAGTTGATGTGTGCTTTCTTACACTAAAAAGCAAATCTTAAAAGAATTTAAGTTTTCTAATGCAATATCAAGCGGATGAAAGTGCAAAATATTTTAACGAATACTAGACCATCGGGTAATACAATCATAAGCACTAAAGAAAAGACATGATCCAAGATCATATATGATAATCATGAATGTCTTAAATCTAAACATGCATATGTTTTGGTTCTATATTTCATGGCTAGACCCTTTTGTTTATTAATGAAGTTTTTTTTAACATGATCTAAATAGTTGTTAAATCATAAGAGGACCTCTTGATTGATTATAAAAGGTCCTCATTAAAATAGTTGGGCTATTAAAATTTGGTTTTACTTTTACAAATCGGCGCAAATTCCAAATTGCGCCAATTGCGACTATTGCTATCATAATACGAATGCGATAAGTTGCGGTCAATTGCGAGCGCAATCTGGGATGGCCTCGCATTAGGTACCATGATGCAAAATTTCAAATGCAATGCAATAATGCATGCAATTTGTGCATTGATGCACGCATTTTTAAACCAAGAGTCCGGTGATATTCAAAATTTAGTCCAAATTATTTTCAAAACCAATATTTTTCCATTTTTCAAAAGAATATCAAATTATTCAAAATTGTTTAAAAATGGTATCCTGCACAAAGATACGTTAGGTGGTTGAGAAGCTTCCGTTGTTGCTGTAGGGCTTGGAAGAAAACCGTCTGCAGATGCAGTGAGACTTGTTCTTACGTTGCATTTTGAATGCCAAATGAGGTCAAATTAAGCTCCGTTTCTTCAATCACTTAGAAGAAAACCATCTGCTGATGCAGTGAGACCTCTTACGTTGCATTTATGCCAACTCTCCATTGAAGTCCAATTAAGCTCCGTTTCTTCGTTTGTCAACCAAGATATAGTTACCCTTTCCTTTCGGCATCCAATCATCTTCAATTGTGGGATCCGGATCGGGAACATTCTTATATACCAATATACCTGCATACGTTAGTGAACACATATACATATATATGGTGGTCTACATCACCCAAACAGCAATCGACTAATAAAAGCCAATTCAACATATCAATCAGATCATATATGGCACGGGAATAATGTGTTTATCAAACTCTAATCATCTAATCCTAATAATCATATCCTAGGCACCTAGTCCTTCAACGTAGGTTAACTTCATTTTCAATTAAGCATACAGGATAATTAGATAATCTCGTTAGATGATATAGATTTGAAAACATTCTCCCCCTCAATCAACGACTCATTTTATGAAAATTTTAAAACGCAAATTCATTGATTGAGTTTTCAATTTTCTGAAAAACTCTGAAACTGATTGATTTAATAGCAACTCATTAACCACCATTTTGTTAAAACAAATATTTTTCTGAAGAATTTTAGACGGAAAAATATTTGAGTAGGAAGAGCAGTCCTTCGACATACTTTCCTCATTTTGTTTTTAGGAAAAGTGCACGAAATTTATGAAAATTGGTTTTGCGCAGCACTTTCCTTCCTTGAGGAACGGGTTGCTATCTGAAATAATAGCAAGCCATGGTTTAAGCACGGGTTACAGTCTGAAATAACTGCAAGCCATTATTTGAGACATGTTTAGAAAGAAATATTTACACGTCCTGCTCGAACTTCATCTAAAGTCCCGTGCCATTATTGAATGACATTTCTAAGATCGTAGATGTTATCGATACCAGAATACATGTCTTAGAAAAACAATATTTTTGGTCTTTTTCAAATTTTCTAATTTTTATGGCTTTTTGTTGGTTTTATAATTTTCTATTTTGATTTTGTTGGTTATATATTTTTGTATTTTGTTTTCTGAAAAATATTTACAAAGATAGAATAGATGATATAGTTAAAGAAGATGATGATACGAGTACCGAGATAAGGATATCAAGCAGCCCCGTTGTAGAAGATAGCAGTCATCATCCTTAAAACTTTCACCACCAAAGCTTTCGAGGCTCTTGCATCGAAGAGAGAAATTGAGCCACTTGAAAGTGAGACTTTGGTAGCTTCCCCCCAATCCGTAAATCTTCTTATTGAGCAGATTCTAAGCTATCTTTCAAGCTTGCCTTAGCCAGATGCACAAGAACGCACACCATATCATCGATCTTGCTGCTCCATATAAGAAGGATCATTGTAAGTCTCCGTTCGGGGTTATATCATCCAATAGAAGAACAGCAACGTTTCATCCCACACTAAAATAATCTTCTCAAATTCTTTTTCCACTGAAGTCTGAAGCAATCCATTCCAAAAGGTGTCAAGAGAACAATTCCTCCAAGTAGTTGAGTTGATGCAGTCAGTCTCTTTGTATAAAGCTCAAGAACTCTCCCGAATACACATCATGAGGGTAATGAAGAACACCTCCCCTATGTTCACATCTTTAGTCCCATCTGAATGTGTATGAAGCTCAAGAATCCAAGTACACCAATATCCAAGAACTCTCCGAATACACATTGATATGTGCAAAACACATATCATTTCTTTATCAAATAAAACCCAAAATAACCAAGAAAGAGTCGTTTATTGCTAATATTTGTGGTTTTCTTGAGTTTGTGCTTGTGCAGTACGGATATGTAAAACACACAAAAGGAGCCAAATCGACGTAAATCGAGCACGAGAGATCAAGAGAGTTTGAAATGAGCCAAGGTCGAGATTGTGTATTTTGAAGATTTTATTCTCGAGGATGATTTTTGGAAGTTATAATCAAGTTTGAAGAATTGTCAAGATTAGTCCCTGAACTTTGAGCTTTTGGCAAGAGTGGTCCCTCAAGTTTTAGGATTTACAAGAATAGCCCTTGGATTACTTTTCAGATATTACACCTTTGGTCCCTAGGAAATCAGATTATACAAGATGGGTCCTTAAATATACCTTGGATTACACCTTTAGTCCATGAATAATCCTTAAACCCAATAATATAAACAAAAGCCCAAAATCCAAAACACATCTACCCTATCCAATAATCCATTACCAATAATCTGGTTTACCTCAACCCGTTACCACTATTATTACCCGGTCAAACCCCCAAACCCGGTCAAATAACTCAAATAAATATATAAAAGTCACGCGCCAAAAGAACCCCCAAACTTTCCTGTGCACTAGAACCCTAAATGCCCCGCTTACCAATTAAGCAAATTGAATATCAATAAGGGTATATTAGTACTTTTCTCGACACCCTCGACACACGGATGCTACTTGGCAATCCGTGTGTCATTCCTTTCTTTCCCGACCTCCGATTGGTGCATATGATGTGGCAAAATGATCCAAGGGCTATCAATGATTGAGATACGTGTAAGGGATGATCAAGGGTCATGAATACACTTGAGAAAGCACAACTCAACTTCGGATCTTTCCATGAGCTCAAGACTTCACTATATATAGACCCCGATTTCACATTGTAAATGTATGTAGAATAGGAGTAGAGTAGGAGTAGTTCTTGAGTAGCTTAGTTTTAGTTTTAATTTGTTTAAATTACGCCTTTGAATTTCTTTGTACTCACATTTTATTAATGAAGCAATTTTCGCTTTAATATTGCATTTGTTAATCTCTTTTAAAGTTTAAATTTCGCTTGTTGATAATGATTTACAAGGTTTTACAAGTTTTTCTCAATCATACTCGATATCTACTCTTCAATTTTACTCGACCAACTAAAGTCAAACTTTGGTTTGATTAATGAATACCTACGGATTCTTGATATAAGCTTGGATTGGGTTGATATTAGTTGATTTGGGTTGATATTTAGACTAGAGTTACTGTTCCATTGGATCACAATAGCAAACCATTGTGGTTGGACCCCTGTAAGTCTCATGTTCTATTTTATTCTGAAATCAGTAGCTAAAATAGGATAGAGTGCTTTTATTGTGTTGGATCTAGTGTATCCAGTTATAATTTAGCTTGTTTGATTATAGTTTCTGCTGGTCTAGTTAATTTCATCATCTGCATTTAACTGTCATGTCTATATGAGTACTGTTTTTCTGCATAATCTAGAGTAGGTAGTTTAAGTGTGATTTTGCTTATAATCTAGTTTGATATAGGCATAATCTAGTAAATTGCTTCTAGTTTGTAGGATAGTTTCACCTGAACTAGAGTTTGAGTTGATAAAACAGTTTATTAGTCCATAAACTAGTGTTTGGATCAATGAGTTAAAGTGATTTGAAGGCTTGATTTGTGTTTTATATCGGTCATTTTAGTCTCATTTAGGTTTATTAAGCTCTTTCCACCATCAAGTTACATCTGCAGCTGCTTTTAGTCAAATTTTCATTTAAGCTGATCTTGTGCTTATTTTTGTTTGAATCAGTAGCTATAATTTTACATATAGGGTTAGTAATAGTTAACTCAGCTTACATTAGTCTTATTTCAGCATTAGACATCATAATCATTCATCAATTTTGGTTTAAAGTTCATTTTAGTCAACAATATCTCATCTGTCTTCAATAGTCAAAATTCATCAAAACCTGTTTTCATTAACTGTTCTGTGTACACACTCAGTGTGCACTTGTGATTCAGCCATATCTTGTTCATATAAGCTTGTTAGGGGCTGAATTTTGGTCCAAGTATTCTTTGGTTGGTAATCTAAAAGCTCATATATCTGATTTCCACTTTAGTTCTCTCAGCTAGCTTATGCATTAGCTTAAACTTTCCTTAGGTCGCTTGATTTAGTATAAATTTCATAAGCTTAAATCATTGTAGGTTGCACATTAGAAGTTAGGAGTAGATATAATTAGTTGCTTTAAGCTTATTTTAGCATAGTTTAGCTTCGTAGCAATTTGATACTCTCTTGTAGCTTGTAGCTTATTTTAAATAGCTTATTAATAAGCGGTTTCACATCGTTTCATTTTCATCCACATAAGCCCTTGTTTTTATATTTTCATAGCTTTAGAATAATATTTTAGAATTTCCTAATTTTTCATAATTTTTAGCTACTGCTTACTATTTTCTTAATTAAAAATAGTTTTTAAGCCTTTTAAATAGCTTTTATTGCAATTAATTCGAAAAAGTTCCAAAAATAGTTTTCAATTTTCACAGTTTAATAAAAATATAAAAGCATAAAAATATTTTTCCCTTTTATTTGGTATTTTCACAATTTAAATTAGATTTAAATAGTTTTAAATTTGTAGAAAATAGAAAATTAATCGAAAAAATAAAAAATTAGTTTTAAAAAGTCTTTTGAGTTATTTTAGATTTTAGAAATTAGTTTCATAATTTTCCCTTTGTTTTATAATTTTTAGTTATTTAGTCTTATTTTTAAAGTTAAAAATTAGTTTTTAATTCTAAATTATTTCAAGAAAATTCCTAAAAATTAGTTTTAATTCATAAATAGTTTTCAAATATCATTTTTAGTATAAAAGTAATTTTAGGTATTTTTAAGATATTAATTAGACGTAGTTGCATTTTATTCGCGTTTCGTTTTAATCCGTATTTGCATTTTAGTATAGATTTAAGTAGTTTGCCTTAATTCTTATGTTTTCCCATAGATTTTAGTCCCATTTACTTTCCTTATCCGTAGTTTAGATAACATCATTTTATCCCTTCTCTTATTCAAATCCGATAATCGCGACGTGAGTTGGAAATTCCATTCAACCTCGCTCGAACGATCTCGGTGCTCAAACCTAATACGTTTGAGTTACCCAACATACTACAAACTTTCTTATTATTGATTTTTAACAAATCACACATCATGAGGGTAATGAAGAACACCTCCCCTATGTTCACATCTTTCGTCCCTGATGAATGTGTATGAAGCTCAAGAATCCGAAGTAAACACATTCCCAACGAGAGAATAACTGATAACACCTCCCTCATGTTACACATTTATCTCCCCTGAATATGTCGTACTTGTGTACCTCTTTTATCTTCAGAAACTAACTCTTCCATCTCTTCCCCCACATAGTTGGAATAAACACTAAAAGCCTTTGATGAGTAAAACCTTGAGTTTCTCTGCGGTCATGACATTTGTTTTCCCGGGATATCTTCAATCACTTAGAAGTATTAAGCTCATCAAGTTTACTCGCCATGAGTCAAACCTTGAGTTTCTCTACGGTAATAACATTTGTCTTCCCGTGATATCTTCAGTTACTTAGAAGTATTAAGTTCATCAAGTTTACTCGCTTTGTGTTTAGATGTGTGTCTCCTTCCCCTTTGCTGGTTTTGACACTTCAGAATCAGCAACTCATTGTAAGCCCGTATACTAGAAATTTGTTGAAAAGAACACTTGAACTCTTGTGGGAATCAACTTGCTGAAGTACAATGTGAGCAGGTCTAATTGGGGATTAAATCAAACATTTCACTCTCCCCCAATCAGTGCTCTCCCCTAAACCGACAATCTGTTTGATAACAGTCCAGATTAAGAAGAAGTCTTTAGATTATTAAATGCAACTCGTCTTTAGTCTTCTGACATGCAGCAGAAAATGTAGAAACGACTGAAGACTCGACCTTCTTCAAGATTGTTCAGTTGGGGAATAGATAGTTAACATCTTCAACTCACCAAAACACAAGAACATCACCAAAAGGCATCCCAATTAACTTACATCTTGCAAATCCCCTTAATTAAGATCCCTCCCAATCAAACAAGAATGAAAGATGTTCATCAAGGAAATCAACAATCGACCCATGAAATAACACACGAAATGGTAACACCAAGAAAAAAATCACATCAAATAAGAACAGAAGGTTGTTCGGAATCATCATGTTGATGTGCACGTGAAGCATTAACCGGAAGCACTTTGTCAATAAACTCATATCAGTTTGTGAAGATGTCAACTAATGACTCTATGAAGAAACTCCATGTAAAGATGAGACGATAAGAAGAAGCTCGATTCTTACATGAGTTTGGAGCCGTTTGACCATTTATTCTCATAAATCAATCAACCATGCAGTGAATTCACACTTCTTCTCCCCCTCAAGAATTGCATACGGAGATGCCATTCTTGATTAAACAAGTGAATATCTTCAACAAATGTAGTCTATTCACACTTCTCCCCCAAAAAATTAGCTCATGATGTCGCCATCGTCATTATAGTTGAGCAAGTGGAATAAGAAAACAATCAATGTTAGCCAGGTTCACTTGAAGACTGAAGCGCATGGAAAAAGCATGAAGCATGTTGATGAGAATGGTCATAAATAAGAAGATTTCTCTTCTTCCGAAGATAATGCGCACTGAAGCGTACACATTTCTTTTCTTTAGGGAACGAGGCTTGAACTGATGTGTTCAAACGTCATAATCTCTCTCTTTTTGTTGGAATCACTCCTAGACTATAATTCAAGTGTTAGTTATTCTTATGTAATAGGTAGCTTATTATGGCCTTTATGTTTGTTATTAGCCTTAAGCTTGTGTAGAAGGCCCATGAGCTTAGGCCCAAGCCCATTAAGGAAAGGATGGAAACTAGGAGTGTTGCCCTAGCTTTCCTCCTATAAATACCTTATGTAAACCCTCACTTGAGGGTTGGTTGTTCAAGTTATTTCTCTCATCACACTCCTACGCCTAAACCGTATTCTTATCTTGTGTGTGTATGTGTTTTACTTGTTCAATCGCCTTATCTCTTTCTATATTACTTGTGTTTGTAAAACTAGTGACCTATCAGTGGTATCAATCGCCTAATAGTTGAGTGAACGTATTGTTTGAAGTGAGTTTTGGTCTCACGCTTAACTTGCGTATCCATAACTTTGGCTTGATCAAAAACGTATTTTTTACACTTTTTAATCCAAGATTCTTGTCCTTTCAACGTTATAAGGTGTTACACTTATCGCTTTTTGGCAAAAGTTTGGAACTTTATGTGTGGATCATTGTTTTCTACTAGTTTTGAGCGAGGGTTAAGTCCTACGATAACCTGCTTTTAAGAGCTTTGGATCATCAAGTTTCACACTTTTGTGTCTTTTGGTGTTATTGAAGCTATTTCATCACACAAAACCGGTTTAGAAACATCTTTGGGCAAAATCAAAATTACGAGTAATCCTACGCGTAGCAAAACCCTAAAACTACGCGTAAGGTTTTCCTTGGTTTGATCTTCATTTTAGTGGTTTACTCCGTGTTTTCTTACTTGGATAAGTCCGAAAATACGTCGACTTTGCATATCTTTTGCCTTTGTGATAGTGTAAAAGATCACTTGGGATAAAACCCTAAAATTACGCATAAGCATAAGCTTACGCGTAGAAATCCCACGATAAGATTTTTCTTACGCCTAAGCCTAGCCTTACGCATAAGATAATCCTCGCCTAACTTTCTCGCCTAACTTTTGTCTCGCGATAACTTTAGCGCCTTTTCCTACTTACGCCAGTAAGCTAAATCTACGCAGAACTCCTTATTGTTACGCGTAACTTTGGTGTTTTTACGCATAAGTGCTACTTGGCTATTGTGATTTCTATGCCTAAGGATACTTCTTCATCAAAGGTTCATTCGACTACAAAAATCCATTTTTACCAACACAAGTTTTCAACATGTCTCAACCACCATACTCTAACTATTTCCCTTACACTTATCCTCAACGACAACAACAACTAAGTCCACAACATCAACAATGGAATTAACAACAAGAAATTTATCAACAACAATTTAATCAACAACATACTCCACAACTTGGAGCAATTCCTCCACCACAAATGGTTCAAACACCGCCAAGTCTTCAAGTTCAACCCTACACAAATGACTTCAATCAACATCCATCAAGGAACACTATGAAGGAACCCACTTGGTTTGCAAAGATGTGTGAAGCTTTAGCGACCACCAATCAATTCATGAGGTCGGATCACTGATAGACCTCCAATGCTCACTCCAGAAACTACGATCAATGGGTGATAAGGTTATTTAGGTTTTGTGATCCAAGAAGCCACATGGAAAGTTCTTAAAGAAGGTTATCTTGGAAGGTCCATTTGAGATGCCTACTATCATTGTGCCGGAGATCCTATCGCTATTCCACCAAGAGATGAACAAACAAACATTGCTATCAAGTTGCGCATCTAAATCCAATCGAACTTCTACACTATGAAGTCGATGAGCTTGCAATGCAATATATCCTTTTAGGATTACCTAACCCAATTCTTGAAGTGTTGATGCTCAAAAGACCGCAAAGAAATGTGGGACCATATTCATCTTCTTATGGAAGGATCGAGACTCAATCGGAGGATTTGGAATCCAAAATTTACTTGGCTTATGAACACTTCATGATTGAACCTAGAGAGACACTAGAATCTTATCATCATCGATTTTCGAGACATCATCAATGATTTGGATAAACACAACATCATCATGCCAACAATTGCGGTGAATACTAAGTTCTGAGTAGTCTTGGTCACGAATGGGAGAAGTATGTCATTTTCTCCGTCAAGCGAAGAATATGCATCATTCTACATATGGATTGTTGTACGATTACTTGAAGCCTCATGAAAAGGAAGTTGATCGGAAAGGATTCTCCATCCTCAAATTGCTCAACCTACACATCCGGAAAATCAACAACTTGCCTTATATGCTCAACAAAGTTATCCTCCTCAACAAGCAACTCAACCAACCGCCTCGGTCACACCAAACGATCAATCACAAAGAACCTCAACAAAATTAATTGGTTCCTTACAACAACAACAATGATCAAGCACTTCATAGTCAAACTAGTGAGGAATCCGATCCGTTCAAGCATCGCAATGTGGATTTGTTATGATTGCTAATGCTTTTAGCCGTTATACCAACAAATGCAACAATCGTATTCGCTCCTCATCCAATACACGAAATCAGTTGTTGTGAACAATGGACGAGTTGAAGTTCGTAATCGTGGTTATGGTCGTCAAATGGGAGATGGTCAAGGGTTTAATGCTATGGGTAGGAATAACAACGAGCTCAAGTGGTGGAACAGGAAATGCTCGAGAATGGGTTGAATGGTCTTGATGCTACAACCGCAATGAGAAGGACACTGGCTAATGCATGCCCAAAGCCAAGGACTAGGGCGTGCTTATTTCAAAGAGGCTCTTCTTTTGGCTCTTAAGGATGAAGTCGGTGGATCTCTCACGAACAAAGAATGAGCTTTATGGCGGATGCGGACTCGTGATGATGATATGGAGGACTTGCAGCCAATGCAAACAAGTTATGTTGATGGCTAATATGCATGAGTTACACATGAGTGAAACAGCCCATTGAGGACAACGATGGCTTGTCTCGGTGCCGAACAAACCATCACCATATCTCGAACTAATATCTCCGCCAATATCTCGAATCCGCAGACGGCTCGGATCGCTCAAAATGAGTCATCTACATCTCATTCGACGATTTTCAAATAAACCACAGAGTTACATTTGACGATCAAGATGACCTTATGGTTTCCTTTGATAATCAAATTGACTCCGTGGTTATAATTGAGGATCTAAATAATGATCATGTTGTGACTCACGTTGAACAAGCCGAATCATTGCCTCATCCGATTTTGCTCGTTTAATTCAAGACCATCAAATCAAAATGGAGGAATGTTATGCATTAAACAAGGACTTAAAAAGCAAAATGCACTGTTAACCAAGGATTTTGAATGCTTACAAATGCAACTCAACCTTTTCAAAACTCAAGAAAACCGTGAAAAGGTTTTGAAGCCGCTTTGCTAAATCTCATCAAAGCGAAAAATATTTAGAGAGACGGATCGTGATCTAGCCGCTCAAGAATGCTTTGTTGTCCGAAATAGAACAACCGAAACATGAACATAAAAACAAATTAACGCCTCACCTTGGAAAATCAAAAAGCTAAAATGAGTTGTTAACTTGTCAAAAACAGCCTCCGCATACAAAAAGCATTCAACGAATCGGGTAGATGACCTTCTTGAAGAAATTATCGACTTGCAAAACAAAATTAAAGTGTTTAAAATCGTTGTTTACAAACATGGTGAATCGATAATGACTATTGAAAAGTTTACTTTAAAACCCAATCCAAAAGGATATGGACCAAACCTAGCCGATTACAAACCAAAGCTTTCACTAAAAACATTCAAACCAAATCTCAAGTTTCGGTGCGAGAATATAAAATTAATGATATTGTTATGAGTGTTGTTGAATATCATCGTCAAGAGGAATTAGATGCGTAAGACGAGTCGATCAAAATTAAAAGCATTGTTTACAACAAACCTTTAATTATTCAAACCGGTCACTTTCGTCACACCAACGGATTCTTCTAACACGCAAGGGTTATCATCAAAACACATGAGTCTTCTAATGTTAATCCCCAACCGATTATGCACAAATTTATGGTCCTTTACCTTCCATCGATGAAGTAAACTCAAAACCCGAAAATCGCAAAATTCTTAGATATTTTGATATTTTCATGGTCGACCTCAAAACTTTAGAACATGAGATAGAATATCATTCGAAATCAAAGTTCAACACTTTCAATCGCTTCTAGCGAGAACAAAGAGACATTTTTCGAAAAATCTTTTACCAAATGTTAAAATTTTGAAAAATTGTGCATTGTCTTGGGAACAGGACTTTCATAAGGAACTTGAGTCATGAAGGTCGTTTTGAAAAAATCGAAACATCTATTTCTAATACTAAACGTAAAAGAAAATGTTGAGAAAAGATGTTGATCGACTCTTGGAAGACGTTATCCGTGTTGATATCCATAATGTTGTGTTATTCTATTCTTTGCCACATGCATCGATTATATCTCTGCGATAATGTTGACTCGTGGTAATCATGAGAATATTGATAATATGCTTTAGATCGAGTCTTTAAAAGTCGAAAATAAACGATTACTTACCGAACTTTACAATGCAAAACGTCGTCTTCATTGGTGTGAAAAGATATTCACAATCATCAACTTACTTTTCAAAAGAAAATCGCTCGATTGAGTGCAAAATCTTCCGATCCTAAAATTAAGCAACTGGATGATCAAAACGTGTCTTTGAAAAGTCAAATCTCAAAATATGAACAAGAACTTGTAACGACCAAACAGAATATGGTGTCATATTTGATTTACTCAATAAGACTCGTCATGAAGCATCAAACGAACTTGATCACTATCTTGCTCACACTAGAGAAGTCATGAATTTTGTTTGGTAATATTCGCTCGAAAATCAAGATTTGATTCACACTATCTCTAAGTTAAGAGAAATGTTAGGAAAGTATGAACAACTTCCGCCAACCATCATTAAGAGATTAGCACCAAGAACACTTAGTAATCGTGAACCTAGAATCTCTCTTGCCAAATCACAAGTTGCTAACGTGCTTCCTTCTCTCGAAACAGAATAGTTGCGTCTTTTCCAAACGTCCGCACTTCACGACCTAGGAGCACTCAATCGAAGAATAGGAAGTTGCGACCTAAGAAAAGATCAATAAAGAATGCTAAAGTAGAAGAACACCCTAGGACTATGAATAAGACTCACGTTGTTTCCACTATAGATATTGCGTCGGCAAATGTAATAGAAATAGTGATGTAACGAATGCTAAACCATTAAGCACTTTTGATATTCATCGATGCACCTTGTGTTATTTGTCGTAAAAGTATGAATTCGATTGTCATGACAAATGTGTTGCTAAAGCTATAATCTCTCGTTTACGGAATCCTAAGAATCGAATACCTCTAGGCCCACTAATCATTCTAAGTCTCGTGCTTGGTAGACCGCCTTCTTTAGATTCTAAGGCAAGCATTGTTGTCACCGTAGCTCCGTTTCACCTCCTAAGAATGTAGTACCACCTAGTGCATTCACTAAGACTAAAGCAAAGAGTAGTTATAGATGGCGAAATGGATATATAACACACTAGGATTTAAATGGATGCCTAAAATTATTAATGTGTGTATGTCTAATATAAGCGATTCGGAACCCTCTAACATTTCGGGTTCCACATCTACTTCTATTCCATCCGTGTCGTCGTGTGTAATGCGGTGATCTGATCATTCTCTGATTGTTGATAGCGGATGTTCCCGACACATGACAGCAACCTTAAATTGTTATCAAACTTTATTGCAAAGTTCATTGGCATCGTCGGGTTCGGGAATGATCACTTCAGCCTATCATGGGCTACGGAGATTATGTCAATGGGAACATCGAAATCGGCGAGGGTTTACTATGTGGAAGGCCTTGGTCACAACTGCTTTCGATGAGGTCGGTTTGTGATGGAGATTTGGAGGTTGCTTTTCGGGAGAAAACTTGTTTCATTCGTGATCTACAAGGAAATGACCTTATGTCCGCTCGCGTAATTCTAGTCTCTACATTATCTCTATGCAAGACATGGTTGCTTCATCTCCCATCCGCTTACTTTCAAAGGCAACATCAACAAAATCTCGCTATGGCACCGCTGCGTCTCACATCTAAACTTTCAAACCATCACCAACCTTGCTCGACACAAACTAGTTCAAGGTCTCCCACGATTCGGTATTCAAAAGATCACCTCTCATCTTCCTTCACATGGATTTGTGTGGCCCGATCGCGTGCAAGCGATCAATGGAAAACGCTACATCTTAGTAATTTTTATGACTACTCACGATGGACTTGGGTCTACTTTCTTGAAGCAAAGACCAAGCTCCACAAATGATCATCACCTTTCTCATGAAAATACGAGTTCGACTCCGCAACACCGTCGGACTAATCGAGCAGACAAAGGCTGAATTTGTTAACCAAACCCTTCGTGAATTCTATGAGAAAGTGGAATTCAACATCAAACATCTATTGCACGTACACCGTAACAAAGCGGAGTTGTTGAAAGACGAAACCGAACATTAGTGGAAGCTGCAAGAACAATGTTAATCAATGCTAAACTTCCAGATTACTTGTGGGCGAGTCGTATTCATCGCATGCTATACTCAAACCGTTCTATGATCACAAACGCCACAACAAAACACCTTTCGAGCTTGTCCACAACCATAAACCGAATCTCAAACACTTTCATGTATTTGGATCCCTTTGCTATCCGAATAATGATCGTGATGATTTTGGAAAGCTCAAAGCCAAAGTCGACATTGGAGTCTTTATTGGATATTGTGATAATTCTAAAGGTTACGGATCTGGAATCGTCGTACAAAGCAATGATGGAAACGATTCATGCTCATTTTGATGAACTTACGGAAATGGCTTCGAGTATAACGACTTAGAACCCGGTCACAACCGTTTAAACTTCCTCAACCCCATCATCACCGAACAAAGCCCCCACTCACTCGTCAACAAATGGAAAGGTTATTTGCTCACTGCTCGGTGGCGATATTGATGAGCGTGCTCGGTGTATCCATTGTTTCATTGCTCAACCCGATACTACTCTTATACGATACACCGCTACAATAACTCTCGTTGAAAATGCACCTACACCAGATTGACTCCACCACAACAATTGAACACACCGCTTCCAACAATGATGATCCGGTGATGATATTCGAATGAAGTACCCCGCTGCAGATTTTGATCCAAATCGTTCTTTAACCCGTTTGCTAATGACATCTGCGCACACGATGTTGCGGAATCATCAACAAACCATTTGAATCCTCGAATCGCACAATGTATACCAACATCAACCCTCTACACATCGATGGACAAAAGACCATCCTCGGCTAATATTATTGGCAACCCGAACCAACCGGTCATTACGAGACAACGTCTTCACTCGGATGGTGAACATTGCATTTATGCACTCACCGCTCGCTAACTGAGCCTAAAAACATCAAAGACGCAATGACAAAAGACACCGGATTGAATCCATGCAAGAAGAACTTAACTAATTCAAGCGTCTTAAAGTACGGAATCGGTTGAAAGACCAACGGGGTCTACGTCATTGGTCTCAAATGGATTTGGAAAACAAATTGGATCTTTGAAAGGCGTAATCCAAACAAGTCACGTCTAGTTGCTAAGGGTTATCGTCGGGAAGAGGAATAGACTTTGAAGAATCTTTTGCTCGGTTGCTCGTCTTGAGGTCGTTCGGATATTTCTCGCGTTCGCGGCTCATATGAATATGACGGTCTTTCAAATGGATGTCAAACTGTGTTTCTCAACGGACAACTGAAAGAAACGGTTTATGTCAGCCAACCAGATGGATTCGTTGATCCTGAGTTCCCGAACCACGTCTACAAATTGAACAAAGCTCTTTATGGTCTCAAACAAGCCCCTCGGGCATGGTACGATAAGCTATCATCTTTCCTCATTGCTAATAATTTCACCAAAGGCTCGGTTGACCCAACTCTTTTTATACAATATCACGGGGCACATATCTTAATTGTTCAAATTTACGTGGATGACATCATTTTGGGGTCTACACATAAAAAGTTTTCAATCGCTTTTGCAAAACTAATGAAGAAAATTTTTGAAATGTCCATGATGGGTGAACTTACATTCTTTCTAGGATTATAAGTTCATCAATCACCCCGTGGTATTTTCTTGAGTCGGTCCAAATATGCCCTTGAATTGTTAAACAAATTTGGAATGAAAACCTGTGATACTTATGCCACACCAATGACTCATACCAAGAAGCTAGACGCTGATTTACATGGGAAATTAGTGGACCCTACCAAATCACCAAGTATTATTGGGTCTCTCATGTATCTAACAACTAGCGGGCACGAGATTATCTTTGCCGTTTATCTATGCTCCCGTTATCGATCGCGACCAATGAAACCCACCTCTCGAGGCTAAAAGAATCCTCCAATACATCAAGGAACCATTAACTTGGGATCCGGTATCCGAAGGATTACGGTTTTGAACTAATCGCCTTTTCGACGACGACCACGCAGGATGCTTAGACTCAAGGAAAAGTACTTTAGGAGCTCTACAATTTCTTGGTGATAAACGGTGTCTTGGCAATCAAAGAAGCGGGATCGTACATCATTGTCATCAACCGGCGAGAATATGTAGCCATGTCCGCATGTTGTGCTCAAGTCATCCGGATGAGAACAAAACTCAAAGACTATGGTTACGTGTTTGATGAATCCCGATGTCTCGCGACAATCGGAGTGCCATTGCGATCTCGCAACTCGGTTCAACATTCAAATCAAAGCACATCGATCTTCGCTATCATTTCATCAAGGACCACGTGAAGCAGGTGCCGTTGAATTATAATTAGTAGGCATGCGAATACCAATTGGCGGATCTACTCACTAAAGCCTTGCCTCCCACTAGGTTTAATGAGTTGGTCCACCGGATTGGTATGAGGTGTTTGACTTAAGAGGAATTGGATGACCTCCTACAACACTCTTAAAAACCTGTCAAACACCAAAACATATTTTGTAAATATTTTCAAAAACAAAATACAAAAATATAAAATCTTATAAAACAACAAAAAATATTCTTCTAATCTAATTTTCTTTCAACATGGCAAGTACATTTCATCCATCAACACTTTAATCTTTCAAAATTCAAGATTTTTCGATCAAGTGTTGAGGGGAGAATATTATCACCTAACTGCTTCAAAACATCTCGTGTACTTGCATGTTATCTTATCCCTGGTTGTACCTTTTATCAATGGTGGTAACATTTCTAGTTAAATGACACTCCTCGGACTAAAATTTATAACCTTTCACAATTTTCTTAAGTCAAGGGGAGTGTCGTCAAAGTTATTTCCTAAAATATTTTGTTTGGTAACCAAAATGGAAGTTAAATGGCTTTGTATGAAAATGGAAAAGGTGGAGGGACCAATCTCACAAAAGATGAAAGTCATTTTAATAAAAGTCCTCCACCTAACTTTTTCACTTCACATTTATTACTCTCATCTATATCATCCTACGCACAAAATTCATTCAAGATATATGTGTTTTCATCATCAAAGTGTAAGTGTTTTCACAATCTTAACGTTAATACAAGCAAAGGTTTTGAATTTTAAGCAAATCCAACGGCTAAAACGTTAGATATGCGTGATTATGTGTTCTACGATATAGCGTATGAACACACAATCATTGGTGTGTGTTTGTGGTTGAAAAGAATGTGTCAAAATGTGTCTTTAACAACTATGATACTACTCTTATCCTCTAAATCCACCCGAAACACGAATTGATGGTTTTTCAAAATTAGGGTTCTTGAGTCGAATTGGGTGTTTTCAAATGTGAAGGGTTTTGGTCAAAAGATTGTTGTGTTATATTTATATGATGTTGAATTGATGATATCCGTGTTCTATAACAACCCGTAAACACCGATTTACTCAGAATTAGGAATTAGGGTTTAAAGTTCTAAAGTTTAGGTATTTTTGATTCATCACGAAATGGATGTTAAGACTTGGTTTATAGACTCTCACAACACCTTAGAACTACCAGTAAAAGTTTGGTGCAATTTCCATAGATCTTATGCGTAATTCATAACCCTTAGGGTTTTGACCTACGCGCATGACTTTCTACGCGTAAATGTTTAACAAGCTTTCATGCCATGATTTGATGTTAGAATGAATATATGTGTTAAGATTGATGTTATGATGTTTTATTTCAGGCTTGCTACTCGTAAAACTCAGAATCAAGGTCATTGAATCTCTACGCATAAGGATAACCTTACGCGTAGGCAGTTATGCGTAAGAGAAATCCTACGCGTAACTACTACGCATAAGGTTCTACAATGGGACTACGCGATCCCAGTGAAGGATATGCGTAAACAATGACTCTCTACGCATAAGGTCTACTCTTACGAGTAAGCCTTACGCGTAAGGTCTTTATACGCCTCGCCGTAAGCCCCACGCATAAGGTCCCTTTTCCCACGCGTAACATTTCTTACGCGTAAGTAAGGATCCCACGCATAAGCCTACGCCTCGCATATACTTCTTCCATTTACGCGTAACTTTGCCTAATCTACGCCTATGCCTTGATTGACCTTCATTATGAATTGTTACGTGTACAAACTTGTAAATAAACTAATCATAACGTCACGAATCCAATAATGTCACTAATAAACTTAATCGTTTGATATGTTGTGAACAATAAGTGATAACATAAACTTTAAAACTTAAAGTTAACTAACTCACGAAACATTTCACGACGTCATTGGACTATTGGACAAACAAGTGACTTAGGACTCGTAACAATCATTGTCACTATACATTCAATAACTAGACAATAAGACCTTCTGTTGACTAACATTATGTCTTTCGATATGTTGGTTCTTTTGGCTAATGTTATTTCAGATCACGACATGGCTGCTCAAATGAATGTGGATGCACCTGAGGTTCTCACTATTGTCGACATCTTCCCAAATGGCTATCCGAGAAAGATTGGAAAGAATAACCTTAAGGTTGACTTTGACACCCTCACATGCTCGTAATCTTCTTGTCTCATTGTGGATATTCTAAGAAATCATCCATACCGTAACATGCTCTCACTCTGCTACAAGACGAAATCTACATTCAAGCAATTCGAATTCAATGCAGAGGATCACAGTCAAAGTGTTTGTGATGATGACTCTTAATCACAAACAAGTCACCATCACTCCTGCAGACTTACGGGCTGTTCTCATCATTCCGACATCGCTCCAACCGACTTTTTGCTACACCCATCAAGAGACAGTTCGCAATTTCTTCTTGACATTGGCTATGATGAAGCTTGAGGATTATTACTAAGCATTCTAACGTGGAGCTTAAGAACATTCCTCAACCGTGGAGAACCCTCTATATCATCATTACCAAGTCATTTACGGTCGTGACGGTGGTTATGAGCATCCTAAGCTCATGGAACCGCAAATCTTTGGTCTCGATCAATAAGAAGGACATCGAAATCGAAGCACTAATATGGGAAGACATGATCTTGTTTCACAAGAAGCTTGGCTCAAAGATTCCTATGTCGATACACAAAGCTTTTGATCCGAGAGCACTTGGGCTTAATCCGATATCCCCAAGAGGCTCAATGACCCCGACAATCACGACTTGTTGTCCGAACCTATCCTTTCTATCGAATCAAGGAATCGACAACTAAGAAGCGGTGCCGTCTTGCTGATCACCTTCTATCTAAAGAACTCAAGAAGTTTGAAACGCATAAAAGGTATCTAGTAGCGGTAAAGAAGGCAAAGTTGGTCATCTTGATGAAAAACCTTCGTGAACTCCTACTGGAGAACCGTAAGAGGAAGTGCGAAGTTCGAAAGTCAAAGGAAGTTTCCCAAAGGAATCCTCCTCGTAAAAGGACTGCTCCTAAGGAAGCTACTCCCACCCCAATCCCTAAGCCCGAACAAAGAAAGAAAGCTTTTGGACGAAAGCTCAAGGTACCGACACGTATGAAGAGATTACATACTACAAACCGCAAGGATGACAATCCTTGATGCAAAACCTCCAAGTCCTCAAGTCGATAAAGGAAAAGGAAGACTCTGCACTTGTGCCCTATGATGAGAGCTCGAAGAAGAAGAAGAGCTATTGGATCAATCCTACGGAAGAAGTTTAAATTGTTAGACACCTTCAAAAGGTCAAGAATTTGCAAAAGACCAAATGGGTGGACCCGAGGATCAAGTGGTCTTGCTTGCTCTTCACCGTATCCCGATGCGGTTAATCAACCCGATAAGGGATCCGTGCCACCACTTTGTGCAACAACAAAAGCTTGTGGAGGATACTATGGAATATGAGTTTGAGAAATCAAACTAAGAAGTCCGAGAAAGATAAAGATGCCGATTATGACAAGTTGCTTCGGAAAGTCCTACACGCTCACGTAAGGAAACTTCGAACCGCCCAAGGACCCCGAGTCTCCTCATGTCTCTTCCTCATCGATTCATCATCTCACCCTCACTACCACCATCAAAGAAATCAACCAAATCAACATCCAAATCGTGAAGAAACCACCTCGATCTTGGATTTCTACACATGAAAGAATTGTGAAAGTCACAAACAAGTCGAAAGAAAGACATGCTATACAGAAGTCGAACTTTCTCAATCAAAAATACAATATCTACATGACGAGAATGACAAGATGCAAGAAGGAAGTTTATCCAGAATTCACGAGAAGTCATCGTCAAGAGGAACTCGAACGAAATGATCGAAGGTTACACTAACAAGTACCTTCGAATATCATTCCTAAAGTCACAAAGGAGATGTTTACCGACAACTATATCCAAATCTTATGCGATAGCCAAGCAAACTATAAGATCAACACCTTTAACCGTCACAATCACCCATCGATCCTCGTAGTTTTCTCGGATAATGAATTGGTGGCCAAGCTTGTCACACAAATGTCTAAACGATCCGGGACATTTACTCGATGAAGGAAAGTTGTTTCAAGCATTGCTAGACTACCAACTCAAAGAAGCATGTAGATTCGAGCGAAGGCCTAAACGCCCTAGAGACGATGAAGATAAGGATCGGGATAAGAATGATGAAGCTAAACGTCGAAGAAGTCCGGTGAATCCTCTTCTATGTTACCTCCTCTCCAACGGACTCCCACTCAACAAAGGTCTCCTCCCGTTCTTCTACAAATAAACCTCGGGACGATTCCGAGTTACCACCCCGACTCGAAAACCGGTGATCACTTTGAGTATACGGGTGGTGACGATGAAGAGGTCCTTGAGCCCCTACAACAACCCACCTCTCCCAAACAAGTTCGAAACCGTAATCATCATCTAGGCCTTCTAAAAAGAAGAAGAAGAAGGCACCCATGGTTGACGTCGTATCATGGCTAGATGACGATAAAACTGAAGAATTTGAATGGTTCTCTACTCTTGTTAACAACACTCCCTACCCTGAAGAAGGCCAGGATTTGGTAGACAGTAATACATTGGAGCATGCAAAACTCTTACAAGAAAAGTTCCATGTGAAGAAGATGACGAAATCCGAGTTGAAGCGAATCAAGAATGAAGCATTTCAACTGTTAAAAGACAGCTCCGAAAGTGCCATCGAGGTCGAATATCACCTCGAGAACATTGCTCGAGCCATGTCTAACAACATGGATTGGCTCAACCCAGAAGCAAATGTCGACTTCACTAAACGGGACAACCCTCCATATTACAATCGATCGGTCAAAACCTCTACCAACAATTGGCCAACCAATGAACCTAGGATTCCATTCAGATATTTCTTCAATAAAGACACGGAATTTCTTCTACATGGTGGCGATGGATCAAGGAAATACGCTACATCTTTGACACTTCCATTTCCTGCGACCATATACTCAAACCGATAGCCATCGAGGAACGTGCCAATCACTTGTGTTCCGGCAAAGTGGAAGCATACGACCGCGATGCAATGTACGGGATTCATCATTGGCGGAACGTCAAGAATCTACTACGTGTCGTCAGTTCGAAATCTCAACATGCAAGTTGTTCAAGATTAAGGATATCGTTGCCATCAAACATGTTGTTCTCGTCATCTAAGTGGGACTACACCTTCCTTAAGAATATCGTGGTCAAACGACAAGATGAAAGGGACTATGCTTTCTCTGTCGAATTTGAGAATTTGTCTATCAACGACATTGAAGACATGTACCTTGCTAAAGTACAAGGTCGCATGAGACAATTTTCAAGCTCAAGTACAACGTGAATTCATCAAGTCATTGCTCATCTTCATTAGACGCATAGTCATCAAAGAACGTGTTGAAGATCTTCACCGGCGGTTGAATCTTATCGCACCGTGTCAACTTCACACCACCTCGCCTAGATCTTCCCGACATCAACCAGCTCTCACAATATACACTCATCAAGAAACCATTCGCGTCGTTTACCGTAGTGAACTACAAAGAAACCGCTTAATGGAGTGTAGTGAACTTCACAAGTTTGGGGATCACACTTTGAAGATGGTTAGGGACGGATTGGCCTATAGGTTGAAGGACATACGTCAAAAGATTGGGTCTCCTAAGCGATGGAATTCTCGTGATCGCAGGATGTGAGGAGGATCATCGTAATGATTGATGAAAGGTTGTATATAAGGGATCGCCTCGTAAGATTGAAAGCTATGTTGGTGGTCCACCCAGATTAACATCACCGCTTTCAACACCGATTCACACTCTTGGCGACATCTCCGGACTTCCGGTACCCCTTGAATTGTTTCTTTCATTATAAATTTGGATGTGTGATTATATATGTCTATGGCTTGTGCACACATAACAATGTACAACCCGTAATTGTCAAGAAAGGACCCCGTGGTACGCTTGATGCCACAATCCTTATAAAAGGAGCGAAAGCTTCTTACTTTTGAGTAAAACCTATCAAACCTTTCATTTTCAAGGTTTTGCTCAAAAGAACAAGTACTTCCGTATGATTTTCAAAACCTCAACCGCTTATATCACTTGTTGAGGGGAGTATTTGAATTAAAACTTTGTTCACAAATTGTTCATAGTGGTCATCTTCCCGCAACACTCGAAATGGTCATATTTATTCTCAACTGCTCAAAATAACATTTTATATGCCATTTTTGAGGGGAGAAAATTATGTGATAAGAAATATGTTGTGTAAATGCAAATGAATCTTTGTGTAATAGACTTAACCTACGAATTGACGGTACTAAACTGTTAGTAACTCGAAAAGACTTGTCCTGGACGGGTAATAATTTCAAGCTAGCTCGCTAGTAATGTAAACGTGTCTCTGATAACGCTACACGCGTCGTTCGGGGTCAAAGGAACTTCCTTTTCTTCGAGCAAGTTTTATAACACCCTAGGCAGTGAACCTAATCGTTGTAGTGTAGTAATTAGGGTAAGCCACGGGTATTGATATCGTTCTCTAGGGGAATAGGAATGCTAGTAGGGAGTTACTACGCTAAGGTTAAGGTTGAGGAAGATTATTTTTATCTTTTATATTTTATGAAAAATGGAAAGGTACTAATCTCGGGTATTGGATTTGGGGGTTGGTATTTCTACCGATTACTCTACTATTATCTAATTATCTAAACTAAGGTTGTGGAGTCTATGTCTAATTAATGTGTGCTCGTATGATAGTTTAAAGATGTGTTTACTTAGTTTGTATTACTCCTTAATTATCTCCTATTGATGGTTGAGTGTCACGCCTTATTCCTAGTTGCGTTGTGTGTCTAAAGTTGTAGGGTATGCGTTTCTCCCTAACTCTTCGAACTTACCAAAGGGTCTTGTCTACAAACCCACTAGAGATTATAGACTCCTACTCTAAGGCGCTCTTGGATGGTTTAGCCTACAATTACTCGTAATTATACTCTAAGGTTCACAAAGATGAATCAAGCATTAAGTACACAACGAATGACCTATCGCATTACTAGATCATTAATCAACTAAGATAAGAAACAACCAATCAATATTCAATAATTAAGTTTCATACTTCCTAAGCAAACACACAAATAAATTAGCCGGACATGGAGAACATGCAAGCATACACACAAATAATCAAAGACATAATTGAATTAATGAAGTAAAGACTTATCTTGATGTAAGATAGGGTTTAAAACCCTAAAATACTGTACAAGACACCTTAGGTTCAGTTTTAGGTTTTTACTCCAAAGACTCTCCACACAAAAGACTGAAAAATTCGGATTCTATATATAAGATTACAATTGCGACGTCACCTTATGTTTAGTGACGCCGCCGTGTCGCCGCCATTGTGGTTTCGTCTTGGCCACGTTAACCTTGCGACGGCGTCACCTTATGTCCGTGACGCCGTCCTCTTGACTTCGCCGTCGTCTGGATTGCATCTAGGCCGTGCGAGTAGCGACGGCCTCTCTTTCACCACTAGACGCCGTCTCTTGAAAATACGAGTTTTGGGTTCCGGCCCGTCACAATAATTTTGGGACGGCGTCGCCAATAGCACCGACGCCACCTTCTACTTTCAAAGAATCGTGAGTGTCTCGATTTCGACTTTGGCCATTTTCTTCATATATTCGCCTTTTCGTCCAAATAAGTGCCATTCCAAAGATTTTGCCTTCACGAGACCTAAAAAGTGAAAAGGAACGATATTAAGCAATAACGGATACAAAAGTGATCAAATAAGGACTTAAACGACCCTCAAAATGGTACCTTTAAAACCTTATCGGTCTCGCAAAGGACTTGTCCAAGTAGAAAGTACCATTCGAGATACTCTTGGTAGACATGAACTCGACGGTATGACAACCTTTCGAGGTTTGTCTACACCTCCAAGGTAGTTATTAGAGCTAGTTGTCACCTAAAAGCTATCAATGTAACTCTTTAACTATGCAACGTAACCGTGTCTCGGGAGATTGTCTATCTTGAGTTGATCAATTCAAAAGTGCGCTCTTCCCACACAAAGCAAATTTCCGTCAAAACTCTAAAGCACATGTGGAGGGGAGTATTTCGCTAAAAGATAAAACTCTCACATTGGTTCAAACATGTTTTTCATTTACAAACCCTTTGAGAGATTTTTCTTAAAAATTGGTTTTATGGCAACATAGGTTAGTCATGGAGTGATAAGGTGACTAAGGTTAGAATAACTGTCCTATGATCCGCCAGAGCCGGAGGGATCTATGATGAGTGCTTATTCACTCATCGCTTTTACCCACATAAGACCACAAAATGACTAAAAACACCCAAATACGATCAAAATATGTTAAAATATCCTCGAGTGTGTTTTATGTCTTTCGTACAAAAGGATTGAAAACAGAGCCAAAACGAGCAAAATCAAGCGAAATCGAAAAGTGCGGAATCGACGGAGCCGAGGAGTGATTTTCTACATTTTCGAGCTCGGGACATGTTTTTGAAGTGAGAGTGGGAGAACAAACCTAACCCGAAACCCAAATTATCATTTTACCCGTCCCCGATACTCAAAATGACCAAACCGCCTTTTAAACACAAAACCCAAAATCTTATTTTCGCTTTAAAACCCGCTTTGTAAAATTCATTTCTTTAAAACCAATTATTTTGTTTAAAAAAAAAAAAAAAAAAAACCTTTAAAACAAAAAATACATTTTATACTTGAAACCTTTTATACTTAAACAATAAAACCCTTTCATTTTTTTTTAAAAACCCTCCAACCCCTTTGACCCCCCTCATTCTTGAACCTCCCTTCCCTCTTTTATCCCAATCCCACTCAAAACCCAGAAACATAAAAGCACAATACTTTGCCCGCCATTTTTCCCTCCATAACCTGTCCCTCTCAATCCCAGAAACCTAGTAAGCAGAAGTCACATGTTCCCCCTCTTCACATGTTTCACCTCCAAGTTGGCAATCCACAACATCACAATTCCCACCAATGGCTCGGATTGGTTTTCAAAAGTGTATCTCACTAATGGATGGCTTGGATTAATCAAAAGAAGCACATGATGATGTTTTGGTTGGTTTTACACACAAAAGAAACACAAACAAAGAAGACAAGAAAAGAAGACCTTTTTTTTATCTTTCTTGTATAAATGGCGTAGGAGACTAGTGTAAAATTCGTCTATAATTTCTCCAAGTTCTAGTCCCATTTACATTCTTGTAATTTAACTTAAATGTCATTTTAATTCAGTCAATGCAATTTAATTCCCCGTTATTGTTCTTGTTTAAAAAATTTAATTTCTTTGTTGCTTTAAATCTGTTTTAAGCATTGTCCTTGTGTGTTCAAGTTATGTCAGAACCACTTCAAGTAATTAGAATCTAAGTTTTTAGCCAAACATCTGTTTTTAAACCATTTTCAAAAGTCAAAATCTCACCACAATTGGTTTCTGTCACTAGCATTTCTGCCCCTTGAGGGGTGTTTGGATTAATGTATTTCATGGGTCAAATTCATTTTTTTTACCCATTGTTGGTTTTCATATAGCCTTAGTCTAGTGTAGATTCAATTGAGTTGCTTTTGCCTTTAGGTTTTAGTGTAGAAAGTTAGCGTAGTTTGGTTTTCATTAGTAAACCTTCCTGTCCAAAAAAAAAGTCCCATGACAGCAGCCCAATAGCCATTTTCTTCTGCCCCTCATAGGCTCAAATAAGCTTTACAGCTTATCCACTTTGTTTTCCTAGCTCTTGAGTGCATGAAGGGTGGTCGTGGTTGCTTATTTCGTGAATAGGAGTTGATTTGTAAGCTTATTTTTGAGCTTAAAGTCCCCATGGGACTGTTTCGATTCAAAGACCACTATGACCTTAAACAATGTGTTCTCTCAATTTTTTAGCTTTTATTGTTTACTTATTGCTTATTAGGTCCCCTAGATTGCTTATTTTATGTTGTAGACTAGATTTCATAGTTTCTAGCTTTGTACAAGTTTTTGATAGCTTTTATTGTAGCCTTTAATCCTTTGGCGACCATAAGCCAAACGGCCCTTAAGTAGTTTTTAAGCTTCTAATTCCTTTTGTTTATCTGTTAACAATTTTATTTTTAAGATTTGTAAGTTTAAGTTTCGTAAAAGGTTGTCATTTGGTCTCATGTTCGGTTGCAAAAGAAATAAACTAATCAAAAAAAAAAGAAAAGAAAAAAGGTTTCAAAGAAGGACAGGAACTGGATTCGAACCAGTGACCTGGTGGTCTCTTTCCCACGAACAACATACATCACACACATGCATTTCCATTTGCTCCAAAGGGTGTGTTTGGTTGGTTGGTGTTGCATCTGTACAAAACTGTTTACAGCTTGGTTAAGCTTGTCCAAAGTTTGAAATTTGTGTTAAACAACTTAAAGTTGTCCTTATTTACAGTTGCCAAAAGAAAGAAAAAAAACAAATAAATAACGTAGCAAAAAAGTGAGGCACTGGATTCGAACCAGTGACCTCCAGCACTTGCCAGCGTCCAACTCTAACATCCACCTTCCATCTGTGCTAGTAGTTGTTATATGTTAGTTTCCTACATTTTAATTATTTAACATCACTTCACAGTTAGAGCTTATTAGAATTACTTGCTTTTAAGTGCTTATTTCAAAAGGACTTGCACCTTTTTATTTTTCCCGCATTTAGTATAACTTAATTTAATTTTCTGCAAATTTTCATATTTTCTCTAGTCATTTAGTATTTTATTTATTTATTAATTAGTTTATAATAGTTTTAATTCGCAATAAATAAAATAAAAGTCAAAAAATACCGGATTTTTCTAAAATTATTTTAGTCATTTAGAATGTAAGAAAATTGTTTTTACACTCTTAGGACTTAAATTGCATATTTTTTCACTTCCGGGCTTAGTGCGTTCCCGCTTTTGCGTTTTGCATTTTAGCTCCCTAGGATGTAATGTAGCTTCGTTTTATTGCTTCTTAGGCTTAGTCGTAGTTTATTTAGCGTTTACATTGTTTTACTTGCTTTATTTCCATTCCCGTTCTCTAATTTGTAGAATAACGAAATCAAAATCCAACTTCGTTTAACCATTCAAGTCCTTATCACGAAACTCAATGACACCGTCAATTTCACACCTCGTTGGGACACGACCCGGGGAAATCACTTTCCCGGTATCACTTTTATCACACCCGTGAGGTTCGGCACGTTAACCCTTTTCCTAAAAGGTTGATTTGTCGAGTTTTACGGTTATTTTGATATACGTTGATATTGTGTTTATTTCACCACTCACAAACGATCGAATCAAATTTTGGCGCCGCTGCCGGGGAGGTGTGTTGCGACAATATCGTGATTTTTGCGATTAGTGACTTGAAGAACCTTCCTCGTGAAGTTATTGTTTTTATAAAAATAAAAAAATACAAAAATATTTTTCTTTTCTTTGTATATATGTAAAAGATAAAAATACAAAAAAGATTTTTGCTTATTGTTTTAAATAAAATAGAACACACAATCAATATAACATTCTCAACTGAGGTGTTATCATTATAAGTTCCCGAACCAAAGATTCAAAACTTACCTTTGTGTCACTTGCGTGAATACGCTCGTGATTATTGGTTTAAGTTCACTGTGTTTTGCCTCGGTCTTGTTTTAATTGAAAGTGTTGTTTTTGAATTTGCATGTGCACTCGTTTTCGAAAAATCCAAAAATAATCTTCTCCTTCCTCTTATCCGTATGATTCTGTTTCTCTTATCCTCTGTTACCGTTTGATTCTATTCTTCGTATCCTCTCGACCATTTGATTCTATTTCTTTAACCCTCTATATGTTTAATTCTCATGGCGACGATCGATTATCGTCGTTGTTTTCATTGCAAAGGACGTATGGAAGAGGATCAAGTTTATTGTCTCAATCCCGATTGTTTATGTAAGCGGTGTGGAAGGGTTGGAGCAAGCAAATATTGCTATTGGTGCGAATTATCCGATAAAAACTCTCTCGATGATTCTCCAAGTTTTTCCGACCATCCGCCACAACCCGAGATTTGCTCTATTGTTTCTGAGCCTAAACCGTCTAGAATTGATCAAAATCTTTCGCGGTTTACGGTTAAGGTTAAGAGAAAAGAGCAAGAACCGGAGACCGAAACGGAAGTGGTGGAAATTGCTAGCTCTGAGAGCACACCACTTGTCCCACCTCCGGAATCTTCAAAACCTTTTTCGGATGATTTCATGAACATTGTTCAAAATTGCTTAAATGAATTTCGTCAAATTTCAACTTCGGGAAATACCATTTTACCTAACATTTGTGATGTTGTTGAGCCCTCGATTCTTACTCCCGTACCCGAGATATCTTCGTTCGATCAAGAGTACTGCTACGGTTGTGGAGACGTGTTACAGAAAGGTTTTCGTTGTTACAAATGTATGTGCGAGTGGTGTGGAGACTATCTTGTCAATGGATGTTGTTCGATTTGTTCCGAGAATTCATTCACTTATGATTCTAACCTGAACTCTTTCAATTATCCTCAAAACGATTTCAACTACCCTCCACAAAATTCATTCGAGCCACAGCCGTACTATCATCATTTCAGTGATTCATCGTTTCAAAGTTTCTCTCCCCAATACCCTCATTGTGATAAGTGTGGGGGTCCTCATGATGATTATCAATGTCAATCGTGGAATCAAAATTACTATGGACCTGATCCTTGTTATAACACTTCCAGTTTTGACAACATCCAACCCCCACAACTTCCCGTCATTGATCAATTTCCTCGTATAATCCTTGAAGAACTTTCCGAGGAACAAGCAGCTCGCAACGAAAGATATCTAGCCGATGAACGAGCAGCTCAAAAGCTTCTCCTATTTAACGAAGCTGCTCAACAGCGTTTTCTATTTAACGAAGCTTGCCGTCTAGATGACGAGGATGAGGAAGATTGGGAGATGACAAAGGACAAGGTGCATATCTCAAGCCCACAAAGTACCGCACATGTCCACTCTCCGCCCTCATATTGCCTATCTACCATAGAACTTTCGGATACCCTTTTAATGGGGGACGAGCATCTTAGCACTATTCCGGAAATGGAATCGTCTTGTGTTGAGAACCTTGTCCCAACCCCAAGTGAGTCTGAGGTTATCTCTGGTGACATGTGTGATGAGCCTCTCGATGATGATTCTTCTCCCACCCCAAAACTATCTGTTGAGATGATCTCCGAATCTGAAAATGATTATACGTCGTTTGATGATTCTTTATCTTGTGGAGACATCGAGTATGTTGAGGAGATACCTTCTGAGCTCGTCAGCTTTGAAGAAGTGAGAGATGTTGATCCCGATGATCTTGATATGGACACCGATTTTGAAACAGATGATGAAGATATTCTTGTTGTGTCCGAGAAACCTTTTGCTATGGCGTTCACTAATCCTCTGTTTGACTTTGATTCTGAATTCACTCTAGTTTCGGATAATCCCATCTTTGACATTCATAATGAGGATAGTGACTCTTACATGGAGAACCTCGTTGCATCTCCATATTCACCCGAATATAAAAATAGTGGCAATCCCACTTCGACGTTAGACCTTCTCGAGGAGTTCTCCGATGAACTCGCTCTCGTTGATCATTCACCATCGGGAGATGATGGTGTGCACTTCGACTTTGAAGCCGACCTTACCGAATTGGAAAATCTTCTTTACAATTGGTCTTCTGATAATTCGTCAAGTGACACTCGTATGGAAGAGGTCGACTTTCTTTCTCCGGATGACTCGATACCTTCGGGTTTTCAGAGGGACGATTATGGCTTAGGTCCATCATCCACTCGTCCGCCTGCTAAACCGCCGGATGATGGAACCTCTTCTAAGCCCGATACGGATGATTGCATTGCTACAGTGGTGGATAAGATTTCTGAACATTCGCTCAATGTTCCTCAATCTAATCTTTTGCCCACCCATCCCACCCGTTTTCAACTCATTATCACTTTGCCTTCTCCTCCCATTTCTTCTCCATGTCTTAACTCTTACGGGAGTGAAGATACCATCTTTGACCCCGGCATTTCTCATTCTTCTGAGCCGGTTATATCTCATCGGAGTGGAACTTTGAACACATTCACTGTTTCTCCAAACCATTTGAATGAAAGTCCGATGGAGATTTTCTCTTCCACTTGCTTCCCCATGGACTAATGAATTCGGGGTCGAGTCAAGCTAGCGACTCGGTTAACAAAAACAGTAGCATTTCATGGGTTTTCACCCATGTTTCTGACTTCTTTCTATTTTCTAACAACTAAGTGTGGGGGGAAACCTCCACGGTGTTTGCTTCTTGTGTGTTTGCTCATGTTTTCAGGTATCCCTTTGATCGTGATGATTGTCGCTACTGCTTTTCAATCCACCGCCTAATATCCGATCAATTTTACTAACGTTTATCTGGGGATATATTTAAAAAAAATCATTTTTACGTAAAATAACAGATTTCGTCCGCACACTTGGTTAGTGGTATTACCTTTTTCCGTTCGATAGTATCGGCTTCGGCCGGGACTTTGAATATTGAGGGCAATATTCAGTTCTAAGTGTGGGGGGAATTCTGTCGAATTTTGTCACATTTGTACCCTTTAGTCCCTAGTACCCCCGTTTTGACCAAAATTAAAAAAAAAAAAATTGCATAAAAAAGAAGTGCTTTGCACAAAAATAAAGTGTTAATGCTTCGGTGTTAATAGTAGTTTAGTCTTGATTAGGTTAGAACAAAGGGAATCCTGACTCTGCTAGAGTGTTGATCTAGCTGCTCTCTTAACAATTAGGCTAAGTTTTTACGAGTTGTGCAAATGAAAATGCTAAGCGTGGAGTAGTTGGTTCTCTTTAGAACTTATATAAGTAATCTATGGTTTTTTCTCCCAGTAGCTCTTAATTGAACCTAAAATACGTGCTCGTTGTCAAACTTTTGAACATTTAAATCGTCTTGTTACAACAAAAAGTTTTTAAGCAAAATTGATATAGAGCTCAAGTTTAACTTCTTATTTAAATTTTTGGAAAAGCATACTTTCTTAAAATCGGAATAATGTTGCAAAGTGAAAGTATCGTAAAAGTGCTTGAATGATGCAAAAATAAATTGCAAGTTAAAGTCAAAAAAAAAAAAAAAAAAAAAAAAAAAAAAAAAAAAAGTGAAAAAGTGAAAAAAGTGAGAAAAATAAAAAAAAATTTGAAAAAATGAAAAATGAAAAAAAAAAAAGAGTCCTTGAATAAAAGTACTATGTTGCATATGAATAAATGTGCGAAACTTGCTTTTCCTTAAATTTAAATCGGAAGTTAAACTAGGATTCGTCAAGGTTGTCTAAAAGCTTGACGGTGATTTAGAAATTCTTGAAGTCGAAGACCCCGAAAGCTCCGATGCTATTCTCGAGGGTGAAAACCCACCTCCTTAAATGGACAAGTCGAGAAGAAAGTCGCTACATGGAGTGATCTCACCTTTGAATCTTGAACTTAAATTATCGTCGGTTGATATCCATTTAGGTTTAGTTTTAACTTAACGGTAGCCTCGTAAATCTTTGGAATCGAATTCCCGCTAATTCCGGTACTATTCTCCGTGAGGTGTCAAAAGCCCGGTCACCTAAAGCCAACTGGTTTGGGACGTGCCGAGAAGAAAGCCGCTACATGGAAGAGGCCCTTTCGATCCTTAGAATTCCGTAGTTTCCGGGGAGTTAAAATTTTAGTTAAGTGGATAACAACCATAACGAGGTCGGTTTCAATGGTCAAACTTTTGAAAATTACCACAACGAACTTAATTTGTATAAATTGCGGAGTAAAAAGTTAAGTCTCGACTTACATAGATTATTTGTATAAGTAGTGTTAGCATTTTACAAAAACATTTGCACAATAAGTTTAGACTTAGTTTGAGAGTATAAAAGAGGATGACGATTACAATTCCCCGAGACACCCATTTTGTGTGAATCCTGCTCCATGATACCACTTTTTGTTAATCAAGCATGTTGTTTACGTTCGATTAAAGTTTCGCATCAAATAAAAAGTCGAAACGGGGTAGTCTTGGTAATCTTGAGTCTTTCATTACTTCATATGATTGATTGCTAGGGACTAGCAATTGCCTAGTGTGGGGGGATTTGATGAGTGCTTATTCACTCATCGTTTTTACCCACATAAGACCACAAAAATGACTAAAAAACACCCAAATACGATCAAAATATGTTAAAAATATCCTCGGAGTGTGTTTTATGTCTTTCAGGTACAAAAGGATTGAAAACAGAGCGAAAACGAGCAAAATCAAGCCGAAATCAGAAAAGTGCGGAATCAGACGGAGCCGAGGAGTGATTTTCTACATTTTCAGAGCTCGGGACATGTTTTTGAAGTGAGAGTGGGAGAACAAACCTAACCCGAAACCCAAATTATCATTTTACCCGTCCCGATACCCAAAATGACCAAACCGCCTTTTAAACACAAAACCCAAAATCTTATTTTCGCTTTAAAACCCGCTTTGTAAAAATTCATTTCTTTAAAACCAATTATTTTTGTTTTTAAAAAAAAAAAAAAAAAAAAAAAACCTTTAAAACAAAAATACATTTTATACTTGAAACCTTTTATATTTAAACAATAAAACCCTTTCATTTTTTTTAAAAACCCTCCAACCCTTTGACCCCCTCATTCTTGACCCTCCCTTCCCTCTTTTATCCCAATCCCACTCAAAACCCAGAAACATAAAAGCACAATACTTTGCCCGCCATTTTTCCCTCCATAACCTGTCCCTCTCAATCCCAGAAACCTATTAAGCAGAAGTCACATGTTCCCCCTCTTCACATGTTTCACCTCCAAGTTGGCAATCCACAACATCACAATTCCCACCAATGGCTCAGATTGGTTTTCAAAAAGTGTATCTCACTAATGGATGGCTTGGATTAATCAAAAGAAGCACATGATGATGTTTTGGTTGGTTTTACACACAAAAGAAACACAAACAAAGAAGACAAGAAAAGAAGACATTTTTTTATCTTTCTTGTATAAATGGCGGTAGGAGACTAGTGTAAAATTCGCCTAGAATTTCTCCAAGTTCTAGTCCCATTTACATTCTTGTAATTTAATTTAAATGTCATTTTAATTCACCAATGCAATTTAATTCCCGTTATTGTTCTTGTTTAAAAATTTAATTTCTTTGTTGCTTTAAACTGCTTTTAAGCATTGTCCTTGTGTGTTCAAGTTATGTCGAACCACTTCAAGTAATTAGAATCTAAGTTTTAGCCAAACATCTGCTTTTAAACCATTTTCAAAAGTCAAAATCTCACCACAATTGGTTTCATCACTAGCATTTACGCCCGCGAGGGTGTTTGGATTAATGTATTTCATGGGTCAAATTCATTTTTTTTACCCATTGTTGGTTTTCATATAGCCTTAGTCTAGTGTAGATTCAATTGAGTTGCTTTTGCCTTTAGGTTTTAGTGTAGAAAGTTAGCGTAGTTTGGTTTTCATTAGTAAACCTTCCTGTCCAAAAAAAAAGTCCCATGACAGCAGCCCAATAGCCATTTTCTTCTGCCCCTCATAGGCTCAAATAAGCTTTACAGCTTATCCACTTTGTTTTTCCTAGCTCTTGAGTGCATGAAGGGTGGTCAGGTTGCTTATTTCGTGAATAGGAGTTGATTTGTAAGCTTATTTTTGAGCTTAAAGTCCCCCATGGACTGCTTTCGATTCAAGACCACCGCAACCTTAAACAATGTGTTCTCTCCAATTTTTTTAGCTTTTTATTGTTTACTTATTGCTTATTAGGTCCCCTAGATTGCTTATTTTATGTTGTAGACTAGATTTCATAGTTTCTAGCTTTGTACAAGTTTTTTGATAGCTTTTATTGTAGCCTTCAATCCTTTGGCAGCCATAAGCCAAACGGCCCTTAAGTAGTTTTTTTTAAGCTTCTAATTCCTTTTTGTTTATCTGTTAACAATTTTATTTTTAAGATTTGTAAGTTTAAGTTTCTGTAAAAAGGTTGTCATTTGGTCTCATGTTCAGTTGCAAAAAGAAATAAACTAATCAAAAAAAAAAGAAAAGAAAAAAGGTTTCAAAGAAGGACAAGAACTGGATTCGAACCAAATGACTCACGGTCTCTTTCCCACTTAACAACATACATCACACACATGCATTTCCATTTGCTCCAAAGGGTGTGTTTGGTTGGTTGGTGTTGCATCTGTACATAAGTGTTTACAGCTTGGTTAAGCTTGTCCAAAGTTTGAAATTTGTGTTAAACAACTTAAAGTTGTCCTTATTCTGATTGCAAAAGAAAGAAAAAAAAACAAATAAATAACGTAGCAAAAAAGTGAGGCACTGGATTCGAACCAGTGACCTCCAGCACTTGCCAGCGTCCAACTCTAACATCCACCTTCCATCTATGCTAGTAGTTGTTATATGTTAGTTTCCTACATTTTAATTATTTAACATCACTTCACAGTTAGAGCTTATTAGAATTACTTGCTTTTTAAGTGCTTATTTCCAAAAAGGACTTGCACCTTTTTTATTTTTCCTGCATTTAGTATAACTTAATTTAATTTTCTGCAAATTTTCATATTTTTCTCTAGTCATTTAGTATTTTATTTATTTATTAATTAGTTTATAATAGTTTTTAATTCGCAATAAATAAAATAAAAGTCAAAAAATACCGGATTTTTCTAAAATTATTTTAGTCATTTAGAATGTAAGAAAATTGTTTTTACACTCTTAGGACTTAAATTGCATATTTTTTCACTTCCGGGCTTAGTGCTTCCCGTTTTTGCGCTTTTGCATTTTAGCTCCCTAGGATGTAATGTAGCTTCGTTTTATTGCTTCTTAGGCTTAGTCGTAGTTTATTTAGCGTTTAAATTGTTTTACTTGCTTTATTTCCATTCCCGTTCTCTAATTTGTAGAATAACGAAATCAAAATCCAACTTCGTTTAACCATTCAAGTCCTTATCACGAAACTCAATGACACCGTCAATTTCACACCTCGTTGGGACACGACCCGGGGAAATCACTTTCCCGGTATCACTTTTATCACACCCATGAGGTTCGGCACGTTAACCCTTTTCCTAAAAGGTTGATTTGTCGAGTTTTACGGTTATTTTGATATACGTTGATATTGTGTTTATTTCACCACTCACAAACGATCGAATCAATCTACCCAAGGACATCACAAATAGTTAGTACTTAGAAGTCCTTAGGTATGATCATAAAAGGAGAAAATGAGAATCGGAGAAAGAAGGAGTTGAAGAATTAAAAGAAATGCAAAGAAAAGGGTGAAAAGAAATAGCCTCCGTTATTCAACTTAGGCGCACACCGGGTTCAATTCATGTGTTCTTGGTTGTCACTTAGTGACACCGGTATTGAAGATTAAAAGTCGTCATGGACCCAAAGGACGCATGCACTAAAGCTTCTTAGCCACTCAAGTTTCTCTCAACGTGCTTGTTTCATTCTCACAGGAACCCCACGTAAACTATTGGCTTTCTCTTGAGATCGCCGGTATTGAAGAAGGAGACCCTCTCTAGTCTCCGCCAGAAAACCAAAACGCACTATTGTGTCTAGAGCCACGAGATTCATCAAAAGATCTCTTAGGAACACTTGACATTTCATCACTTGTTGATCACCAAATAAGATCATCGCTGGTTCATATCGAGTCCTTCATGCATCTTAGCAACTGTCGAGAACATTTATGAGAGGTTCACAACCGTGATCCTCGGTGATTGAATGGAAACTCCCGCCGGGTCAACATCAAACAACCGACAAGCAGTCACTTTTTAACTCCCGTGGATTACGCTTAGTGTGTCTCAAACGGTCTACGTCGTGAGTGATACTTGTGTACCTCAATGACTATCTCGAATCAGAGATGTACTTCGTACATCGCATTATCTCACTTGTGGGACTCCAGTTCAGAACGGCCTTTGTAAGAATTAGAGTTGTGTTTTCACACTATGTCATTAACACTCTCGAAGTTCAAACTTGTAAGTGCGGAACCGCTTATTACTAACCGCTTGAAATGTTTTCTTCTTATGGAAGCTCCTGAGCGGGATGATCGTGCTAATTCTTCTCATGCTCACGCCAACATCATCACTAATGGAAGTTCTATCCAAAAGCAACACAACAATGAATGATTCTTCGTCAAATCAAAGAATCTACAAAAGTTAAAAGACTTAAAGAACTTCATCAAGATCGAATTCCAACGCCAAAGAGCGTGTGAGCATGTTGAAGAATGACGTGAGACACCGAGCGGCGAAGCGCACTGAGGCGCACTTGATGCGACATCAACATACTATCACTTTCATCACAAAGAACAATGATCAAAGAACAAAGTTAAAGATGACGCCAAAGCATAACCATTCAAAGAAGACAATTTCTACATCGAGAGATTGTTCGATCAAGGCAATTCTTCTCTCAAGAAAGAAGAATGTCGAACGCCGAGCTACTATTACATCAACGCTTTCACCGCTCATCACCAACACTTGAGGGGAGATTGTTGGAATCACTCGTGACTATAATTCAAGTGTTAGTTATTCTTATGTAATAGGTAGCTTATTATGGCCTTTATGTTTGTTATTAGCCTTAAGCTTGTGTAGAAGGCCCATGAGCTTAGGCCCAAGCCCATTAAGGAAAGGATGGAAACTAGGAGTGTTGCCCTAGCTTTCCTCCTATAAATACCTTATGTAAACCCTCACTTGAGGGTTGGTTGTTCAAGTTATTTCTCTCATCACACTCCAACGCCTAAACTGTATTCTTATCTTGTGTGTGTGTGTTTTACTTGTTCAATCGCCTTATCTCTTTCTATATTACTTGTGTTTGTAAAACTAGTGACCTATCACTTTTCGACTCTCTTAGCAAAACATGTAATCAACCCATTATCATTCAAGAGGCTCTTTGTTGTGACAAATGATGGAGAAAACCCAATATGATGAATTTGACCGTGAAGTAAACTAACCCGAACTCAGAATTTAAACTTGCACATATGTAACAAAGAGCGGTGCCGATTTCCATTAGCATCTCTAAGTACTCTCTGTACTCTATACTCTTCAACCAACCAACCATCAAGTATAAGACGTACATTACCTCTTGAAAATCCACAATTGAATGTGACACTGAGCACTACAACGTAACTCCTTAAAGTGATAGTTATTTTGAGATGATAATAGCCCAATTCCCCCAAGTGGTAAAAAGAAAAGGTAAAAGTCACCCAACAATAACTAGATTTCCAAGTCTTCATTTTTGAGAATAAGCTCGAACAAGGATCTTGAAGAATCTTCATCCATCCATCCCCGATACCTTCAGATACTAAGTACACTTGCCCGTGATATTTAACTTCAACCTCAGATAAATAATAGTGAATTAACTCCGTTGTCACATTTTCTGAACTGCTCAAATCTAGCCTTCTTTGACAATTAAATGAACATTGATAATGGTTTCATCTTGACCATGGTTAAAAGCACATAACCCCGTAAAACCATGTAATAACCAAACTGCCATGACGAATATCCAAACACACCTCCAATTCATGAAATACACCTTTTTATCCTTCTTCAAGCGTAAACCGTAGCACCAAAGATCAAATGAGATCCCGAAATACACTTTCCTTTCTCCGTGATGGTTCCATCATTACGGATTTTACAACTCTATGGTTTAAACCGAGAAATAGTTTCTTCATGGGATTTTACAAAACCAAGAATAAACCGTAAGATAGATCCGGAATGCACTATATTATTACGGATGTTTCCATTGTCACGGATTTTACAAGTCTATGATTTAAACCGAGAAATAGGTTCTTTCGCGGATTTTACAAAATCAAGACAAAACCGTAAACAATGTCGACTTGAATGTGTAATGACAACTTTGGTTTCGTGAATATCTGCTTTTAGGGGAACATTCAATGTTCATTATCCAACATCATCAACCATCCAATCCATCACTTTGGTAAACACATCATTCATGCATTCTCGTCACCGTTGTCTTTGACCACATGGAGAAGTAAACCCGATATACCAAACTTGACCATGAAGTAGAATTCCCAGTTAGTTACTTAAACTTGTACTAATCCTTGTGAAGAAGAAACGCGCACCGATGTATAAAACCTCTTGACATTCTCACCGAGTGAGACAATCAAGTGATAACTACGCTGTGGGTTAAGTGAGAAAGAATCACAAACGTAAGTAAATAGCCAAGTCTTTATCACCCTCTAATTAACGCCCAAACAAGTCATCTTCACGGAAGGTTGAAAGAAAGAAGACGAAAATAAGTAAACGCGCCCGGAAAACTTCACTTCAAAATCAAATAGGAGATACCAAATACAAGCACCTTGAAGTCAACTTTTTTCAACCATTAATTCAAGCCGCAACACAATATCCTTTGTGAAAATGTAGAAACCAAAGTATCAAGCCTCATCACAACAAGTCACATTCTCTAATCTCAAATCATAATTTTCGTCAAATCTTATTAACATATCACATGACCAAGTCACATCACTTCAACGAATCTCATTATCAAATTGCATCAACCATTAGTAGCCCATATCACACATTCCATAAGCCCAAAACATATCATGAGTCCACGTCCAATAAACACCGTTTGACCCATCACATCAATACAAAGTCAATAATACCGGACAAAAACCCTGTGGTCATCGTAAACGTGTCTATGTAATTCTAGCCGTGAATTGTAACCTCGTGAATATTGTCATGACTATAATACCAATTTTATCAAATAATAATCACGAGCCTCATTCCACCTTTCATGAGTATAACACTCTTTACATTAAATACCAATCGTTTCATGCCCACATGCTAATACACGTTTCATACACGGATACACTTTTAATCAAATACCACTATGTCCAGTGTTTCAATACCAATCTATACAGCCCAAATATACAACGCATCCTATAAAGCGTCACATGCAAGGCCCATTTGTGTAAATACTCAATCACACTATACCACTTAAGGACTCGGCCCATGAACAAGAAATTCACATCAGTCAAACCCTACACGTTAGAGTATATAACGACACTTACTCAACTTACCCTAATTTTACTATTAAAGAGTCGGTCACCTCAAGTATATGTAATCGTTAGAAAGCTCGTAGTCGTAGATTATTATAAGTTAAGTAGTATTTAGTTTAAGTAACACCGTGGAGGACTGACGGTCTTTACCCACCGTATGCCCGATCCACACCCGAAGGTGGCGATTTATGTAATGACTATAAATACTCTCTACCTCCCAAGGTAGAGAGTTGGAGCTCATAATAAGACTTTTCTTTCTCTCACTAAAGTTCCCTAAACCTCTAACTTTCTCTCTCTAGAACTCTTTGTACGCCTATTTGATCTTATAGTTTAGTGTGTTTATGAAATCCAATATGTTACAAATGGTATCAAGAGCCATGGTTTGATCATCTCTTACATATCTTTGGATTTCTAGTGACTTTTAGGTGGTTTTAGAGTTTGAAAAAGTTTAGTGGTTTTTGCATCATTTGGATCATTTCTAGTGTTAAAGTTTGAAACTTGAGTGTAGTTTTGTGTTTAGAATCATTGTATGTGCTTGGGTTTTGATTTGTTAAGCTTGAATCATCGTGGTTGGATTGTTTTGGATTGAAAAGTGGTGTTTATGTGTTTTTCTTGCTAGCGACTTAAGCCACGGATAAGTTATCTTGGTAGCGACTTGCTTTGTAATTTGGTAGCGAGTTGTAGTTGAAGGCCTTAGCGAGTTGAGCTAGCGACTTGTCTATTGAGACAAGCCGACAAACAAGACACTTAGTGGAGTCTCCACTACGGTAGCGACTTGGTGAAAGTTAGCGACTTGTACTTAAGTTTGTTAGCGACTTGGTGTTAGAGATTTGGTGCTTAGCGAGTTGCTCTTTAGCGACTTGACAACTTAGCGACTTGGTGCTTAGCGACTTCTTTCGTTAAAATTTTGCTAGCGATTTGGTGCTTAGCGAGTTGCTCTTTAGCGACTTGACAACTTAGCGACTTGGTGCTTAGCGACTTGTCGTCAAAATTTTACTAGCAACTTGGTGCTTAGCGACTTGGTTCGAGTTTTCTTAGCGACTTGGTTGACTCGTCATGCATACGGTTTTCTCTTGATTTAGTAAAATCCGTGAAAGAATCTATTTCCGCTTAATCGAGAGAGTTATAAAATCCCGCTTAATCATCATCATGTCTACCAACGCTCCTACAATCATCTCCATCGTTGTCGAGGATGTTCAAGCAACCGGTTCGATACTCATCCACCCATGCTTGATAGAACCGACTACGACTCTTGGGCTCAATGAATCGATTGTACTGCCTTGGAAAGGAAAATGGAGTCAACATTCTCAAATCCATTGATGAAGGACCGATCGGGTTGAGACTACTAGAGACCTAATTGATACAATGGAAGATGGAACAATGATCTATAGAATAGACATACCAAAGACATATGATGAGCTCGATGATAAGGAGAAAAGAGATTCGATGTCGATATCGTGGCTTCTAACATCGTACTTCAAGGTCTTCCAAAAGATATCTACAAGTCGATCAATCACAAGACCGAAGCCAAGGCGTGTTGGACAATGTCAAGATGCTTCTCTCGTGTTCGAATTAACTATGGAAGATAGAGAATCACAACTCTATGATGAATTTGAACACTTCAAGATGAAACCAGATGAGAGTGTCTATGAGTACTATGTGAGATTCCACAAGCTTGTTAATGATATGAGGAACATCGAATGACTATGCCAAACATTCACCGAACTCAAAGTTTGTGAACAACATGAATCCCGAATGGCACAAGTTTGTCACCTCTGTAAAGCTAACCAAAGGATTGAAGAATACAAACTATGAGCAACTCTATGCCTTCCTCCTTCGTAATGAGAGACATGCTATGTTTGAAAAAGGATTCTTAATCGCTTCAAAACCAACCAGGGAGAGACAAGCTCATCGAATGATTCAACCGCCTTCTTCTCAAACATCGGAATAAAACCAAAGCCTCACAAGTCATACCCATGGGTAATGGTAATCACAAACTCATTCCCGATCCTATGTTCAAACAAGTCGATGCCGATGCACACGTGGAAACTTCATTAATCAACCGGCTCTCCGATTAGTCAAAACATGAACTCTCTTCCACACACTAACAACAATCTCGAACCGCATCCAATCCACACAATTAAGCCACCGCCGAGATGGGAAGGTTATGGTGCGGCCAGCTCAAGAAAGGCGACGAACAAGCAAGAGGTGGAGTCGGTAGAGGTTATGCCGCAAATCGTAATAGGGAAGGAATGGAAACCGTGGTCAAGCAAAGCCAATCAAATGTTACAATTGTGGAGGTGAGGGACACATTGCAAGGAACCGCACATCGCCAAAACGCCTCGTAATGCCGAGTACTTGTGGATAAGATGTTGCTTGTGCAAGCTCGGATAATGGTGCGCTTTTGGATGAAGAGGAGTTGTTGTTCTTGGTCGAGGAAATGCTAAGACATATGATGCGATGTGGATGAGCAACCAATTCGGAGATAGGCCATAATCATCGAATGCCTTTCAAGTAGCCGATTGTGATGCATACGACTGATGTTGATGAAGAACCCACTACACAAACCATTTTCATGGCTAGCATTTCTCCAATGGTCTCTCCTAAAGTCTCTTCATCACCATAAGTGGTCCATCCAAAGACAAAATCATTTCGAGGTATTAAAATTATACGATGAAGTTGATGAGCAAAAGATACATAACGAAGTACAATCAACTGTAATTATTGAGTCGATATTGAAAATATAGGTAATATCAATGTTGTCCCATATGATCAATATGTGAAACAAAGTGAAAGAGAGATTGTACCAAGTGATGTATCTTATGCGATCTATAATGACTATGCTTTTGACGAATACACCGCACGCGCCTTGATGATTATGTTATTTCGAACTTAATGCTTATAAAGAACGTGTTGCTATTTATGAACAACGTGCTAAGTTTGAATTAACCTCCGTGAGCGTGAAATGGATGACCAAATGCGCATAACTATTAGAAAAAGTAGGTTTAGAGAAGAAGTATTGAAACAAGAGTTAAACTCCTTACAAGATAAGCTTTCTAAAACGCTAAGCAAAACAAGAACTTCAAGAAAATGATAAAATGCTTAAGCAAGAATTCAAAGTTAAGGAATCAAAACTTTTGAATGATTTTTCTAATCTAAAACCTTGAAGAACAAGCTTGAAAATAAGTTGTACGCATAAAGAAATACCATTCGATCGCTCACTTAATCACTAAGCATAGAGTCTTAAGCGATAAGCATAGCATTCCCTTGTTGAGGAACCAAACCAGAGGTCATTAAGAAGGCTAGAAATGCTCATAAGGTTATTTATGATGGCAATGAAATCCTTAAGCCTAAACAGAAACCTAGTTGCGTTGAGTGCACCGAGGAAGATAAGAAATCGATGAAGTCACTAGGAAAAGATGAACAAGAAACTAGATGATCCTAAATGTAAAGAGAAGAAAATAAATATCACACCCCATGATTACAAAAAGGAGAATTGGATTTCCTTGAACATGTTTAAGCCTCAGACGTTGTTAACACCCGAACAAGTGTTCGGAAAAGGATTTAGATAAGCAAAAGCGAGAATCTTGTTGTAACAAACCCCCTTTAGGAAAATGCCTTCACGATGTGTATCCTCCCAATACACCAATGCATTTAGTTCCTAGGACTATTGCCACTAAAAGCAAGACCTTAATCACCAATATGTTATTTTTCAAGTATTTGTTGATTTTGAGAAAACTTGTAAGAAAAGGATCACACCCATCGGCATAATCAAGGGAAAGGGGTTTGAGCAAACAAAAGAATGTTATTTAATCAAGTCATGACTTTCTTTAAACAACTAAAAGATCATTTTGAAAGTCTTAAAAGGGAATGAATTTAGACATTAAAGAAATGGAAAAGGAATTTGATGCAATGATAGTTGAGGTTAGTGACTTTGAGCGTGCACTAAAATATAATGAGATTGAGAGGAAGAACTTGCATACATTGAATGAGACTCTTATTATCGAATGTGTTGCTCAAGATGTGTTTTCATTGCTACAAATTGTTCCATTAATGCTTCTCAATTTCATGAATTATCTGTTGCCTCGAAAGTCTCCCATGATCGTGTCATTGACCTTGAAAAGACTACTTCTAAACTAAATGAGAAAATTGAACCGGATGATCACGACAATTTGGTTAAATATTTTTCTAAACTAGAGGTTGAGCATTTTAATTTACAACTAAAATATCAACATCTTAAAGAAAATATCAAAACTTCAAATATCAAGACATCCTCGATGCTCCGAGTTTGATGCGCTTTTCAAATTAACAAACGTGATGAACATATTCAAGCTCATTGTAACACGATCAGAAAGTTGAAAGCCCAAATCTCACAATTAAAGGGTCAAAAGAACAATGTGACTGGCTCCCAAATGCCTCCTCCTTTAGATTCTCAGAATTCTCAAACGTTTCATCTTCAAAACTTAGTAAATGCATTACAAAAGGAAAACGAAAGTTTTTTTGAAGAAAATGAAAAGGTTAAACGTCACTTCAATGAGTTATTTGAATCAATAAAGGTCACTCGTAACAAAATAACGAACAAATAGCTTCATTGCAAAACGAAATTGAGAATCTAAAGAGCCAAGTAAAAGGGAAAATGCCAATGACCAATGGGGAGAATGGTGTATCAAAGGTTCACTCTTGTAATAAATATGCTTTGTCTCATGAAATATGTTCCCCTCATCTTAGGAATAACAAACTTGCAATTCAAACATATTTCTCATAGCTTAAGGATTGTCTAGAATGTCTCCGTGAGATTGTTGAAGAGGATAAGTTAGAGAAACCACTTGATAATGCAATTGGGCATGCATGCTTATATGCCGAACGATCTCAAGAACTTCTAGAATGCTTAATCACAATATGCCCTAAGTCCTTAGGGTGAGAGAGTTAATCATTTGATTCCTTGTTCTATGCCTAGTGCCAAGCATGAAATCCATTCAATGCCTAATGTCATGAATGTGAACCTTAGTGTGCTTTCAAGTAGTTCGATTCCGGATCGCTTAGTGCTAAGAAAGTGAACTCTAGTGCGCCTTCTAGGAGTACAAATCCCAAAGACTTCTTGCGTTAAGAAAGTGAACCTTTGTGTGCTCGCATGTAGTTCAGATCCCAAAGACATCTAAACAGAGATGCAAAGAGTAGCAAAACCAACTAATGTTCCCATTCCATCTACAGAGTAATCATGACATTAAAGCAAGGTGTCAAAGTCTCAAGACAATACAAGGAATGATAGACCTCGCAAGCTAAGAATGTGCATTGGAAGAGAGTAGAAGACCAACCCAGAACTTTAAGTTTGAGCGAATAAAACGAATCGTGTTGATTCTAGTATTAGCCATAGGCGCATCGTAATTAATTCAATTCGATACTATTTGCAAACCTTGTAATGATGTCTCGCTTGAATTTGCTACTTATCATGAATGTGGTGTGAATGCTTTGTCTAATGCGGTCAAATCCCGCTAATATTGTTAATGAAAAAATCATTCTAAGAAGGCTAAAAGGCAAAGGCAAAAGAAAGTTAGAAAATAGTGGAAACCCACAGAAGAACATTTAGTAAGATAGGTTATCAATGGATACCGCGGCCATAAGGTTAATCGACAATGCCCACTAGAAAATGGATGCCTCTTGGTAGAAATATTACCTTAAGAAGTTAACATACTTTGAATAGGGCTAATACGTACACTAGTACCGCATCTATTCATAACGATTCCATTGCTTATATTTACGATGTGGGTGTTCCAATCATCACATTAACCAAATGGAACCCATTCTTGCATGGGATCCCAATTATCCGCTTATCCATTCTTGTCTCATGTTCAACCGCAGATCGCTCAAATCGCTCGTGGTACCGGACTCAGTCGCTCCAAGCATATGACCGAGACCGGTCGCGCTCATGAACTTCGTGAGTAAATTCATTGGGACGCTTAGATTCGGAACCACCATTTTGGAGCTATTATGGGTTATGGAGACTATGTGGTTGGTAAAAGTGTGATTTGTGGTATATTATGTGGAAGGTCTTGGTCACAACTGCTCTCTGTTGGTCAATTCGTGATTCCGATCTAGAAGTGGCTTTTAGAAAACATACTTGCTTTGTTAGAGAACTTGATGGTGTTGAATTATTAAGAGGTACTCGAGGTTCTAACCTATACACCATCTCTATCGAAGACATGATGAAGTCCTCTCCAATCGCTTGCTATCAAAGGCTTCTAAAACAAAGTCTTGGTTATGGCATCGCTGCCTCAATCACTTGAACTTCGGCACCATAAACAACCTTTCCGTAAAGGATCTTGTTAGAGGCTTACCCATTAAAATATGAAAAGGATCATCTTTGTTCATCTTGCCAATTGGGTAAAAGCACGAAATATGCCCACAAACCAAAACCCACAAATTTCAGAATGGAAGTTCTTCATACCCTTCATATGGATCTCGTATGGACCAATGAGAGTGCAAACGATAAATGGGAAGAAATACATTCTAGTAGTTGTTGATGACTACTCTCGATTTACTTGGGTAAAGTTTTTGAAGACAAAGGATGAAACTCGGATGTCATCATCAAACTAATCAAACAACTTTCAGTTCGACTCAACAATACAATGTAATTGTTCGAATGACAATGGCACGTAGTTTATCAACAAAGATTTAATTCGCTTTATGAAAGTGTTGGAATCACCATCAAAGAAGTGTTCCACGAACTCCTCAATAGAACGGTCTAGTTGAAAGACGAAATCGAACTCTTGTAGAAGCCGCAAGAACAATGCTTATTTATTTGAAGGTTCCAATGTTTCTATGGGCGGAAGCCATTGCCACCGCATGCTACACCCAAAATCGCTCCCTTTACACACCTCTCATGGAAAAACTCCATATGAACTTGTTCATAAATGAAAACCGCTTCTCTCCTACCTTCGTGTTTTGGTGCTTTGTGCTATCCAACAAATGACGGTCAAGATTTAGGTAAATTAAGAGCAAAAGCAGATATTGAGTTTTTGTTGGGTATGCACCAAACAAGAAGGGTTACCAAACTACAACAAGAGATCCCGAAATATCATGGAAACAATTCATGTTACGCTCGATGAGTCGACCGTCAAATGGCTCTTAGACAACCCGCCTGACCCGCACTTCAAAACAAATCCCATTGGTTCATCCCTTGTACCAAATTTCTCTCAAATATTCCATATGTACCTCCAATCAAGATGATTTGAAGAAATTGTTTGATCCGATGTTTGATGAACTCTATGAGCCAAGTGCTATTGAACTGTCAATTCCCACAACAGAGGTCGCTCATATCCCCGAGAATGAAGTCAATCCTTCGGTCTCAATATCATTAAGTCAAGAAGCACTGCTGCGATAACTCGCCTCATCAACAAATCATCAATCTTCGAATGTACATCATGGAACTGCTTTACGCATCAATGATGAAGTTAATCCCTTTGCTACTCCCCAAGATGCTCCATTTGAAAACATATTTGCTCCTGTATCATCATCGTAACCATCTTCTTCGTGAGACATCGACTCGCTACCTCGCCCCCTCAACAACCGCCACATGAACACCTTAGAAAATGGACTCACGATCATCCATTAGACAACATCATTGGAAATCCCTCTCGCCTAGTATCAACACGGAAACAACTTTCAACCGATGCCTTATGGTGCTTCTTCAACTCCGTACTCTAAGATCGAACCAAAAGATGTTAAACCGCCATGAATGAAGACAATCGGTTCAATGCCATGCAAGAAGAAATTCATGAGTTTGATCGACTTGATGTATGGGAATTAGTACCGCTCCAGATTGTGCTATGATCATTGCTCTAAAATGGATCTTTAAAGTGAAACTTGATGAGCATGGTGATGTCCTAAAGAACAAGGCTCGATTGGTTGCTAAAGGATACCATCAAGAGGAGGGTATTGACTTTGAAGAATCGGTTGCTCTGCTGCTCGTGACGAGGCAATCGAATCTTTTGGCTAACGCCAAGAAGAACATGGTAGTCTATCGATGGATGTAAAGACGACATTTTGAACGGAGATCTTAAAGAAGTCGCTCACGCCGCCCAACCCGGCTTTGTGAATCCAGAGCATCCTACCACGCCTATCGCTTGAAGAAGGCTCAGACGGTTTAAAGCAAGCTCCAAGGGCATGGTATGGCACGCTATCAAAGTTTCTTCTATCTACCGCTTTCAAAGAAAGGAGCAGTTGATCCTACATTGTTCACCGTAAAGTCGTGCAAACATTTAATTCACGCTCAAATTTATGTTGATGATATCATCTTTGCCTCGACCGACCCCAATGAGTGTGACCGCTTTTCAAATGAAATGGGTTCTAAATTTCAAATGTCGATGATGGGACAAATGTCATTTTTCTTGGGATTACAAATTTCACAAAGTCCCTGAGGCATTTTCATAAATCAATCTAAATATGCAAATGAGATTTTAAAGAAATTTGGATTCGATTCTAGTGACCTGTGACACTCCCATGATTGAACGTGACGAAACTAGATGAGGACCACTCGTGGATCATGGTAGACCAAACGAAATATCGTAGTATGATTGGATCCCCGATGTACCTCACGGCTAGTAGACCAAACATCTTGTTCATTGTTTGCATGTGTGCTAGATACCGTGCTAAGCCTACTAAAAGCACCTTGAAGCGGTTAAACGGGTCTTCGGTATCTCCAAGGAACCATCAATATGGGACTTTGGTACCGAAAGACACCGGTATGTCACTAACGACCTATGCAGATGCCGATCATGCAGATGTCAAGATACTCGTCAAGTACTTCGGAGGTGCTCGGTTTTGGGTGATAAGCTTGTGAACCGGTCTTCAAAGAAGAAAATGAGTACTTCTATTTCCTCTACAGAGCGGGATACATAGCCATGCCATCTTGTTGTGCTCAAATCCTATGGATGAGATCCCAATTATCGACTATGGCTTTGAATTCAACAAAATCCTCATCATCGTGATAATAAAAGTGCTATTGCTCTCTCATGCAACAACGCACAACACTCAAGAGAAAAGCACATCGACATTCAACATCATTTCATCGTGGAGCAAGTTGAAAACGATGTGGTGGAACTTTACTTTGTGAGGACCGAATACCGCTAGCGACATCTTCACCAAAGCTCTTCCTATAGAACGCTTTTGAGTTTATTCTTCCACGATTGGGTCTTAAGAGCCTTCAACCGTAAACACTCAAACGCCTTCAAGAGGAAGAAGAGGAGTAAAAGGTTTCCTTCATCTATCCCCTCAAATAGTTTTTCAAAATCAAATAGAAAATATAAAACTTTCAAAATCTATAAAACTTAAAATCTTGAAAGATTCCAAAAATATTGTATTTTGTCATGTTTTTCTCGATTCGATTATATCTACGGTCTTTGTGCTGTCATTCAAAGAATGACACGGGACTTTAGATGTTGTTCGAATTTTCATATTAAAAAAAAAATGAGAGAAAGAGAAACAATGGTTTATTGTCATTTCAGGCAGTAACCCGCTTTTCAAAGATAGAACAGAGCCATACTTTATCTTGGTTTTCAAATCTCTTGCTCTGATTCTTTAAACTAATCCTTACGATCTAATGAAAACTAGTTGTTTTGAAAAATAACTCGGACTCTAATTGTGATAATCATCTGGACTTAAAAGTTTGTCAAAATATCTATCTCTCAATCAACAACTTATGTCATTGATTGAGGGGGAGAATGATTTCAATTAAATCAAAAAGTTATTTGTCATACAATTGTTTTCAAAAGATAATCATGCATGTTTATTCAATGGAGTTTAAAGTCTTAAAATCGATCCTTATCGATAAAACGCTTTCATAATCAAGTCACAATTCTCCTTAAAAACTTTCAAAATCAATTTAAATCTCAGAGAACACAAATATCAAATGATTTGATAATTGCGATCGGGGAGAATTTGAAACGTGATCAATTTATTTCATTGTGCAGTTCCTCTTGTATGTGCAAAACTCTTTCAAACCTCAAGGCACATATTGAGGGGGAGCAAGTTTATGAAAACCTTATCCTTCCCTTATATGCTTTATCTACCTGTTTTGATCAAGGAAATGTTGTTGATATCTTTTAGAAAAATGGAAATCAAAGAAGTTAATTCGTCCTCTTGCCTCCGTGTGCTAAAACAATTTCAAATATATGAAGCACATGTTGAGGGGAGCTCTTGTTTTAAAAATATAAAAAGAATTCGTGTACAAAATGCTTTGATAATATATCACAAGTATCCGGATTGATTTTCAAATGGTTTTCAATTGGTTCCAATGGCGTATGAACAATACCAAATAGACCGACCAACTTTACTTTATGTATGGTGATATAAGGATGATAAGGTTAGGTATTTGTTCCCATGATCCGCCGAACCGGAGGGATCTACCCAGGACAATCCACTAGATAGTATAGAAGTCCTTAGGTATATTGAAAAAAGGAGAAAATGAGATATGGGAAGAGTGCGGATCGAGTCCGAGCTAGTACTTGAATAAACCCAACAAGGTTCTAGCTATGAAGTCTCGGTAAGCACCGAAGGGTTGAAGAATGAAAAGAATTGAATGAGACAAGGGTGAAAACAAATAGCCCTCCAATTATTCAACCTTAGGGCGTATACGGGTTCAATTCATATGCTCGGTGGTTACCAAGGTAACATCGGTATTGAAGACAAGACGTCATGGACCCAAAGGACGACCGCACTTTAACTTCCCAAACCACTCAAGTTCCTCTTAAAAGGTCTTGTTTCATTCGACGGGAACCAACATAATCTATCGACTTTCTCTTAGAGATTGTTGATATTGAAGAAGAGACCCTCCCCAGTCTCCCAAGACAGATCCAAATATGCACAAATTGAGTCTAGAGCCACGAGATCATCAATAAATCTACTTAGGACACTTTCAATGAAGACTCTCTGCTTTCACACAATGTGGAAAGAGATTATATCTTGAGTCCTATGCATTATTCTTATGGTATTGCTGAACATCCGAGTGATATGCATACATATTCACAATGAAGATGGAAAGCCTTCGAACCAACATCAAACAAGCTCTGGTAGGTGGCATGTGAGATCTATTCTATAGATCAACCATGTGACAATTGAACATAAACAATGGGGCGATTCAATCTTTTGAATCAATCCCGGTTCGAGTTATGGATTGACGGATACCTTTGAAAACCGGTCATTGTGCTTAAAACTCTTTTCTTTAGCACATCGACCGTGTTGGAATATTTCAAATCAAAGGTGTTTATGATTGATAATTGATTTTCATTAAAACCTTCGTTGTATTGCAAAACAATTTCTATTGAGCAATACACGATTGTTTTCAAATCTCTTTCATCAATCGCTGAATCTCTATTCACGGGTTCACTCACTCCGTGTTGTCTTCTTTGAGACGTTCGGTTTGAGAACAACTAGAGCAAATGCGAAACCACGTCAAGGAAATTCTTCGAATTATACCGATCACAGCAAGATTTGTAATCGATCAACGGGAACCGTGGGCGTGTACCTCAATTCAACGAAGTGACCAAAGATACTTTCGCGCGCTTTATTGCTAAATGTTTTATGCATGTACGCCCCACGCTTTGCGGTGATCATAATGATGCGGTCAATCCATAGCCACATGCTCACTCAACACATTCATCTCGAAAGAAATCATGATTTAGAGTTAGAGATGTATTATTGTCGATGATCTTAAAGCTAGCTCAAACTCATCATCACGTGGATCGATAAAGACCTCCACTGGGCTATCCAAACATGCATCAATGAAGAATCAATGACTATGGGCTTGAGCAAAGAACAAGAATAAGAATGCAAGAACAATTTTTATGTAAAATATGTTTGTATTCAATGTATGTTTGAGGTGATCTTGAGGTGACCTCCATGTGGGAGATTGTTAGGATTTAGTAAATCCATGTATTAAAGAGTCGGTCACCTCAAGTATATGTAATCGTTAGAAAGCTCGTAGTCGTAGATTATTATAAGTTAAGTAGTATTTAGTTTAAGTAACACCGTGGAGGACTGACGGGTCTTTACCCATCGTATGTCCGATCCATAGCCCGAAAGGTGGCGATTTATGTAATGACTATAAATACTCTCTACCTCCTAAGGTAGAGTTGGAGCTCATAATAAGACTTTTCTTTCTCTCACTAAAGTTCCCTAAACCTCTAACTTTCTCTCTCGAACTCTTTGTACGCCTATTTGATCTTATAGTTTAGTGTGTTTATGAAATCCAATATGTTACATACTCACATATATCACGCCTCATCACCTAAAATTTCTCCTCAAACTCTAATGTTTCTCATCTCAACGCAGCAGTCACTCATTCATTCTCACAACATTCAAACAATTTTCAAAACAAGAATATGCAACTTATCATCGTTCGAATATGATAATCACGCGCTAGGTAACAACACCCTTCATACTTTGTTGACCATTGTGATCTCTCCACAGGGATGGAATGAGATCTTGAGACGGCTTCAAGGTTCAAACAAACGGGTAAGCATCTTCCATCTTGTTTAGTGAGAACGAATCAAGAGAAAAACATTTAACAATATTGTTAGATGTTTTATCTTAAAATATTCGGATATTTCAAAGAAGTGAAACTCCTAAATAGATCTATGATGTATATGTTCATATGTGAATGGATCTTTTGAGATCTTCGTGTTTGTAAAACCTTACATACAACGGAACATAAACGAGAGATCGAGACAAATATATATATATATATATATATATATATATATATATATATATATATATATATATATATACTAGCTATTCGCCTAGCGCGTGTGTTTAGTTATGACCAAAGTTTGACGAACAATAGTTTCGACCTAATTTATTTACTGGCGTTGGGGAATCATTTTATGATAGCTTTGTTTTAAGTCAAATGTTTTTAGAGAACTGCTTTCAAACACGGTTGCATTGTTTTTCTTAGAGCATCGTTTTAAGTTGTAGTAGTTTATTAAAACTATAATAATATATTAGAGCATCGTATTTAATAAACATTCATCCACCAAAAGAATTGTAGTCGATTAAAATTGTAATAATAATTCGACCATTATGTTTAATAAACATTTATCTACCAAAAGGTTATAATAACATTCATCAACAATTTTCATATAGTAGACAATGTGTCATATCTAAAAGAGAAATTTGCATGATCTATCAAAATGATTGATACACTTAATTAATTGTGTTTGGACATTTATACCTTCACAGCTACTCCTTACACTTTCACTTATGTGAAGGCATAAATGTTCAAACACAATTAAATAAAGTGTCTCAATTATTTTACGCAGCCGCAAATCACCTCCCTATGTCAACTGCTCAAAACATTAAAAGTTTCTAGCCAATTTATAATGATCGATTCATCACATAAACCTCCTTAATAAGCCGCATTTTTTTGTCATGCTTCACTAAGGGGGTGTTTATTTTTTTCCGTATGAGCTACTTAATGAGTGGGTCCAACTCTTATTCCCTTTTAATGAGGGAAGATACAAAAAATGCTCTTTCTATAATAAATGACTATATAAAACTACCACACCACATATTTTAGTAAATAAGGCCTAAGACCATTATATTTTTAAGTGATACCCTTAGACATCGCAGCGAAAAATTAACCGTGAGATAAAACAAATTGAGGTAAATAAACTCACACATTTGAAAGTGTCTAGCCTTGAGTTTTATTGATTGTCATTTCAAATTTCAAAAACTTTCATCATTCAAAATACTTCACATTTCAAAAACTTTTAAACTTTCAAAATATTTCAGATTTAAAAAGTTTTACTCTTTTACTATTTTTAAAACTTCATATCAAGTTAAACACCTTGAAAATATATTCCAACCTCAAACTTTAAAAGTTGAGTGAATTACATAAATCGCCTTTGTGGTTTGGTCAAAATAACGGATTTTGTCCCTATACTTTTTTTGCAGTGCGTTTCGTCCCTGTGGTTTACAAATCTTACGGATTTTGTCCCTCGTCCAAAAATGTCCGTTAAGTGTTTTGCGTTGTTAGTCCTTCGTTAGTGCAGTCCGTTAAGTGTTTTGCACCGTTAGTCCTTATTTTTAAAATGTAGTTTTCCCAATTAGTCCCTCCGTTAATAATAGTTATCGCCGATTTTTACGTTCTTGTCCGTTTTATCCGCTTTCCCGTTTTTTCGTTTTAAATCCGTTTTCGTTTTATCTTTTAAATGCTTTTATATGTTTTAAATCACATTTTCGCTTTTCCGTTTTATCCATTTTTATCGCAATTTTATTTTTACATTTTATTCGTTTCGTTTTTTTTTACGTTTTGTCGTTGTTTCCGTTTACGTTGTTTCGTTTTCTTACATTTTGTCCGTTTTCTTTCGCTTTTAAAATTTTTCCAAAAAAAATTGGAAAAAATATTTCGAAAAAAATTTGAAAAAAATATCAAATTTAAAAAAATTGAATAAAATTTCAAAAAAATATTGTACAAAAATATTTTTTTCAAATATTTTTTCAAATATTTTGAAAAACGGACATATTTAAAATTAAAAAACATATTTGAAAAATATTTTTTATTCAAATTTTTTTGAAACGGACAAAACATACCAAAACCGATAAAATGTACTAAACGTAAGAACAACAGACAAACATAAGAAAAACTGACAAAATGTAAGAAAAAGACAAAATGTAAAACAACTAAAAAAAAAAACTGACAAAACGTAAAAAGCGGTGAAACGAATAAAATGTAAAAAACGGTCGAATCGGATAAAAATGTATAAAACGGACAAAAGCGTAAAAAGCGAGAAAGATATAAAAGCAGATTTAAAAGGGATAAAACGTAATAAACGGATTTAAAACGAAAAACCGGCGAAACAAATAAAATGTAAAAAGCGGTGAAATCGGATAAAAATGCATAAAAACGGATAAAACGGACAAAAGCGTAAAAAGCGATTTAAAGATATAAAAATGCATTTAAAAGGGATAAAACGTAATAAACGGATTTAAAACGAAAAACGGGAAACGAATGAAACGGATAAAACGAACAAAACGTAAAAAATCGGGCGATAACTATTATTAACGGAGGGACTAATTTAAAACTACATTTTAAAAAATAAGGACTAACGGTGCAAAACACTTAACGAACTGCACTAACGAAGGACTAACAAACAAAAACACTTAACGGACATTTTGGACGAGGACAAAATCCGTAAGATTTGTAAACCATGTGACGAAACGACCGAAAAGTATATGACAAAATCAGTTATTTCGACCAAACCACAGGGACGATTTATGTAATTCACTCTTAAAAGTTCGTTAACTTTCAAAATATTTCACTTTCACAATTCAAAATATCAAAATTTTGAACAATTTCAAAACATATAAAAATTCAAAACGTTTTACTATTTTATAGTTTTAGCTTATCACAAGTCACAACTATAAACATTCAAAATATTTTAAAATGCAACCTTTTGAAATATTTTGAACATTGAAAGCTACAGATTATCTAAAATTTAGACTATAAATATTCAAAAAATTGTCATTTTATAGTTTCAAAATATTTCAAATTTCAAACTTTTACAGTTTGAAAATATTTCAAATTTCAAAACTATTAAACTTTAAAATTATTTCAAATTTCAACAATTTTACTTTTTCACTATTTCCAAAATTTAAAAAATGTTTTAAAATATGTTGTCTCTTCGAGACTTATTTTCAAAATAATTTCACCTTTACATTTCAATGTATTAAACTTCAACAATTTGTATACCAAATTTTCAAAAAATATATATATACTTGGCATTTATACAACAAACTTTATCAACTACATATACAAACAATTAATCAGGGTAAAAGCGTAAAATAACACGATTTTCTCAATTCTGGGTTGAACATATTTTTTATCAATATATATCCACGCATTTTCGATTTTGTTCGACTTCACCCATACGATCGATTATATTAATATAATATTATATTAAATAATATTATTTTATTACAATATGGGTGAAAGTCAACAACATTCGAAAGATACGCCAGATATGTTGATAAAAAGATGTTGTTTCAACCCCAGAATTCGAGAAAGACGTCATATTTTACGCTTTTACCCTTAAATCAATATAACAAGTTCACAAATAAATTTAAAACAAACAAAACAATATTACATTCACAAATACAATTACCAACGATTTTACACATAAATAAATACTCAAATTTACTACTAAAACAGTAGAAAAAAAATTTACACAACCTTACCAAAGTTTAATGTGTAAACTTTATAACATATATTAACAACGAACATTTGGGAGGAAGCACACATTTCCGGCGATACCAGCAGCTGGCGGCCGGAACAACATCAGGTGAAACAAAATCTCCGGCGGCGGCAGCGGAAGGTGGCGGTGGCGGCTGAAATAAAAATAACGCCAACGTTTAGAAAACTAAGATTCACGAATAAAAACTACAAATATATATAAGAAAACCTTAAAACCTTGTTTAGTTTACATAGATCTAACAAAAATAATCAAAAAACACCAAACCTTGAAAACCCCTATTTCCGGTGGTGGTTATAATCGGTGACAGTAGCGACGTTACCCGGCAAGAAAACGACGGCCGAAATTATTTACGGCAAGACAACAACGGCATCACTTATTTCGGCGAGTCAGCGATGGGGACGGCGGCTGTAAAACATACAATAAATATTACAAAATCGTAGATCTAAAAACATACAATAAATATTACAAACTCTTAGATCTAAAAATAAATGTAGAGATCTATTAAAAAAACTTTCAAAAACTTTATAAATATACAATAGTCTCAAACAATATTATAGTTGATGTTCATATATCAACGTCCCCAAATCCATGAACAATGGATTATTTAGATTCCTTCAAATACTTTAGACACATAAATGTGTATGAAACAATTACTCAGATTGAAAAAAATGTAAATGAGTTTGCATTTATAAAAGTAGTACCTCTTTATCAGGAGCACATTCTTCAACATTGCAATCTTCTTCTTGTCCACCACCTGAAGCTCGAATCTTGAAGAAACCAAGATTCTGCTTCTTGTAATGATTCTTAAAGCATCCATTATTGTTGAAAAAATGTAGCGATCTAAAAACATACAATAAATATTACAAAATCTTAGATCTAAAAACAAATGTAGAGATATATTAAAAAAACTTTCAAAAACTTTATAAATATACATAGATCTATTAAATAACTCAAATAAAATACCTCAAAACTTGCAAAAACCCTCTTGTGGTCATGGGTCTTGGTGTTCGTCATCGTGGTGGTGTGTTCGAGTGGTGGACTCGTCCGGTGGTTGTGGTGACGTCCGTTGGTGGTGATGGTGGTAGTGTTTTGCTTGTGTTTTTTATTTGTTGAATGAGAGTGTTTTGGATGTGTGTATTTGTGTTGTGTGAGATGAGAGGTTTGTGTTTTGTTTTCTAGTGTGTGAGATGAGAGAGTTAGTGTTTTTTGTTTCTGTGGTGAAAAAATGGAAGTAAATTGTATGGTAGTCTTTGTGGGTATTTGTTTTTGGTAGTTTTATTTGTTTTGTTGGTTCGGTAATTTTTAGGGATGGATGTTGTTTTGGTGTGTATAAATTTGAGCTTTGATATAGGTATGGGTGGTTGAATCTTAAAACGGAAGGGTTGGATATTGGTTGTGATATTGATCTTTATAAGGGATATAGATATATATATATATATATATATATATATATATATATATATATATATATATATATATATATATATATATATATATATATATATATATATAGGTTAACGTGAGATAGTGTCTTAAAGTAGGAAGAATAAGAAGCAATCTTAGCCGTTGGATGTATCAATAATTAGATCACTAAATCAAGGAAAAAAGATGGCATTATTGTAAATATATTGAAACTAAGGGCATGTTTGACAACTCAAACTAGTAGGCTTGATTCACGGGTCTCTCTCCTGTTGTTTTTTTCTTCATTTTCTCTTATTAACATAATTTTTTATTATTAATAATTCTTTCACCTAATTTGATTTCTAATAAAAAAAAACTACGTAAAAGTCCATATATTCATTATCTTCTCTCTATAATGGCTTCGGTGTATTTTGTTTCGACGTAAGCGGTTAGTGATACATATCTTGATCATTTTCTCATTGATACATGTAGATTACAAACAAACAGAACTGTGTATGCGGTTGGATGTTACACATTTGATGATGGTGGTCACTGATGATGACAACGGTGACATGGTGGTCGTTGATAGGGAGGACGTGATCACAACAAAGATAATTACGTCAATATAATGGTGATAAAAGTTGCAGTGGCGTCGTGGGTTTTTTTCGACAACAGCTATACGACGGTGTGAATGGCTTCGATCTTCAGGTTGGTAGAGATAAAATATCGGGACAGTTTATTCGTAATGGCCAAAAGTTTTTTTTTTTTTGAGGGTTTTGACATGGAGAGAGATAGATGACGGCTAACTTTTGATACACGAACCTTATGAAAAAATAATACACACTTGTTAAAACATTAATACTCACTTGTTAAACAATCGATAGACATCTATTCTAACTGATTCACAACCAGCTGCACGAATCACCTATATAAAAAGATGATACACAACTATCGATCCATTCAACCGATGGACCTTGAAAAGTAAAATATACATTGATGCACCACATAATTGTTAATCGACACAACAATATACTTCATAATAAAATTAAGGAGTCCATAACGGAAATGGCAGGTTAATCTCATCATATTTGATCTATGGCAAAATAAAACGGTTTTTTATTCAACCCTTATGTAAAACATTGATCTCATGATATTTGCATCTATATAACTTATATGGATCGTATACAAAAGGAAGGACTCAAGTGTACCACCGTCGCTGCGATCAACGTTGAGAGAAACGTACAACCGGTTTAGATCTCAAAGAAACTACAACGATCATTTAAGGAAAGAACAAAGAACAGTTTGGTTTGTAAATCAAGGAACAGAGATGGATGTTGGAAATTTTCATATGTGAGAGAAAGAAATCTTGTATTGGTTTTGGATTGAAGAATCATACGTCTAGTGTTTTCAAAGATATCTAAGAAAGTGTTAAATTACTAACTTGCCTTTTTATTTCATTTATGATTTATATTTCATATTAAATCTTAAATTCCACTTGGCATAATATTGTGGCTTCCTACACTATTTCATTTTAATTACTATTTCACATGAACCTCATTCTATATATATATATATATATATATATATATATATATATATATATATATATATATATATATATTTTAACCTTGATAGTCCAAAATCCGAATATCTCGAAAGGTTTTAAGCACAAGTTGTTTATCATCTTTTCATTTAGGATTCGAACATTAAAACTGAAGCACAAACTTCTCACTTGGATCTATGATGAGGAAGTTTTCGTGGGTATTGCACCATTGATGTAGCCATGAATCACCCAAAACGATTCTGAGATCCATATAGTGTTTTGTTGGAGTCATTTCATTTTCTCGTAAAGTAAAAAAACATGGATCTGTGATGAATTAATTTCGTGTAAAACCTTGAATGGTTGAGATTAAATACCAACATAGCACGAAATAAATCTGAGGTCTTTAAGTGTTGAGTCAAAGATCATTGATGATATATTTCGAGGGTTTTGATCCTGAGAAGTGTACTTAAAGTGCATAGCCAACCCTTGATGTAAGCTGAGATCTTGAAAATAATTTTCATTTATTCATCGAGTCTTGTTGAAGTAGTTGAGATTAGGATGGTTTGAGTATAGTAGATGTATGTTGAAAGATGAGACAGGCTTTGAGTCATTTGGTAATTGGTGTATGTGGTCATTGTTCAGATCTGTTTTGATGTTAAGGTTGTGAGGTCATGGTCAAACTCTTCTTCTTCCTTTCTGTTTAAATCGCTAGGTCAAAGTCTTTGAGTCAAGTCGCTAGCTCAATGTTTCCGACCATCTTCAAGGAAACCCAGAAAAAAGTGACTAAAACTGCTTCATTTACCCAGTTTGACCAAAGTTTGACCACCAAAAATCTGACCAAATTGACCACATAATTTACACAAGTTTGGAACAAAGAATTCACAAATATGAATATGTTAAGTTGGTAACTGACATGGACCAAAAAGAGACACAAGACTGAAATAAACTTTGATAGACCAGATGTCTTGTTGACCAAAAAGAAGGATACAAGAACCTGTTTAAAACTGTTTAACCTCAAGACATGGAAAAAATATTCACCAAGATAACGTAAAAAAAAAAAATCAAAACATAAATCAAAACCACAATAACCATGGTATTTAAAACCACACAAATCAAAGAAACACAACAACCTTGGCTCGTACCATTTGTAGGATCGATATATTATTGTGTTGATGATTCGGATGGTCGTGGATGATCAAAATACATGTTTGCCATTTTAGAGAGAGAAAGTAGAGAGAGGGAGTTTCTTGCTAGAGAGTTGCTTTGTAAATTTTAAAATGTTAGATTGAGAAGCTCCACCCCTTCCATGGATGGAAGGAGTATTTATACTTACAGACACAACGACCTCCTATCGGCCTGTGGATCAGGTATACAGTGGGTAAAGACCCGTCCTACCTCCACGGTGTTACACTACGCTAAACTAAACTAATAACTAACTAATAAACTTATAAATAACGTAAAAAACGACAAATCTACGAGCTAACATATGCTAGACCATTATTGGGGTGACCGACTCTTTAACATGGCATTTCCAATTCCTAACAAACTTCCTCAATATACTTCTCCACATTATCCATGAGATGGATAAGTTTCTATGAACATGCTAATTTCCATTCCAAAGTGTCTCTTGAAAGACATTTCACCATGTCTTGATCATAATCGATGTAAATTCCCACCGATGAATGATCAAATTGGTTGTGGATCACTTGAAGTGCAAAGACCGAACTATCCTTTTGAACCTTTTGTTTGTCAAGTTGTTGTTCCAATTGTTCTACATTCAATAGTAGTGTTCCCGTTAATGTGGATAAATCATGACGGAAAAGGGCATTGCATGTTCGTTCCATTGTTATAGGTGTGAGTACCATGAGGTGTGAGTGAAGTTGTTGATAAGGAACAATGTTACTTTCCTTAAGCATGGCATTCTGTAGCCTAAATAGGTGCAATTCTCTCTCTTCAGACTCAGAACACGAAGATCTCACATCCTCATTGATTGATTCAATCATCTTTAACCGCTCGATGTAGCATACATTATCATTGTTGTCCACAACATCATACAATTTAAGTACTTCGAAATCACTAAATCGAGTGTAAGACATGAGGTTCTTTGTATACTAGATTTTACAAGTCTATGATTTAAACCGAGAAATAGAATCTTTCGGGATTTTACAAAATCAAGAAGAAACCGTTAAGCAATGACCAATAGAACGTGTGTTAGGACCGAAAACTATAAGATTTATGTGGTTTGAGGTCGGGGTTGATGGAAGAAGATGAAGATCTTCATCCTTTTAGTGAGAGAAACTAGAGAGGGAGGATGAACACAAAGATATCTTGAATAAATGAAAACAATACAACTAACCTAATGATTCACCTCACCCTCATGGAGAGTCATGAGGGGTATTTATAGGCTCTATATGCTACAACTTTGCCACTTAAACGATACTAGTCCCTATGGGCAAAGTATACTACGATCTAGTCCATTCACGTGGGTGACGTTATCTTTATAAAAAGCGAGGCTAACAGCCTCCTCCAAGATAGCGTCACACGTGAATGGTTACAATGAGACCTATAAATACAAAACAAAGTAAATTACAATAGTAATGAACAATGTTGACTTTGTTGAAGCGCAGAGTCTCAGAGTCTAGATATCGAGGCAAACTTGAAGTTCTCCTTCCGACGATCTCGGAATTGATCTTTGGCTACCGACGGCACAAATTCTTGTAGCTCAACTTCAATCAGAACGGTCTAGTTAGGTTATTTCTCCTCCTAACTAGTGAGCCTTTTTCTTTTCTCGCCCTCCCGAACCGACAACACTCTTCCAACACGTAGCGGAGAAAGTAAACTCTTGATTGTACAATGGTTGTCGTTATGGGAACATCGTAACAACATAAATCACTTAGTATTGCATCCAAGTTGGTAAAAGGCCCCGATGTACACACACTACTTCTCCTTCTTCGGTCTTAAGCACAAATCCTTTCGTAATCCAATTACAGAAGAGGAAATACCAATTTCTCCCTCCTGTTGGTTGCGAGCTATCGGAATCATCATAATCTTGTGTACATGACGTATTACCTTTTTCTTGATGCAATATTAACATCATAGCTTGATCAAAATTTTGTGAGAATATGTCGCAAAAATACTCTCAATACGTCTCTCAAACCAACCTTAAAACGAATCTCCTTTGAATTCACCGGCTGATTGTAATGACCACATAATGGAGAAAACCCGATACGACTGACTTGAAAAGGAAGTAAACATCCCAACTTTGTGACTTACTGCTTGTTCTAAATATTTGAGCAATCTACAACGCCGTGTGACACTGAGCACTACAACGTAACTCCTTAAAGTGATGGTTATACACTGTGAGCACTACAACGTAACTCCTTACATCAGTTATAACCAGATTGTTAAATTTCATAATGTGCTCCAACAAGTTATCTTGAGACATGCATCTAACCAACCAACGTCTCAACGATAAAGAAGTCCACCCGTGAGATATCACTTCAATTCCGCATCAATAATACCGTACAAAAACCCCGTAGTCATTTTTTCAGATCTTTGTTCAAGCCGTGAATAATGTATCCTTCCGTGAAAATTATAACCGACCAAAATATCTCTCAATGACAACAATTATCAAATTTTGTATCAAAAATGAATTTTGGATAACAAAATTCTTTACAGCTTGTGTTGCATACCACGTCAGCCCACACATTTAAATATAATCCAAGGCCCAGTTATCTAAATTGAAAAGCCCAAATCCAGTCCATGTTCGGTGAAAGATTCATGTCTCAAAACAAATGCCCGAGGCCCATCCATTCCATACACAACCGGTTATATAAAAATAAAACCACTTAACCCTAAAACATATCCTCAAATATTACGCACCATACTTCTCACACCTACCGATAATAACGTTTCACCTCCCAAATCGTAGAAAGAAAAACGATCACCTCTCTTTCATATCCACTCATCAATCTCAAACCGATCATCACATAATTAACCTCAAAGTCAAATCTCACAAACACAAACTACTATACCGAGCCTTGATTATCTATTACAGCTCAATTCCGAATCAATAAGGTGTTTTAAAGGCTTCAAGATCCTTAAATAGGGTCTCGAGTAAGGATTATGTTGTGGGCTTTGTTTTGATTCTTTAACGAAATAAACAAAAGGAGATAACAATATTGTTATATTATTTCTTTGTCTTCGAATAATATCACAATAAGATCGATGAATAAATTGATTCATTTGAAATAATCTTGAAAAGATTACAAAAAAACGAATCAAAACTGAGATTAGATGATTTTTTTTTGTTTTTTTGATAACGAGTTGTTTGTTTGATTGGAGTTGAGATGGTGAGGTTTGTTAAATGATGAAATGATAGGATAGATTTGGGATTTGTTGGAGTTGGTTTTTTGGAACTGTTAAAATGTTTTTATGGACTGATGATGGTGAATGAAACCTGAGGTCGAGATTTGTGATTTTGGTATATGGTAGTTGTCGTTGTGGTTTTGGTCTTTTTTATGGGTAACTTTTCTTATGCGTAGACTCTGCTTCAAAACCTTATGCGTAAGGTCAGGCTTACGCGTAAAGGATGGTCTTATGCGTAAACAGGGTCTTACGCATAAAGCTTATGCGTAAAAACCTTACGCGTAACTTTTCTTACGCATAACTTCACAATTATGTGTAAATACCTCTGTAGATGCTCCTTATGCGTAAGTTTAGGGTTTTGACCCTTTGACCATTTTTCCGGCGAGTTTTTCCGACCAAGTTTCCGACAATCTTCATAAAAAACCCAGAAAACATCAATAAAGATGCTTCTTTTGACCAGTTGGACCATGAAAACTGAAGGTTTGACCACTTTTGTTTCACGTTTATTGGTACAAAAAAGTCATAAAACTGAATAACTAGTTTGGACCAGTTTAGACCAAGACAGATATGATAACATGTATGACCATGACATTTTTGAACCAAAAATAAACATAACATGTAAAAACTGCTTACCCAAAAACACGGAAATTTTTTTCGACCCACAAAATAATACCAAAACAAGAAAACATGTATAAAAAAAACCGACATAAATCATCAAAGCATAACTATGGCTCTATACCACTTGTTAGGACCGAAAAACTATAAGATTTATGTGGTTTGGAGGTTGGGGTTGGTGGAAGAAGATGAAGATCTTCATCTTTTTTAGTGAGAGAAACTAGAAAGAGGGAGGATGAACACAAAGATAACTTGAATGAATGAAAACAATACAACTAACCTAATGATTCACCTCACCCCTCATGGAGAGTCATAAGGGGTATTTATAGGCTCTATATGCTACAACTTTGCCACTTAAAAGATACTAGTCCCTATGGGCAAATTATACTACGCATCTAGTCCAATTCATGTAGGTGACGTTATCTTTATAAAAAAGCGAGGCTAACAGTCTCCCTCCAAGATATCGTCACACGTGAACGGTTACAATGAGACCTATAAATACAAAACAAAGTAAATTATAATAGTAATGAACAATGTTGACTTTGTTGAAGCGCAGAGTCTCGTAGTCTAGATAATCGAGGCAAACTTGAAGTTCTCCTTCCGACGATCTCGGAAATTGATCTTTAGCCGACAAGACAAATTCTTGTAGCTCGAACTTTAATCAGAACGGTCTAGTTAGGTTATTACTCCTCCTAACTAGTGAGCCTTTTTCTTTTTCTCGCTCCTCCTGAACCGACAACACTCTTCCAACACGCAGCGGAGAAAGTAAACTCTTGATCGTACAATGGTTGTCGTTCTAGGAACATCGTAACAACATAACTCACTAAGTATTGCATCCAAGTTGGTAAAAGGCCCCGATGTACATACACTACTTCTCCTTCTTCGGTCTTAAGCACAAATCCTTTCGTAATCCAATTATAGAAGAGGAAATACCTATTTCTCCTTCCTGATGGTTGCGACCTATCGGAATCATCATACTGTTGCGTACATGACGTATTACCTTTTTCTTGATGCAATATTAACATCATAGCTTGATCAAAATTCTGTGAGAATATGTCGCAAAAATACTCTCAATACGTCTCTCAAACCAACCTTAAAACGAACCTCCTTTGAATTCACCGGCTGATTGTAATGACCACATAATGGAGAATACCGATACTACCGACTTGAAAAGGAAGTAAACATCCCAACTTTGTGACTTCATCGCTTGTTCTAAATTTTTGAGCAATCCACAACGCCGTGACACGAAAGCACTACAACGTAACTCCTTAAAGTGATGGTTACACATCGCGAGCACTACAACGTAACTCCTTACATCGCTTATAACCGATTGTCAAATTTCATAATGTGTTCCAACAAGTTATCTTGAGACATGCATCTAATTAACCAACGTCTCAACGATAAAGAAGTCCACCCATGAGATATCACTTCAATTCCGCATCAATAATACTGTACAAAAACCCCGTAGTCATTTTTTCAGATCTTTGTTCAAGCCGTGAATAATGTATCCTTCCGTAAAAATTATAACCGACCAAAATACCTCTCAATGACAACAATTATCAAATTTTGTATCAAAAATGAATTTTGGATAACAAAATTCTTTACAGCTTGTGTTGCATACCACGTCAGCCCATACATTTAAATATAATCCAAGGCCCAGTTATCTAAATTGAAAATCCCAAATCCAGTCCATGTTCGGTGAAAGATTCATGTCTCGAAACAAATGCCCGAGGCCCATCCATTCCATATACAACCGGTTATATAAAAATAAAACCAATTAACCATAAAACATATCCTCAAATATTACGCAGTCATACTTCTCACACCTACCAGATAATAACGTTTCACTCTCCCAAATCAGAGAAAGAAAAAACGTATCACCTCTCTTTCATATCCACTCATCAATCTCAAACCGATCATCACATAATTAACCTCAAAGTCGAATCTCACAAACACAAACTACTATACCGAGCCTTGATTATCTATTACAGCTCAATTCCGAATCAAGAAGGTGTTTTAAAGGCTTCAAGATCCTTAAATAGGGTCTCGGGTAAGGATTATGTTGTGGGTTTTGTTTTGATTCTTTAACGAATTAAAGAAAAGGAGATAACAATATTGTTATATTATTTATTTGTCTTCGAATAATATCACAATAAGATCGATGAAGAAATTGATTCATTTGAAATAATCTTGAAAAGATTACAAAAAAATGAATCAAAACTGAGATTAGATGAATTTTTTTTTGTTTTTTTTTTGATAACGAGTTGTTTGTTTGATTGGAGTTGAGATGGTGAGGTTTGTTAAATCATGAAATGATAGGATAGATTTTGGATTTGTTGGAGTTGGTTTTTTGGAACTGTTAAAATGTTTGTATGGACTGATGATGGTGAATGGAACCTGAGGTCGAGAGTTGTGATTTTGGTATATGGTAGTTGTCGTTGTGGTTTTGGTATTTTTTATGGGTAACGTTTTTCTTATCGTAGACTCTTCTTCAAAACCTTATGCGTAAGGTCGCTTATGCGTAAGGATGGTCTTATGCGTAACAGGTCTTATGCATAAAGCTTATGCGTAAAACCTTATGCGTATCTTTTCTTACGCATAACTTCACGCTATCGTAAATACCTCAGATGCTCCTTATGCGTAAGTTTAGGGTTTTGACCCTTTGACCAATAAAGATGCTTCTTTTGACCACTTGGACCATGAAAACCAAGGTTTGAGCACTTTTGTTTCACGCTTATTGGTACAAAAGTCATAAAACTGAATAATCTGTTTGGACCAGTTTAGACCAAGACAGATATGATAACATGTATGACCATGACATTTTTGAACCAAAAATAAACATAACATGTAAAAACTATTTACCCAAATACACGGAAAAAAAATTTTCCGACCCACAAAATAATACCAAAACAGTAAAAAAACATGTATAAAAAAAACTGACATAAATCATCAAAGCATAACCATGGCTCTATACCACTTGTTAGGACCGAAAAACTATAAGATTTATGTGGTTTGGAGGTCGGGGTTGGTGGAAGAAGATGAAGATCTTCATCCTTTTTAGTGAGAGAAACTAGAGAGAGGGAGGATGAACACAAAGATAACTTGAATAAATGAAAACCATACAACTAACCTAATGATTCACCTCACCCCTCATGGAGAGTCGTGAGGGGTATTTATAGGCTCTATATGCTACAACTTTTCCACTTAAACGATACTAGTCCCTATGGGAAAAGTATACTACGCAGCTAGTCCAATTCACGTAGGTGACGTTATCTTTATAAAAAAGCGAGGCTAACAACGTGTTAAGATGACTGATGGCTCGACACAAGATAGACGATTGTGTGTTAGGACATATGATAGTTTGTACAATTAGCTGTGATGTTGTTCGGTTTAGATTTGGATTGGTTGATGCACGTTTTTACGGTGAATTTTAGGTCTAAAAACTTAAAACCTCAATAACTTCCTTTCGGAGGGGATTTGGGCCTCGAAAAATTCGTTTCACGACTTTGTGGTGGTGTGTCACAATATTTAGGCTGTTCCGTTCGTTTTGACATGTATTTCGCTGAAAACGGAGTTACGGTTCAAAAGTTATGGCCGTTTGAAGTTTTGACGTAAAAAGTCAACTTTGGTCAAGCCGCAAGTGATCAAATCGCAAGTAGTCAAACCGTAAAAGTCAAAACTCAGTTTTCTTGATCAAATCACAGTGGTCAAATCGCAGTGGAGACAACTCGCAGTACAAGACAACTCTCACCCTATTTACCAACTCGCTTAAACGACAACTCGCTTAACAGACAACTCGCATAAAACACAACTCGCATAGGCTGACACCTCGCAGTACAAGACAACTCGCACCCTGTTTACCAACTCGCACCTTAGACAACTCGCAGTCAAGACAACTTGCAGCCAAGACAACTCGCTTAAATGACAACTCGCTTAAAGCACAACTCGCATATAAGAAATGCACAACGAGACCACTTTTCAAAAAACACCACTTTTCAATCCAAAAACAACTCAACCACTATGATTCAACCTTCTAAACCAAAACCTAAACACTTATAATGATTCTAAACACAAAAGTACAATTAAAATCCAAACTTTAACACAAGAAATGATCCAAATGATGTAAACTACTCTAAACTCATTCAAACCCAAAAACCTTATGAAAACCACTAGAAATCCAAGAACATGAAAGATGAGTGATCAAACCATGGCTCTTGATACCATTTGTAACATATTGGTTTTCATAAACACATCACATAACACAATATGGTTCGAATAGTTTAAGGTTCTAGAGAAAGTGGAAGATGGGAGCCTTTCTAGAGAGAGAAAGTAAACAAAAGAAAGAAAGGTTAGATTGAGTGAAAGGTCCAACCCTATACCTTGGGAGGTAGAGGTATTTATAGTTACATACTACACGCCTTTCTTCTGACCGTGGATCGTGCATACAAGGGTAAAGACCCGTCCGTCCTCCACGGTGTTGCTCTAAACTAAATAACTAGCTAAATAACGAATGTCTACGAGCTAACATATGCTAGACTAGAGTTGGGGTGACCGACTCTTCACTATGGATTTTCTAAATCCCAACATTACTTGCTTTCTTTACTTGCATTACTTATAGATCTATATTCTCTATCCATCCATACAATTTCACCTAACATCGAATCTAAAGTTTTTGAAAATAAGTTAAAATCAGCAAAACTATTCAACCCCCTTCTAGTTTTCCACAAATAAGAATGTGAAGCGACAAGCATTTACTCTCGACCAGCATTCCCTTTTAGTAAACAGTAGTAGTTGCTTAGTGGGGTTATGTAAATACGTGTCAAGCATCTTATGGAATACGTACAATGAAGTATATCTTCCATTTTCCGTCAAGCTTATTTTAGTGAACAGTTCTTTCAACTGTTCACTGCTTTTCAGGAACTCATACACTGTTTGACTTATCACCAAATACATTTTATCCCGCTCAATTGCATCTTTGAAAATTCCCACCTAAACGCACCAGTGACTAAGAGCTATGCTTTGTTGGTAGTTAGAGAGCTGAGAGGTTCATCTAGGGCTGAGCATCGGTCAAAAACCGAACCGAACCGACAAAACCGAAAACCAAAATTCATGAAAAACCTAAACTGAAACCGAACCGACGGGCCGTCGGGTCGGTTCAATTTTGTGTCGGGCAGTCGGTTCGGTTCGGTTTAGATGTATTTAGGTATGTTTTGTCGGTTTGGGTCGAATCAACCGACCAAACCGAAAACAGTAAAACATGAAACGAAACCGAACCGACGGGCCGCCGGGTCGGCTCGGTTTTTCGATTTTTTGTCGGTCGGTTCGGTTTGGACCTTTGATGCTCAAATTTCGTGTTCATCAGTATTGTTAGCCCCGAGAGCGCTTTCTCCTTTAGCATAAGTTCTTTACATACTAGCTGACCTACATCAGCTAGTGAGTATATCTTTAAGTAATCTTCGACTTCCTTGATGATGTATTTGACTTGAACATTGCTGAGGTTGCTCGTTGATTTCATTATCAGCGAGTCTTTGAGTTGCTCTCTTATTTCATTATCAGAGAGTCTTCTTTACTTAGACTAATTTATGTTCAAATCCTAGTCAAAGACCATTGGGAACTGAATTGGCCCAATAATCTCCCCTTATTTGGATATAAATTATGCTAAGCTTAAATTATTGTAAATGAGCACACAACTGCTTCTTACACATTATTAATAGAGACTAGATAAACAAAAAGGATAATTTTATTAGGGGTTACATTGATGATTTTACAAGTTTCAAACTTCTAACTCCCTAAGTTGCCGCTCTGCCTATTCTTTATCATCTCCGACTTCAATCTCCCAATGCAATGTCTATGCGAATTCTTGTACAAACACCGAGTCTATCTTTAATCTTGTTTAAGTCTAATCATTGAGTAGATGCTAGATTGAACTCACTTTTCCTCTTAAAGCATAGGCCATTGAATTTTTGATAAAGAACACACCAACTTCATTTTTCAATAACCCACCATCTACCCTCAGAACTCCTCGGTGGTAAGAGATTCATGTGACTTCTATGATGGGCTCTTCAAGAACTAGTGTTTTAAGAAGCTGGAATCTCTTTCTTTTCTTCTCTATAGGTTTCCTTTTCCTCAGAGTTGGTAGGTTAAGCTGACTTAGTTCAGGTGGATGATGAAGACCAAGTCTGTCAGGTGAATCTCTGACCCATTTGAGCTTGTTAGCCAGATTCTTCTTAAGTGCATCAGCAACTTTTGACTTCAGTTTTCTTGCCCAGTTATGAACCTCTATCCATTCAGTGAACCCAAGACTCTTTAGAGTATAGTTAGAAATAACATCAATGTTTCTTAGTTCATGATTTCTGCTTAATTCAATAGTTGTTGTTTAGGTTGTGGCATATGTTGGGACACTTTGTCTTTTGGCTGACTGTGGAATTGTGTTTTGAACATGTAGGTGTAGACCATATTGACTCCCTTTTAGACTTTCCCGCAACATTTGATCCAAGTAAGTTGTCATGCCACATGTGATTGCATGGTGTAGGTTCGCTTCTTCTTATGTTAGCCCGGCCCTAGAGGATGAGCGCATGACGGTAGGGTTGTGAAGTTGTCGTCTGTGACAAACCGTATTTTCCGGCTATTATTTATATCGAAAAATGCGAGTTATTTATTTTCCGTTACTATAACTCAAAACGAGAAGTCGCCTCGTGTTTTCCAAGTCCCGACACCACACGCATACCGACAACCGTAATAGTATTGGCACGAAATCTATTTTCTAATCTCAAGATAATAATAATACCATAATATTTCGTCATTCAAAACATCATTGGAAATATAAAATTTATAAAATATGGATGCTCAAAATTATTTTACGTGGAATACGTTATTTCTTCTGAGCATTTTATACAAGACGGTACACGTAATACATTTATTTATAATAATAATATTAATAATAATAATAATAATAATAATAATAACAACAACAATTATAAACCTAATAATAAATAAAATATATATAACCTACCCTTTCCCTCGCCGCCCACCTATTTATCTTTTCAGTTTCCCTGTCTTCTTTTTCTGAAAAACCAAGCGCATGCCTCTTATACTTCTGGTATACTGCTCCTTCACCTTTCCCATCCTCTAAATCCTCGCCTCCCAATTTCACCTTAAGAACCAATCGATCATACCTTTTATTTTACTTGTGGTAACCTAGCTTCATCTGTCACCATCACTCATGGTCAAACAAGAAGGTAGAAAAATCGATCCATCTCCATCAACTGTTTTTCTTCTCTCAAGGCACGGTCACGAGGGGTAATAATTGCTAAGGAGGGTTCTTCTTCATTTGAAGATCAAGAAAGGCTTGGTCAAAGTACCCTTGTTTTCCCCTTTATAATTTCTCGAATCTTAGATTGTTGTACACAAAATTCACACAAGTTCATAAATTAAAGTTGTTATAAAAGTTAAAGTTGTTTCTTTTATTTTACTTGGGATCGGATTGGAATCAGATTTGGGCGGAATTGAAGTCGAAATACTCTTGTTTTTCTTCTTGTGCAAATCGACAGCAAGGTGTAACTGAGGTTCCATTAATTTTTCCCTTGTATATTATTACTATGATTTTGATAGTCAGTCTTGTGAATATGTGTCGATCTTTTAATATAAACCTGGAAAAGGAAATTGTTTTAAATTCTTGTGTGTTGTTAAGATGGTGTGGCAATCAATAAATTTATATCTTACATCTAGATTGGCTCTTGAATGTGAAAGTGTAAAAATTCTGGAATTTCTTATTCCATCGACAATAGCTTAATTGGTATAGATTTTGGTGAGTCTTGGCTTTGTTCTTTTGAGTGTGGTCGACCCAATGTCTCAAACAAGGGTGCCCTTTCTTGTTCCCTCTTTTCTTGCAAATATCACAATAGAGTGAGTTTGGCCTTTTGACCATGTGTTAAATATAAAATATTGATTGTTACTAACTCGTTAATCAAAGTCTGGGTTGTGTTTAGTTTTGGTCACGGGTCGAAACCTCAGATTGATTTTTGTAGGGTATTAGTCATTCCTTGTCCTCGTCTTTGGGTACGCCCTGAAATATGCTTAAACTACCGCTCAAAAATTCTAATTTTAGCCGTAGACTATTTTCAAGTTGAGTTGAACATGCTTAGGGGTGTTTGTTTAGGACCAGATGGTATGAAAACCCACTTAGGGTGTTGATGCAGGTTTTACTGACCAGGTCTTAATATTTATAGTGTCTCGATATACCTATGGTCTACCCTAATGCACTAACGGGCAGTGAACCCGGTCGTGTGTAGTGTAGTAAATGGTAAAGCCGAGGTCATCCCAATAGCTATGTGTATTGGATTATTACTAAGTCTAATTGTCACAGAATAATAATGGTTTCAATAGGGTTTAATTAATTAAACTACTAATGCGTAATATAAAATAAAAGCGTATAAATGGTAAAGGGAAATCAATAGAGGAATAGTGGTGCTAACCTAGTCAATCTTCCTAGCTAGTTATGTCTACGCTACCTACTTCCAATTACTTCAAAGGGGTTAAATTCGAGAGGACATCATTTGGTTAATTCGCCTAACCTATCAAAGAAAGATGCCACCACAAGAGAAATCGAGCACATCATCATAAGTTCTCATTGTTCCGGTCCCTAAGCCTAGTCATTAAGTACCGCTACATGCTAGATTCTAAATAGTGAGTGCCCGGCCGTTAGGAACTTAGACACTACACCCCCAATTCTTAAGTTCATCCAAATGATCGGTGATTAGTTGGTCAAATCGCACAAGTAGAAAGGGTCGTCATTGGCCATATTACCATTCTGTCTCGGTCCGCTCACCTAGGGTCACTTGGTCATATCTCCTAGGCAATTGGCCTCTATCGCCATTCAAAACTACCGAACCAAGGGTGACTACCAAAGAACTATGCATGCATACACTTAGAAATAATTGTACGGAAGTAAAGGTAAACGCAAACAAAACAATTATGAATCATAACTAGGCTAGCACCAAAGGGTGCTTAGCCGCTCATATTAATCATGAAAATCAATTTAATATTCAAAAGTACGAAATACATGTATTGAAAGTAAAATAAATAATAAACGCTAAATCTTATCGTAATGGAGTGACTTCTCCTTGAAACACTCCAGATGCTCCCTAGACCGCCTCTAGCTTTTACCACGCTCGTGAGTGTTTTGTGTGCAATGGGATGCTTTGAAATGCCGGAATTGTGGGGTATTTATAGGCAGTGTCGGGTTACTGGCGTAACCAATAGAGGAGTTACGCCAGAACCTTCTATTTCTTCAGAATGCACTAGATCGCTAGTTACGGCGAACCTTATAAGTGGTTACGCCGTAGTCTTCAATAAACTTCGGTTACGCCGTAAGTGATGCGAGAGTTACGGCGTAAGTATCGTGACGTGGAACCTCTTTTGACCTAATGGAGTTACGTCAGAACCTTTGGGAAGAGTTACCAGAACCTCTTGATAAGTTGGACTTACGGGTCACGCAATAGTGACGGCGAATGTGAGAGACGAGTTACGCCAGTAAATTCTTCAAAATAGGCATATTGTGATAAATCTTTAGTAATGTTTCCATTTCCGCCTCTTTAGCTCCAATGCTCATAATTTACCCGAAAGTGGAAAACAATGGAAAACAACAGTAAATCCATATAAATGATATAAATAACGAGCATTATCGGAGAAATTGACACTTAATATTCGTGACTATTTGATGTTATCAAATATCCCCCACTTGAACTCTACTTGCCCTTAAGTAGACCTTATTAGATAGATTCCTAAAAGATATCTCCCAAAACACGGAAAATATGAGTTTACAAATCCTTATGCTAGAATAAAACAAAGCCGAACACCTCACGAAAGGGGAACAAACACTCAAATCTCTCAACTATTCTAAGTGTCAATTTCGGGTGATCACCAATTGCACACCATAGCATGTATTCTATCATAAGCTTGGCGGTTACACAAATCTCCACCACTAGAGTTAAGGGCTAAACAATTCTCGAAGGCAATATGGGTAGACACGACAAAGGTTAAGGGGTGACTTGTCATTACTAACATGTCACGGCGAAGTGGAGAAAATCAATGATACATGACCAAATCCATGGCCAAGACACCAAAGATTGCTCGTTGCATCACCTAGACATGCTTCATGACTAAAGGGTAGGATAAGACATGGGATATATAATAGGTGTAAAATGAAAAACAAGCAAATAGTCTAAATCTATAACCAAGTCATCACCACTTACCGTCCGCCCAAAGTTCAAGCTTAGAAGTCTAGAGACCGGATCATGAAATGCAAGGTAGATGCGCCATTAGAGGACGCCGTGATGGGCATACTACCTTTCCTTCTTCATTGGCAAAACCACCAAATCCAATCTTCAAATGTGACCGAGGTGGCCTCCTCGATACTAATCAATAAAGCTTACTACTATAGTGCTTATAACATCGCACTTTACAATATCATAACTCAATCAACTTTTTTTTTCCGAATCATCATCATTTTTTTTTCAACATAACATAATAACATAACATCCCCCCACTTGAGATGAACAATGGGAATTCGGGGGGTCTTCAATGATCTTCATAAATGTTGTCGATGAAAGCGTGATTTCCAAATCTTTCCACTCGAACCTTGAACTTAGGCAAATGATGACTTCCCAATCACAAATAAAGACTACAGGGTAGGCTAAGGTGTATAGGTGTAACGAAACAATATATTGGGTTGACAAAATGAAAGGAATGGCTCAAAAGGGTGTATTTAGGGGTATCTTGCACTAAAGGGGAGTGCAACAAAAGGGTTTCACATGGGGGTCGAAAAGTCGAGGTGACTAATCGATAGACTCACAATGGTAGGCTGTTTGGGTGATAATCCTATAATATTGCCTTCTAAAACCGAAAAGTCCAAATACATCGAGCTAACTCAACATACCTCGCCTATGGTCTCGAAATGATGCAAAGGCCAAGTTCTAAAGTTTACAAGCTACCAAAGACACTCATAATTTGGTGGATTTGGGGTAAAATATTGGAAACGGATAAGGCTAATCTCACCATGTAATGTCAAGGGTTGTATGTGCTCGGCTAAGGTCTAATCTAGTTAGGTTCGGAAAACATGTCAAAATTTTCAAAATAAACTAGAAAAATGAGGCTAAATAAAGTTCAAGAGATAATTCTACTCCCGTCCCCCACTTGAATTGTACAAAGTCCCTTTGTACTAGGCATTAAAATAAAGGTGAAGAGAAAGGTAGAATTAGGTGAGAACTTCCCCAAATTTGCTCCAAAAGAAGAAGGCTCACGAGAAAGAACCGTGCCTTCGTTTAGCGTCATGAACAAACTTCAATCCACGAAATCACAATACCGACAAGCATAATCCTAAAAAGAAAAAAAACAAAATGAAAACAAACCTAACTCACTTTCGTAGGAATCACGGTTGCATTTAGCGAATGCAACAAGTTTTAAACCACTTGGTGTCCCAAGTGGACGAGTGAAGTCTCGTGAGGGTTTACAGAGAACATACCCACAAAGTTGATTTAAAACTAATACAAGGTCACCGTGTTTTTAAAATGAAAGAATTAAAGTAGAGAGAGTTACGTCAGAACTCCCATGAGGAGTTACGCCAGAATCGAAAAACCTGTATGAGTTGTGAAGCGAATAGTTACTACAGAACCACCGAGATGGAATTACGCCAGAATTGGCAATCGTCAAGAATTTCTGCCGCTAAAATGTTGGTTATGTTAGGATTTAGTAAATCCGGTTATTAAAGAGTCATTCATCTCAAGTATATGTAATCATTAAAGCTCGTAGTCGAGATTATTATAAGTTAAGTAGTACTTATTTTATGTAACACCGTGGAGGACTGGACGGGTCTTTACCCATCAGATGCCCGATCCACAACCCGATAGGTGGCGATTTATGTAAAGATTATAAATACTCTCTACCTTCCAAGGTAGAGTTGAGCTCATAATAAGACTTTTCTTTCTCTCACTAAAGTTTCCTAAACCTCTAACTTTCTCTCTCTAGAACTCTTTATACGCCTACTTTGTGTTTGGTTTGATGTGTATGTGAAATCCAATATGTTACAAATGGTATCAAGAGCCATGGTTTGATCATCTCTTACATATCTTTGAATTTCTAGTGACTTTTAGGTGGTTTTAGAGTTTGAAAAAGATTAGTGGTTTTTGCATCATTTGGATCATTTCTAGTGTTAAAGTTTGAAACTTGTGTGTAGTTTTGTGTTTAGAATCATTGTATGTGCTTGGGTTTTGATTTGTTAAGCTTGAATCATCGTGGTTGGGTTGTTTTTGGATTGAAAAGTGATGTTTATGTGTTTTACTTGCTAGCGACTTAAGCCACGGACAAGTTTTCTTGGTAGCGACTTGCTTTGTATTTTGGTAGCGAGTTGTAGTTGAAGGCCTTAGCGAGTTGAGCTAGCGACTTGTCTATTGAGACAAGCCGACAAACAAGACACTTAGTGGAGTCTCCACTACGGTAGCGACTTGGTGAAAGTTAGCGACTTGTACTTAAGTTTGTTAGCGACTTGGTGTTAGCGATTTGGTGCTTAGCGAGTTGCTCTTTAGCGACTTGACAACTTAGCGACTTCTCACAAAATTTTGCTAGCGATTTGGTTCTTAGCGAGTTGCTCCTTAGCGACTTGACAACTTAGCGATTTGGTGCTTAGCGACTTGTTTGTCAAAATTTTACTAGCAACTTGGTGCTTAGCGACTTGGTTCAGATTTTTCTTAGCGACTTGGTTGACTTTATGCATACGGTTTTCTCTTGATTTAGTAAAATCCGTGAAAGAATCTATTTCCGGTTTAATCGAGAGAGTTATAAAATCCCGCTTAATCATCATCATGTCCACCAACGCTCCTACAATCATCTCCATCATTGTCGAGGATGTCCAAGCACCGGTTCAGATTCTCATCCACCCATGCTTGATGTAATCGACTATGACTCTTGGGCTCAACGAATCGATTATCTTGTCTTGGAAAGGAGAATGGAGTCAACATTCTCAAATCCATTGATGAAGGACCGTGTCGGGTCGAGACTACTAGAGACTTAATTGATACAAATGAAGATGGAACAATGATCTATGGAATTGATGGACCAAAGACATATGATGAGCTCGATGATAAGGAGAAAAGAGATTCGATCTCGATATCGTGGCTTCTAACATCGTACTTCAAGGTCTTCCAAAAGATATCTACAAGTCGATCAATCACAACACCGGCCAAGGCAAGTGGGATAATGTCAAGATGCTTCTCTCGTGTTACGAATTAACTATGGAAGACAGAGAATCACAACTCTATGATGAATTTGAACACTTCAAGATGAAACCGGATGAGAGTGTCTATGAGTACTATGTGAGATTCCACAAGCTTGTTAATGATATGAGGAACATCAGATGACTATGCCAAACATTCAAATTGAACTCAAAGTTTGTGAACAACATGAATCCCGAATGGCACAAGTTTGTCACCTCTGTAAAAGCTAACCAAAGGATTGAAGAATACAAACTATGAGCAACTCTATGCCTTCCTCCTTCGTAATGAGAGACATGCTATGTTTGAAAAAGGATTCTTAATCGCTTCAAAACCAACCAGGGAGAGACAAGCTCATCGAATGATTCAACCGCCTTCTTCTCAAACATCGAATAAAACCAAAGCCTCACAAGTCATACCCATGGGTAATGGTAATCACAAACTCATTCCCGATCCTATGTTCAAACAAGTCGATGCCGATGCACACGCTGGAAACTTCATTAATCAACTGCTCTCCGATTAGTCAAAACATGAACTCTCTTCCACACATGAACAACAATCTCGTAATCGCATCCAATCCACACAATTAAGCCACCGCCGAGATGGGAAGGTTATGGTGCAACGGTTCAAGAAAGGCGAGACGAACAAGCAAGAGGTGGAGTGGTAGAGGTTATGCCGCAAATCGAGAATAGGGAAGGAATGGAAACCGTGGTCAAGCAAAGCCAATCAAATGTTACAATTGTGGAGGTGAGGGACACATTGCAAGGAACCGCACATCGCCAAAACGCCTACGTAATGCCGAGTACTTGTGGATAAGATGTTGCTTGTGCAAGCTCGGGATAATGGTTCACTTTGGATGAAGAGGAGTTGTTGTTCTTGGTCGAGGAAATGCTAAGACATATGATGCGAGATGTGGATGAGCAACCAATTCGTGAGATAGGCCATAATCATCGAATGCCTTTCAAGTAGCCGATTGTGATGCATACGACTGATGTTGATGAAGAACCCATCGCACAAACCATTTTCATGGCTAGCATTTCTCCAATGGTCTCTCCTAAAGTCTCTTCATCACCACAAGTGGTCCATCCAAAGACAAAATCATTTCGAGGTATTAAAAGTATACGATGAAGTTGATGAGCAAAAGATACATTACGGCACAATCAATCAGATTCTTGAGTCGATATTGAAAATATGGATAATATTAATGTTGTCCCATATGATCAATATGTGAAACAAAGTGAAAGTGAGATTGTACCAAGTGATGTATCTTATGCAATCAATAATGATTATGTTTTGATGAATTCACCGCATGTGCCCTCGATGATTCTCATCTCTCGAATCGAATGCCTATAAAGAACGTGTTGCTATTTATGAACAACGTGCAAAATTTAAGTGACCACCCGTGAGCGGTGAAATGGATGACCAAATGCGTATAACTATTAGAAAAGTAGGTTTAGATAAGAAGTATTAAAACAAGAGTTAAACTCCTTACAAGAAAAGCTTTCTAAAGCGCTAAGCAAAACAAGAACTTCAAGAAAATGTTAAATGCTTAAGCAAGAATTCAAAGGTAAGGAATCAAAACTTTTGAATGATTTTTCTAATCTAAAACCTTGAAAAACAAGCTTGAAAATAAGTTGTATGTACAAGGAAATACCATTCGATCGCTTCACTTAATCACTAAGCATAGAGTCTTAAGCGATAAGCATAGCATTCCTTTGTTGAGGAACCAAATCCGAGAGGTCATTAAAAAGGCTAGAAATGCTCATAAGGTTCTTTATGATGGCAATGAAATCCTTAAGCCTAGACAGAAACCTAGTTGCGTTGAGTGCACTAAGGAAGATAAGAAATCAGATGAAGTCACTAGGGATAAGATGAACAAGAAACTAGATGATCCAAAATGCAAAGAGAAGAAAATAAATATCACACCCCATGATTACAAGAAGGAGAATTGGATTTCCTTGAACATGTTTAAGCCTCAGACATTGTTAACACCCGAACAAGTGTTACGGAAAAGGATTTAGATAAGCAAAAGTAGAGAATCTTGTTGTAACTAACCCCCTTTAGGAAAATGCCTTGAAAGAATCGTGTATCCTCCCAATACACCAATGCATTTAGTTCCTAGGACTATTGCCACTAAAAGCAAGACCTTAATCACCAATATGTTATTTTTCAACTATTTGTTGATTTTGAGAAAACTTGTAAGAAAAGGATCACACCCATTGGTATAATCAAGGGTAAAGGGTTTTGAGCAAACAAAAGAATGTTATTTAATCAAGTCATGCCTTTCTTTAAACAACTAAAAGATCATTTTGAAAGTCTTAAAAGGGAATGAATTTAGACATTAAAGAAATGGAAAAGGAATTTGATGCAATGATAGTTGAGGTTAGTGACTATGAGCGAGCGCTAAAATATAATGAGATTGAGAGGAAGAACTTGCATACATTGAATGAGACTCTTATTCTTGAATGTGTTGCTCAAGATGTGTTTTCATCGCTACAAATTGTTCCATTAATGCTTCTCAATTTCATGAATTATCTGTTGCTCTGAAAGTCTCCCATGATCGTGTCATTGAGCTTGAAAAGACTAATTCTAAACTAAATGAGAAAATTGAACTGGATGATCACGACAATTTGGTTAAACATTTTTCTAAACTTGAGGTCGAGCATTTTAATTTACAACTAAAATATCAACATCTTAAATAAAATGTCAAAACTTCAAATATCAAGACATCCTCAGATGCTCCAGAGTTTGATGCAGTTTTTCAAATTAACAAACGGGATGAACAGATTCAAGCTCATTGTAACACGATCAGAAAATTGAAAGCCCAAATATCTCAATTAAAGGGTCAAAAGAACAATGTGACTGATTCCCAAATGCCTCCCCTTTTAGATTCTCAGAATTCTCAAACGTTTCATCTTCAAAACTTAGTAAATGCATTACAAAAGGAAAACGAAAGCTTTCTTGAAGAAAATGAAAAGATTAAACGTCATTTCAATGAGTTATTTAAATCAAGAAAGGTCACTCGTAACAAAAATACCGAAGAAATAGCTTCATTGCAAAAGGAGATAGAGAATCTAAAGAGCCATGTAAAAGGGAAAATGCCAATGGCCAATGGGGAGAATGGTGGATCAAAGGTAAATGTTTGTAATAAATATGCTTTGTCTGTGAAATATGTTCCTCCTCATCTCAGGAATAACAAACTTGCTATTCAAACATATTTCTCATCCCTTAAGGATTGTCTAGAATGTCTCCGTGAGATTGTTGAAGAGGATAAGTTAGAAAAACCACTTGACAATGCAATTGGGCATGCATGCTTATATGCCAAAAGATCTCAAGAAATTCTAGAATGCTTATTCACAATATGCCCTAAGTCTTTAGGTGAGCGAGTTAATCCTTTGATTCCGTGTTCTATGCCTAGTGCCAAGTATGATATCCATTCGATGCCTGATGTTTTGAATGTGAACTGTAGTATACCTTCAAGTAGTTCAGATTCCAGATCTGTTAAAGCTAAGAAAGCGAACTCTAGTATGCCTTCTAAGAGTACAAATCCCAAAGACTTCTAGTGTTAAGAAAGTGAACCTTAGTGTGCTGCATGTAATTCGATCCCATCACATCTAAACAGAGATGCAAAGAGTAGCAAAACCAACTAATGTTCCCATTCCCTCTACAGAGTAATCGGTGACATTAAAGCGAGCATGTCAAAGTCTCAAGACAACACAAGGAATGATAGGACCTCAAGCTAAGAATGTGCACTAGAAGAGTAGAAGACCAACCTAGGAACTTTAAGCTTGTGTCGAATAAAACGAATCGTGTTGATTCTAGTATTAGCCATAGGCGCATCGTAATTAATTCAATTCGATACTATTTGCAAACCTTGTAATGATGTCTCGCTAAATTGCTTTCTAATCATGAATGTGGTGTGAATGTTTTGTCTAATGTCACATACCCCGCTAATATTGCTAATGAAAAAATCATGATAAAAAGGCTAAAAGGCGAGGCGAAAGAGAGTTAGAAAACAAGGAAACCCACAGAAGAACATTTAGTAAGATAGGTTATCAATGGATACCTTTTGGCTATAAGGTTAATGAGTCAATGCCCACTAGAAAATGCATGCCTCTCGGTAGAACTATTCCTTAAGAAGTGAACATACTTTGAATAGGGCAAATCTGGACACTAGTATCGCATCTATTCATAATGATTCCATTGCCTCAATTTCGATATGAATGTTTCTATTTCGATGCGGGTGTTCCAATCATCGTCACTAACCAAATGGAACCCATTCTTGCATGGGGATCCCAATTATCCGCTTATCCATTCTTGTCTCGTGTTCAACCGCAGATCGCTCAAATCGCTACGTGGTACCGGACTCAGCTGCTCCAAGATATGATCATGGCGACCGGTCATGCTCATGAACTTCGTGAGTAAATTCATCGGAGACGATTAGATTCGGAATGACCATTTTGGAGCTATCATGGGTTATGGAGATTATGTGGTTGGTAAAAGTTTAATTTCGTGGTATATTATGTGGAAGGTCTTGGTCATAATTTGTTCTCTGTTGGTCAATTCGTGATTCCGATCTAGAAGTAGCTTTTAGAAAACATACTTGTTTCGTTAGAGAACTTGATGGTGTAGAATTGTTAAGAGGTACCCGAGGTTCAAACCTATACACCATCTCTATCGATGACATGATGAAGTCCTCTCCAATCGCTTTGTCAAAGGCTTCTAAAACAAAGTCTTGGTTATGGCATCGTCGCCTCAATCACTTGAACTTTGGTACCATAAACAACCTTTCCGTAAAGGATCTAGTCGAGGATTACCCGATTAAAATATGAAAAGATCATCTTTGCTCGACTTGTCAATTCGGAAAAGCACGAAATATGCCCACAAACCAAAACCCACAAACTCAGAATGGAAGTTCTTCATACCCTTCATATGGATCATGCGGTCCAATGAGAGTGCAAACTATTAATGGGAAGCGATATGTGTTAGTAGTGGTTGATGACTACTCCCGATTCACACGGGTTATGTTTTTGAGGACAAAGGACTAAACTCCGTGATGTCATCATTAAACTTATTAAACAACTTCGATCGACTCAACAAAACAGTTCAATCGTCCGAATCGACAATGGAACCGAGTTCGTTAATAAAGTACTCAATGAATTTTATGAAAATGTTGAATCGGTCCTCAAAGAAGTGTTCTCGAACTCCTCAATGTAACGGTGTAGTTGAAAGACAAACCGAACTCTTGTAGAAGCCGCAAGGACAATGCCGATCTACTCAAAGGTTCCAATGTTTCTATGGGCTAAGCTATTGCCACCGCTTGTTACACTCAAAATAGATCTCTAATTCACACATCTCATGGAAAGACTCCATACGAACTTGTCTACAATCGAAAACCTGATCTATCATACCTTCGTGTGTTTGGTGCTTTATGTTATCCAACTAATGATGGTCAAGATTTAGGAAAACCGAGAGCCAAAGCGAGACATTGGAGTATTTGTAGGCTATGCACCAAATGTAAAAGGTTACCGAATCTACAATAAGAGAACCCGAGATATAATGGAAACAATTCACGTTATGTTTGATGAGTCGACCGGTCAAATGGCTTCGGACAATCCAGCCAGACCCGCACTTCAAAATGTTCCCATTGGTTCATCCTTGTACCAAATTCTTCTCCAAAGAACTCCATATGTACCTCCATCCAAGATGATTTAAAGAAATTGTTTGATCCTATGTTTGATGAACTCTATAAGCCAAATGCTAATGAACTGTCAATTCCCACAACAGTAGGTCGCTCATATCCTCGAGAATGAAGTCAATCCTTCCGCCTCAATATCATTAAGTCAAGAAGCACCGCCGATAACTCGCCTCATCAACAAATCATCAATCTTCGAATGTACATCATGGAACTGCTTTTGGCATCAATGATGAAGTTAATCCCTTTGCTACTCCGAAGATGCTCCATTTGAAAACATATTTGCTCTGAATCATCATCGAACCATCTTCTTCTGGAGACATCGACTCTGCTACCTCGACCCTCAACAACCGCCACATGAACACCTTAGAAAATGGACTCACGATCATCCATTAGACAACATCATTGAAATCCTCTCGTCCAATATCAACACGTAAACAACTTGCAACAGATGCCTTATGGTGATTCTTCAACTCCGTACTCTCTAGATTGAACCAAAAGATGTTAAACCGCCATGAATGAAGACAATGGTTCAATGCCATGCAAGAAGAAATTCATGAGTTTGATCGACTTGATGTATGGGAATTAGTACATGCTCCAGTTGTGCTATGATCATTGCTCTAAAATGGATCTTCAAAGTGAAACTTGATGAGCATGGTGATGTCCTAAAGAACAAGGCTCGATTGGTTGCTAAAGGATCTTGTCAAAAGGAGGGTATTGACTTTGAAGAATCATTTGCTCATGTTGCTCGTGTCGAGGCAATCGTAATCTTTTGGCTAATACCGCCAAGAAGAACATGGTAGTCTATCGATGGATGTAAAGACGGCATTTCGCTGGGAATTATGTGAAAGTCCGGATTATCTTGATATTAATGCCAAGTGTTTCTCTTGAAGTGAAGTGGATTCAGAAGACTTATTCTCTTGAAGTATAATAGTGATTAATGTGTTTCTACCAAGTGTCTATTCCGTATTTAGTTTATTTAGTGTGGATATACATGAGCTTTATTAGGAAGTGATTGTGTATATCTTATTTAGTTTTATGATTATACGTTTCTTGGAAAACGGTTTAGCGATATTGTTTAGGGTTCCTTATCTATAAAAGGAACACATTAGAAAGGTTTATGTATCGATTGGAAAATTCAGTTTTAGTTAATAAAAAGATCCATAGAGGATCAAGAAGTTCTTAGTTATTTGTTACTTGTGTTTATATTCCGCTGATAAACATTAGTAGTAGAGATTGTCTTTTATTGTGCTTGTGATTACATAGGCATACATAACGATCCACGAGCTCAAGATCTATCAAGGTCTTTGTTTGTTTCAACAAGTGGTATCAGAGCCTCGTGAGAGTCTCTACGATACTAAGGACAAGTCTTTCTTAAACACCATTACAACCAACACATTATCATCATGCACGGTTCGGATGTTGATCTTGAACTCACCAACAACCAAAACTCCACTCATCTGCAACAAATCGAGTCTCTAATAGCAATGCTAAGTTTCCTTACCTTAAAAGGGAGGAATATGATCTTTGGGCTATGAAGATGCAAACGGATCTCAACATTGATTGGAATCTATGGCGGTAATTTTGAAGGGAGCAGTTTGAAGAGAACTACCACGGATCTGCGCAGTAACATGATTAATGTTCCTCCCAAAACTACGCCAAGAGTTCTTGGCGATTCGAGAGAGAAACAAAGGTCGAACTATTCTTACGCAAGCTATTCACGAGGATCACTTGAGTGATTTTCACTTTATGCATGATGCCAAGGATATATGGTTAGCTATTAAGGCGAAGTTCGGAGGGAATGAGGAGTCGAGAAGGTGAAGAAGTCCATGCTTGACAACAGTTTGGGACTTTCGGATCTCTCGAAGAGGAAGGAATTCACAAGGGCTATGATAAGTTTCACAAGATCTTAAGTCGGTTGAATCACTACGAGCAAAGCCGGATAATGATGATTGTAACTCTAAGTTTCGAGGTCTTTACCTCCATCACGGCTACATGTAAGCATAGCTTTAAAAGCTAAAGGTGGTTTGGACATGATGACCTTTGATGAGTCAGATAACAAACTTAAAGCTCTTGAACATGATGTTAGAAGCCCTTTTCGATCATCTTCTCTCGCTAGTCATCTGCATTTGTTGGAGCCTCTACTCCAAAGTCTAGCTATGGTCCAAGCCCATATCCATCTTCATCTTATCTTGCTCCTTCATCAAACTCTCTTCCTAGATCCGGTGGAATTATGGAAGATGTTTTGGTTCTTTCTTTCTTGATTATGATCCTCGGCAGGATCGCTTATGAGGATTTTGATCGGTGGATCCACTTGAATTTGAAGAGATGAAGTCGAGGTGGCGGTTGGCTATGCTTTCCATGGACATCAAGAGTTTTGAGCGAAAAGTCGGAAGAAGGTTTGGATTCAAAGGACGTGATCCAGCAAGGTTTGACAAGAGGAAGGTTAAATGCTTCACATGCCAACGGATGGGTCACTTTTCTAGAGAATGCAAAGATAGGAAAGGCGGCGATGAGACAAGATACACCTCTTATCGCAGATGTCGAAATGAGGCGAGGCGTCAAAGGGATCAACTACTTTGGTCACTCGGATAGCAATGTGGACCGGAAGCAACATGAGGAGTCCGATAACGATGGTCCCGATAATGTTGGGTTGATTGCAAGTCGTACTTGAGAAGATAGGCATGATCGATTGCCTTGATGGGCATCTCGGGTACAACACTTGTTTGTTTGGTTGTAGTGAGCGTTATAATGAACTGAAACAAGCTTATGATATTATGGAACCAAAATATAATGAATGCTATGTGGAAGTAGAAGCTTATAAACAGGCTTTAAAAACACTAGAAAGACAAAAGGTTTGGTTACAAAAGAATGAAATAGCTTATGGTGAGAAAATAGGTGTTTTAGAAAGAGATCTTGAATGTGCTACTAATGAATTAAAATGGTCTGAGAAGTTAAGAGCAGATGTAGAGTCAGAAAATCTAGAGCTTAAGGAGAAAATTAAGGAGGAAATTGCTAGGAATAATGAGTGGATGATGAATGGCAATAAATTGGCTATTCTTATTTATAGCGATCAAGCTCCCAATTCTCAAATGGCTTTAGGTTTTAAGAAATATGTTGGCTTAGAAGCTAGGGATGACACACGTAGATCTACACCAAGAGCCTAGCAAATTTTGTGAAAGAAGGTGACCTTCATGCTTTGTTCGTGGACCAATTAGAGGTAAGCACATGCCCATTGACCTTTCCACTATTAATGACTTTGATGGATCACACCATCTGTATGGCAAAAGTCAAAGACTTGCGACCCTAATACTTCTACTAATGACTTTGTCTCTTGTGTTAACAAAGTGACAAGTCCTCCAAGCAAGGTCTACAGAGTGTGATTCAAATGACAAGTCGACCTTCCCAAGTCGACCTTCCCAAGTCTACACCCCCGCTGCACCCAAGACTACCAATAAGCATGACGAGTTCTTTGAGGAATGCCCTTCCAAGACAGTTGCCTCTGAAGACTTGCTTTTTACTTCTTTGCATAATAATACTGTTAAAAACAATTCTTTTCATGATTTTGGTTTGAATGCTTCTGCTTGTAAGAATACTTCTTTTGGTTTGAATAAATCTTCTCTTCAGAAGAAATGTTTTGTGTGTGGAAGTAAATCTCATTTAATTAAGGATTGTGATTATCATGAGCAAAGAATGCGTAGGTGTGGTGACTCTAGGAATACTAGACCAATGTGGACCAATGTTAATAATATACCACCTTATGTTCCACAAGCTGCTAATTATAATACTTCTTTTCCTTGGAGAAGATCTTTTGGAAAACCATATGTGCAACCAACCAGTGAATATTTTAAAAATGGTTTTTGGCCTAGATATGTCAACCCTATGATTTGTTGGGAGAGAGTCTTGGGATCTTCTTGTCAAGACCTCGTGAGTTGTTCTTGGAATAAACAGAGACCTAAGTTTCATTGGAAACCCAAGAACAATAGTGGATCTTATACTTCTACATGGCACAACTCATATGATCCATGAAGCGGGTTCAAGTCGGCAATGACTTGAGCCTCCATAGTGTACTAATTCTTTGTATATTTTGTTGTTGTAGGATCATCCCTTAAGCATAAAGATGTTGGAATTGTTGATGATGGTTGTTCTAGAAGTATGTCGGAAACAGGGACATGATGCATAACTTTGTACCTATTCAAGGTGGAGGCAATGTAACCTTTGGAGGAAGTGATGGACGAATTCTTGGAAAAGGGACCATCAAAACACCTCACCGGACTTTGAGAATGTTTATTATGTCAAGGAACTTCAACACTTCAATTTGTTTTCGCCTCACAAATCTGTGACACTAAGAACAAAGTACTCTTCACAGAGGATGAATGTCTTGTCTTTGTCTAAAGACTTCAAACTCCCGGAAGAAACTTCAATTCTCTTGAAGGTTCCTCGTAGTCATAATCTTTATACATTCAACTTAACTAATGTCCAACCAAAGGTGACCTAACATGTTTGGTGGCTAAAGCATCGTGGATGAGTCCACTAAATGGCATGAAGGATGGCCCATGTCAATTTCAAAACCATCAACCGACTCTCTAAGTTGGGCCTAGTTCAAGGTCTTCACGCCAAAGTATTCACCAATGATCATAAGCGTGTTGCATGCAACAAAGGAAAGCGACCTGAGCCTCATATAAAGGAGTTCTGTTACAGTGAGTAACCATTATTTCGAACCTCTTGGTTGCTTCATATGGATCTGTTTGGTCCAACTAAAGTGAGAAGCATTGATCATAAATATTTTTGTCTGTGATCACCGATGGATTTAGTAAATTTTGTTGGGTATTCTTTCTAAGGACCAAAGATGAAACATCGAAGTATTGAAAGACTTCATTACCCTTATTGAGAATCGGTTGAACAAAAGGTGAAAGGAATTAGGTGTGATAATGGTACGAGTTCAAAATGCCATTCTAATAGAACTCTGCGGGTTAAAGGGAATAAAAGGGACTATAGCACTCCAAGAACCCCTCAACAAAATGGGGTGGCGAGAAAGAAAAATAGAACCTTAATAGAAGCGCAAGATCAATGCTAGCGGACTCTAAACTTCCTACCATGTTTTGAATTTGAAGTTGTTAGTACGACTTTGTTATGTACTCAATAGAGTGTCCATTACTAGACCACATCTTAAAACACCATATGAACTTCTCTTTGGAAAAGTTCCCGTTATTCATTACCTTAAACCGTTTGGTACGTCGGTGACAATTTTGAATACCGGTGATCCTTTGGGCAAATTTGATGAGAAAGTCGATGATGGCTACATTGTGGGGTATTACGCTCATAGTAAGGCATCTGAGTTTACAATGTATCGCTAAGAAGATTGAGGAAACATTGAATCTGAGGTATCTTGAAGACAAGCCTAATGTTCAAGGCCGGGGTCATGTTTGGTCATTTGATCTTGACTACTTGATGATTACTTGGGTTATGCTAGACATAAGGTGATCAAAATCTGATTCGCCACATCTCCAACTACTAATGCAGAGACACTTTGGATGCTCATTCGACGATGGGTCGATGATGAACAACCCATTGTAGTGCCTTCCTTCTCTCCTAACAATTTTGTAGGTGACACTTCTAAAGGTTATCTTGATGTGGGTGAAGATGAATTCTATTATCTTGAGGACCTTGCGGATGAAGAAACAAGAGTATGCGACCAACTTAGATCTTTGAGAAGAATGTTGAAAATAGTACAAATGAAGCTCTCGTGAAACTTCAATTCTCAAGGTAGTTCTGCTTTCTCCTCACCTCTCCAATTCGGTTTGAAAGACATGGTGACACTACTCCTATTTCTACTAGAGTGTCAATAGACCTTGGAGAACCTTATACAAGGTTTCCAAAACCTTGATCTTGGTCATCATCAACCTAAAGCGGGCATCTTCAACACACCTTCCTATGATCTTGACTTTGAACCTCATGTGACTAATCTTGATTCTTCCATTGATGTCAACACCACTACTACAACAAGGATCAACAATGTTCATCCACGCCTAATATTATTGGTGATCCTAATGCCCTGTTAGAACAAGAGGTACTTGTGGCACGCTCTAAATATGGACGGTGGCTTTTGTCTCTTATGTCTCAAATCGTGAGAGAGACAATCACACGAGACTATCAACATTGTCTTTGCTTGCTTTCTTTCACAAGTGGAACCAACCGGTGTTACTCGGGCTCTTGAAGATTCAAGTTGGCTTGAAGCAATGCAGGATGAGATGCAACAATTTCAAAATCGTGAGGTTTGGATTTTGGTACCACTACCGATGGTAAGTATGCTATTGGGACAAAATGGATTACGAAGAATAAGAGATGCTCGGGGTGTTGTCATTAAGAACAAAGCCGATTAGTTGCATAGGGTTATAGACAAGAGGAGGATAGATTATGATGAAGTATTTGCACCAGTGGCAAGAGTTGAGGCTATCTGATTTTCTTAGCTTATGCATCCTATATGGGCTTTATGGTCTATCAAATGGATGTTAAAGGAGCCTTCTTGTATGGTGAAATTGAAGAGGAGGTGTATGTCACTCAACCTAGAGGATTTGAAGATCCGGATCATCCTAATCATGTTTATAAGGTGGTCAAAGCTCTCATGGACTACATCAGGCACCCGAGCACGGTATGCTAGGCTCTCACATTTCTGTTTGAAGCATGGTTACGAGAAGAGGTGCAATAGATAAGACTCTTTTCCTAAAGAAGAATTCCACCGACATTATTCTTGTGCAAGTCTATGTGGATGACATTATCTTTGGATCCACAAAGGAAGCTTGGTGCGGGGAGTTTGAGGAGCTTATGAAGGAGAGTTTCGGATGAGTGCAATGGGAGAGATGACTTTCTTTTGGGTCTTCAAGTTCGTGAGAAACATGATGGTATCTTTATCGGTCGGGACAAATATGTGAGGACATCTTGAAGAAGTTTGGTATGGAGGGTGTAAGGACTGCTACTACACCTTATGAAGCTCGAAGATAAAGACCAACAATGAAGTGATCCACTGTGAATGTTCATTTATGCAGTCTATGATTGGGTCTTTGATGTATTTAATCGCTTCGTGCCCGATATTACTTTTCTTTGTGAGTGTTTGTTCGCGACATCAAGTTACTCCATTGACTTCCCATCTCAATCTTGTAAAGAAGATCTTTAAGTACCTTAAAGGCCAACCTTGTCTAGGTCTTTGGTATCCAAAAGAATCTCCTTTTAAGTTGGAAGCCTATAGTGATAGTGACTATCTTTGGTGCTAATCTGGATAGGAGGTCCACCACCGGAGGTTGCCAATTCCTTAGAAAGAGATTGATTTCTTGGCAATGCAAGAAACAAACTATTGTGGCTACCTCATCTCTCAAGGCGAGTATGTGGCCTGCTTTGCTAATTCTTTGTGGACGAGTTCTTTGGATTCAAAATCGGTTGTTGGATTATGGGTATAATTTCATGAACACAACAATTTTATTGATAATCAAAGTACCATATGCATTGTTAAAATCCAGTTTTTCACAATCGAACAAAACATATTGAAATCGGGCACCACTTTATAAGAGATGCATATGATAAAAATTTGATAAATGTGGTCAAAATTCCTACTTACGATAATGTGGCGGATTTGTTAACAAAGGCTTTTGAAGGACCAAGGTTTCAACACCTTGTGGTCCATATTGGCATGTAACCCTTAGCGCAAAGTTTAAGGGAGGCATAGGCCTCGGGGAGGCATATGCCTCGGGGAGGATTTGTATAACTTTGCATTTTGCTATGTAATTTTGTATATTTGATAGATTTTAACTAACTCTAACCTCGCTAATGTAATTTTAGTGTGTTTCTTTGTTGGTTTGTGTATGTTTCGTGTTTGTTTTGCGGAATGGTTGTCTCTGATCGGTTGTAAATGGTCAAGAAAGCTTAAGTCGGTTTCCACCGAATTCATTGTCTTTGAAGTGAGTTATTTGTTTCCTCTGAAGTTAAAATCTTCAAGTTATATGATTCAATCAAAAGAAATACGAAGCAAATAGATCATTCATTCATTCAAGAAACAGCATCTGACTTCAGATTACAGTCTTGGCAACATCAAAAGCATCTACATGTTCTACTAGTCCTAATCTATTACATATCATCTGTTCCAACATCTAAAATGAGCACGATGAGCATGACTGCTCACATCTTTCACACTAATAGCTGTTGGATATGTACGATCGCTCACATCTTTTGGCACTATATGATGGCTATGCTTTTATGATAAGCATAACCAACTCTAACAGATGCTAAGGATCAAAATGGAGAGGATGGATTGATGAAAACGAAGAAGCTGAAGCTGATTGTGGCAGAGAGATGAGAAGGAAAGATTTTCCTTTGTGCATCATCTACTCTTTCCATCATACAACAACTTACATCATTTTCCTTTTCCATTCCCTTATACGATATGTGATGATGCACCAAAACCCGATGCAGAAGACCAAGCACCACCTTTCTTCCCATAGGAAGTGGTGGATTTTTGCTCGTGGCCTTTGTTGAGGCCTAGGTCTTTGAGGTTGGGAGTAAGATGTTCCTCATTATAGGAGTCATCGAGTCTTGACAGATATACTTGGTTTTTCAACACTTTCATCTTCTGATGAGGAGAGAAAGGGTGACTTCTTTGGTAGTGGATATGGTTTTGGAAAATAGTGAAACCATGAATTGGTATCTTCACTAGATGATGATGAGGATGTTGTTGTGAGATCTATGATCTCAGGATGGGTGCTCATAATGTATTATGGTTGATTTTGTAGGATTGAAGGAATTAGGGTTTGAAATATTATTTGGGGATTTTTGATGAAGAAGTCAATGTACATTGGGATTGTTTTATAGACGGGTTCAAGTGGTAAGAGAATTAATGCGTGTGGGTGAAACAGTTAAAAGATATTTACTGAAGCTTCGTGAGTAAGTCTTCTGTTTCTGCTGATTGTTCTACTTCAGCAGAATGGTTTTCATTTCTACCGAAGTTATAAGTGAATTCGAGTGAAAGTAGATATCCACGTCAGCTTTGGTCAACTTTGACCAAAGTTGGGAAATTTCTATTTATTCTCTACGGCATATTTTCGCTCCACATTAAGTGATTTACTTATTATTATCATTGAAAACACTTCCTTTTGTGCAAAATCGTAACCCTAATCTTCAAAAACTCTCATGGCGCTTCAATTCAAACATGATCATAATAAGGTTGCTTTTCTTGGATCTGCTCGAGGAGATGAGCTTTATAGGCCGATGATTTCTTTCTTACTAAGATCAAGGATTGTATATGCATTGACACATTCTCCAGATGCTATATATGAAACTTTGATTACTCAATTTTGGGCGTCGGCGAAAAGAGAGGTGATAATTGAGATAGTTGCAAGTGTTGATGGACAAGTGTATGTGGTGACGGAGGAACCGATCGAAGACAACTTCGCTTAGATGATGAGAATGGAATTTATCATTCTAATTCTACAATGGTACTTGAAGGGCTTAGAGCAATTGGATATCAAAGTTCGAGGACAGATATGTGGTTGAAAAACAAGCTTTGTCCTATGTGGAGGTTCTTGGTTCATACGTTGCTACAGTGTTTGAGCAATAAGTCTGGAGGATGGGATCAATTTTCAACACAAATGGGATGTGGTATTGTTTGCTTATCTAAGGGTTTGACTTATAATTTCTCTAAGTATATTTTTGATAATATGGTAGAAAATATAAATAGGAAAAAGGTAAGTTTTGATGTACCCTAGGTTCTTACAGATGATATTGAATGTTTCTACACAAACCCGTGCTTTTCATCCCATAAGTGTTCGACTCCTAAGTTATTTGCTACAATGAGGACTAAATTTGAAGGACACATTTTCCTTTGTTAGTTGCCATGCTACCTCGGGAGAATGCGATCGATGATGAGCATAATGTAGTTTTACCTTCTTCCAATCCCACCGATGGAATTCTTTCGATGGTGATGATGAGGTCCTTCATTGTTCTTGAAGCATTTATATCTTCACCAAGACCAAATTCTAGTCCAAAGATTTATCCAAGTTCCTATTGAAGAAGTTCGGGATCAAATTGATGAAGTTCGAGTTGATATTGACAGATTGCCTACACCTAGTCTGTTAGGACTCAATTTGGTGAAGGATGTTCTAATGTTGATCGAGTTAATGTTGCTCTAAAGCAGTCTCATGAAGTTCCATTTTCAACCGAACAATCGGATGATGCTTCGAGGATCCTATTTCACTTACCTCATTATATGATCGGTGAACAAGCTTACGGTGAGGTGGTGGTCTTAAGAAAGAACTTACGAAACCAAGTCATTCTTGGTCAAGATTGTGGAATTGGAGACTAAAGTTGAGCACTTGGAGGAATTGCTTTGTCAGAAGGGTAAAAAGAGATGTTTGGTTTCTTCTGAGGAGGAGGATGAAGAGAATCTTAATGAATCTCTTGATATATTGGCTAATGTGGCACTTACATCTGATGTTTCTTCTCCTATTACTAAATCTTCACGAAGAAAGGAGTCTAGCAAGGAGCCTATTCTATATACTAGCAAAAGACGAAGACATTCTTTGGATACGGTATCTGCTGACATATCAAAGGAGCTAAATATGAAGGATGCATCTCGATGGTTTAGTGAAAGAGGTTACTACCGATGGTCAAACTTTATCTATACGTAACATTCAAATGTTTCACCTTCATGAGATGATGAAGAGGTTTTTTCTTTGGGAGAATATATAAGTTGAATGCTTCTCACAAGTTTTCTACACCGCTGAGGAATTGTCTCAACCTATTTCCTCGATGTGGGTTTGATTGTTTCTTCCAAGCTCACATTGGTTTTGGCCGAAATTGGTTCTGTTGAGACATCTTACGAGAAAGGACAGATCCTGTGATTGATGATCTCTTGAAGTCGGTAGTGTGATGAAGAACAATATCAAGCTCAGTGGATTGTTCTTGATTATGAGAATATCCGGAAGAGTCGTGTTGTGGCTAAATTTCTTCAAGATCGGTATGCTTGATTTGTCTCCGAAGGAAATTAGAGCTTGATGCATTCTTTCCTACGATTCTTGATGATCAATGGGATGGTTATATTTCTCAAGGTGCTTGATCCCGATCTTGCAAAACTTATCTTAGGAGATTCTTTTAATGATGATGATTTTGTGGATAAAATGGTGGCACTTGGTAATCAAAGGAAGAAAGAATCTGCTGCAGAGAAGAGCTCTTATTGATCGAGAAATAAAGCCAAAAGAGAAAACCTATGATTTGTTGCTCGGAAGAGGAATTATATGAGGAGAGTTGTGAAGAATCTTTGCTATGTATAATTACGGTATGACAATGAAGCAAATCATGACTTTATCGATGATGCTTTGATTAGACAAGATCATATGGTTATGAAATTCTCTTCTTACGGTTCTACTTCTTCTTCTAAATTGGCAAATAGTGCTTTAATGTCGATGTTCCTCTGACCAAGAGACGAGAACAGTTGAAATTGTGGATAATTTTGATGATGTTTTGCCTTGGTGGTATCTCCACTGTTCCTTCCGATATAACCCGATGATACTCCTTCTTCCGATATGGGTGTTTCTTTGAATCTTCTTTGGTTTCTTACGAAATGTTGTCAAGTGTGGAGTTAAGTGATTCTCGATTCAGAAACCGATCTGACTTGATCTCGATAACATTCTTGATATGGGAAAGCGAGTTTGGTTACAAGAAGTTCGATAGATTGGCTAAGAAATATGCTTCAAGGAATACTACTTTAGATCTTAAGGTGATGACTCTACATTTATTGAGGTTGGTTCTAGTGAAGCTTTTCTGAAGGGACTCATGTGGTTTTGGTTAATTGGACAATTGGAAAACTTAACACTTTGTTTATAAATTTGGATAATCTTGTTCTTGAGTTTAACTTCTTGAAGGATATTCTTCATTTGGTGAATAGACATGATTTGAAGATCTTTGTATGAACATGTCATTCGATATTATAAGTTTCATTCAAAGAATCGGTTCTCGTTTATATTTGTTGGGTGATCTTGAGTTATGTTTGATTCTCGATTCTCCACATGGTAAAGGGTATTCTATTTGGAAGAATTCTCATAAATGGGAGATTGAGAGTTGGAGATTTTATCCTCTCGCCTTGTGTTCGTGTAGTTCGGACTACATGTGGGATGATTTTGTGTATGCTATCGATAGGCTTTATCCTTTATCGATACTTTTATGGAAAGGTTCTTTGAGACACAAGTTGGAAGTGCCTCTAATCCGGTTGGCAATGATGACCTTCATGCTACTCAATGTGTTGGTTTGATTAAGAATCAACTTCTATCACATAAAGGTTCATATTGATTGTAGTATTTTGTAATATTTGTTTTCTTTCTTTATTTTCTTAGTTAAAAAAAAAAAAAAAAAAAAAAATCCTTTTGGTTTTATCTAACTTTTCTTGCGGGTTTGTTGTATATTTTTGGTTTTGACTCACCGATATACTTTGTGTATGTCAAAGAGTTAGCTAGTCCAAAGGGTACAACTTTGGTAAAGACACATCAAATCTGTGATAAATTGTAATGATTTGCTAAAAATCATAGGGTATGCAACCACCTATGCTTTATTCTTTGAGTGTTGTATGGTTTCAATTCACCATGGTTTGTTCTGTTTGGAATCCAAGAATTGGCTAGCCCATATATATATGGTGTGTGGTAAAGGCGTTGGCATTCCATATTTGGTTCTCAATTCACCAATTCTAAAATTGACTAGTCCCGAGCAAGCGGCTACGGTAAAGACATTTCAAATCCGTTTATATGGTTCTTTGGTTTGCCCATAAATCGGATGGTTATCGGTGTACCATAGTTTACTTAACTTAAACATATGGCTACTCCGGTAGTGATGGCTATTGGTAAAGAGACCTCAAATCCATTTATTTTCAATGATTCACCTCTCACGGGAGTTAACACACCGGATGTGATGAGAATAGTATGAAACTAATGCTTTGATGTACCTTTTGTCATTTGTTCTTTGCAAAGATATGGAGTTTCGAGTTTTTTCATCATAGCGATGTTCTTTGGATTCTTTCTTTATTCTTGTTGTTCGTGTCCAATCCTCCGTGTCAGTAAGATCTATCAAGAAACTGGAACTTAACAAGTCAAATTCCGGTTTAGGGAGGATTGTTGGGAATTATGTGAAAGTCCGGATTATCTTGATATTAATGCCAAGTGTTTCTCTTGAAGTGAAGTGGATTCTCCCGAAGACTTATTCTACTGAAGTATAATAGTGATTAATGTGTTTCTACGGAAGTGTCTATTCCGTATTTAGTTTATTTAGTGTGGATATACATGAGCTTTATTAGGAAGTGATTGTGTATATCTTATTTAGTTTTATGATTATACGTTTCTTGGAAAACGGTTTAGCGATATTGTTTAGGGTTCCTTATCTATAAAAGGAACACATTAGAAAGGTTTATGTATCGATTGGAAAATTCAGTTTTAGTTAATAAAAAGATCCATAGAGGATCAAGAAGTTCTTAGTTATTTGTTACTTGTGTTTATATTCGATAAACATTAGTAGTAGAGATTGTCTTTTATTGTGCTTGTGATTACATAGGCATACATAACGATCCACGAGCTCAAGATCTATCAAGGTCTTTGTTTGTTTCAACAATTTACGAACGGAGATCTTAAAGAAGTCGCTCACGCCGACCAACCCGGCTTTGTGAATCCGTGAGCATCCTACTCACGCTCATCGCTTGAAGAAAGCTCAGACGGTTTAAAGCAAGCTCCAAGGGCATGGTATGATACGCTTTCAAAGTTTCTTCTATCTACCGTTTCAAAGAAAAGAGCAGCTGATCCTACATTGTTCACCGTAAAGTCGTGCAAACATTTAATTCACATTCAAATTTATGTTGATGATATCATCTTTGCCTCGACCGACCCTAATGAGTGTGGCCATTTTCAAATGAAATGGGTTCTAAATTTCAAATGTCAATGATGGGACAAATGTCATTTTTCTTGGGATTACAAATTTCACAAAGTCCCGAGGCATTTTCATTAATCAATCTAAATATGCAAATGAGATTTTAAAGAAATTTGGATTCAATTCTAGTGACCCCATTGACACTCCCATGATTGAACGTACTAAACTAGATGAGGACCACTCGGGGATCATGGTAGACCAAACGAATTATCGTAGTATGATTGGATCCTCGATGTACCTCACGCCTAGTAGACCGTACATCTTGTTCATTGTTTGCATGTGTGCTAGATACCGTGCTAAGCCTACTAAAAGCACCTTGAAGCGGTTAAACGGGTCTTCGGTATTCCAAGGAACCATCAATATGGGACTTTGGTACCCGAGACACCAGATGTCACTAACGACCTATGCAGATGCCGATCATGCGGATGTCAAGATACTCGTCAAGCACGCCCTGAGGTGCTCGCTGGGTGATAAGCTTGTGAGTCGGTCTTCAAAGAAGCAAATGAGTACTTCTATTTCCTACAGAGGCGGAATACATAGCCAACTATCGACTATGGCTTTGAATTCAATAAAATCCTCTCACATCTTGTGATAATAAAAGTGCTATTGCTCTCTCATGCAACAACGTACAACACTCAAGAGCAAAGCACATCGACATTCGACATCATTTCATCGTGGGAGCAAGTTGAAAATGGTGTGGTGGAACTTTACTTTGTGAGGTCTCGAATACCGCTTAGCGACATCTTCACCAAAGCTCTTCCTAGAGAACGCTTGAGTTTATTCTTCCACAACTGGGTCTTAAGAGCCTTCAACCGTAAACACTCAAACGTCTTCAAGAGGAAGAAGAGGAGTAAAGGTTTCCTTCATCTATCCCCTCAGAAATATTTTTTTCAAAATCAAATAGAAAAATATAAAACTATAAAAATCCATAAAAATTTGAAAAAAAAAGAAAAAATTTAAAATTTGTTATTATTGTCTTTTGTCATGTTTTCTAGGTTCGATAATATCTACGGTCTTTATGTCATCATTCAAAGAATGACACGAGACTTTAGATGTTGTTCGAATTTTATAAAAAAAATCAAAAAAAATCAAAAATCAAAAATATTTTTGGGAGAAAGAGAAACTATGGTTTATTGTCATTTCAGCAAGAACTCCGCTTTTCAAAGATAGAACATAGCCATACTTTATCTTGGTTTTCAAATCTCTTGCTCGATTCTTTAAACTAATCCTTACTATCTAATGAAAACTAGTTGTTTTGAAAATAACTCGGACTCTATTTTTGATAATCATCTGGACTTAAAAGTTTGTCAAAATATCTATCTCTCAATCAACAACTTATGTCATTGATTGAGGGGAGAATGATTTCAATTAAATCAAAAAGTTATTTGTCATACAATTGTTTTCAAAAGATAATCATGCATGTTTATTCAATGGAGTCTAAAGTCTTAAAATCCGATCCTTATCAGATTAAACGCTTTCATAATCAAGTCACAATTCTCCTTGAAACATTTCAAAATCAAGTTAAATCTACAGAGATCACAAATATCAAATGATTTGATAATTGTGATCGGGGGAGAATTTGTCATTTAAATTGGATTTAATCTGATAATTCGGTAAATGGTTTTATAAGGATGAACAAGCTCTCCTTCCGACATGTGCCAAATGATTTCAAATTTTCCATGCACATGTTGAGGGGGAGCATCTATCTTAAACCACTAAGATTTGAAACGTGATCAATGTGCGTGTTTCCTCTTGTATGTGCAAAACTCTTTCAAACCTCAAGGCACATATCGAGGGGAGCAAACTTATGAAAACCTCATCCTTCCCAAAATGCTTTATCCACTTGATTTGATTAGGGAAGTAATGTTGATATCTTTTAAAAATGGTAATCAAAGAAGTTAATTCTTTCTCTTGCCTCCGTGTGCAAAACGATTTCAAATACTTGATGCACATGTTGAGGGGAGCTCTTGTTCTAAAAATATCAAAACAATTCGGTACAAAATGCTTTGATAATATATCTTAAGTATCCGGATTGATTTTCAAATGGTTTTCAATTGGTTCCAATGGCGGATGAACAATACCAAATAGACCGACCAACTTTACTTTATGTATGGTGATATAAGGATGATAAGGTTAGGTATTTGTTCACATGATCGGCCAGAACCGGAGGGATCTACCGTGGACAATCCACTAGTTAGTGTAGAAGTCCTTAGGTATGATGATAAAATGAGAAAAATTGAGATATGGGAAGAGTGCGGATCAAACCGAGCTAGTATCGAATAAACCCAACAAGGTTCTAGCTATGATGTCTCGGTAAGCATCAAGGGGTTGAAGAATGAAAAGAATTGAATGAGAAAGGGTGAAAAAATAGCCCTCCAATTATTCAAACTTAGAGGCGTATACGGGTTCAATTCATTTGCTACCGGTGGTTACCAAGGTAACATCGGTATTGAAGACAAGACGTCATGGACCCGAAGGACGATCCGCACTTTAACTTCCCAAACCACTCAAGTTCCTCTTAAAAGGACTTGTTTCATTCTCACGGGAACCAACATTATCTATCGACTTTCTCATAGAGATTGTTGATATTGAAGAAGGAGACCTCTCCCTAGTCTCCGATACAGATCCAAAATGCACAAATTGAGTCCGAGCCACGAGATCATCCATAAATCTCATTAGGACACATTCAATGAAGACTCTCTGCTTCACACAATGTGGAAGAGAGATTATATCTTGAGTCCCACGATTATCCTTGTGGTATTGCGGTAACATCCAAGTGATATGTAAAATATTCACAATGAAGATGGAAAATCTTCTCGAGCTAACATCAAACAAGCTCTGGTAGGTGGCATGTGAGATCTATTCAATAGATCAACCATGTGACAACCGAATGTAAAAATGGAGCGATTCAATCTTTTGAATCAATCTGGTTCAGTTATGGATTGACGGATACCTTTGAAAACCGGTCATTGTGCTTAAAACTCTTTTCTTTAGCACATCGACCGTACCTAATATTTCAAATCAAAGGTGTTTTATGATTGATAATTGATTTTCATTAAAACCTTCGTTGTATTGCAAAAACAATTTCTATTGAGCAATACACGATTGTTTTTCAAATATCTTTTCATCAATCGGTGAATCTCTATTCACGGTTCACTCACCCGTGTTGTCTTCTTTGAGACGTTCGGTTTGAGAACAACTAGAACAATGCGAAACCCCGTCAAGGAAATTCTTCTAATTATACCGATCACGGTAGTACATGTAATCGATCAACGGGAACCGTGGGCGTGTACCTCAATAACAAAAGTGATCAAAGACACTCTTGTGTGCGTTATTGCTAATCTGCTTTTATGCGTACACCCTATGTTTGCAAATGATCGTAATGGAGCGGTCAATCCTTAGCCGCATGCTCACACTACACATTCGTCTCGAAGAAATCATGATTAGTGCATCAATGACTCGATATTTTCACCCATGCTTCGTATGTCACGCTAATATCATGAATCAACAAAAGCTTCCGCTACTCGATGAGAATATTTCATGATCCGTAATGTGAGCATGTCGGTCCGTATGTCACAACATCACATAATACCAACACCACAATGGATGAGTCGAGATTGATATTTGCCGATGATCTCAAAAGTCGGCTCAAAATTATTATCATGTGGATCAAGAAAAGGACCTCCACTTGGATTAACCAAACATGCAATGAGTAGAATCGATGACTACGAGCTTGAGCAAAGTTCTACATCAAGAATGCAAGAACAATTTTAGTGTAATATCTGCTTGTATTCAATGTAATTTTAGTATATGTTTGAGGTGACCTCCTTAGGGGAGATTGTTAGGATTTAGTAAATCCATTATTAAAGAGTCGGTCATCTCAAGTATATGTAATCATTAGAAAGCTCGTAGTCGAGATTATTATAAGTTAAGTAGTACTTAGTTTATGTAACACCGTGGAGGACTGACGGTCTTTACCCATCTGTATGCCCGATCCACACCCGATAGGTGGCGATTTATGTAAAGACTATAAATACTCTCTACCTTCCAAGGTAGAGTTGGAGCTCAAAATAAGACTTTTCTTTCTCTCATTAAAGTTCCCTAAACCTCTAACTTTCTCTCTAGAACTCTTTATACGCCTACTTTGTGTTTGGTTTGATGTGTATGTGAAATCCAATATGTTACTGAGTTACTGCAGAATCACCAAGATGAGTTACGCCAGTAACTCTGTTCGAATCAAGAATCGCAGCAGAGAATTACTTCTTTGTCTCGCAAAATGGTTAGAAAACACAAAACCCAACAAGAAGGAAATAAAAACAAAAGAAAGGGATAATTTGGGTTGTCTCCCGAAAGAGCACTTTTCTTTATTAACGAGTCTTTAAGTTAGACTCAAAGCCACGGGCTACCAGTGCTTGTTTGTCATCTCGTGGACTGGGCAATCTCCATGTTGAAGCCAACTGATCAAATTCTCATCCCGTTTGTATCCTTCTCCAAGTTCTAAACACCCTAAGTAAAAAAATTTGATCTTTTGGTAGGGGTGATCAAAACCTTTGGCCTTATCTTCATTACTAATACCAAGCAGCGGCCGAGCATAACTTAACTGTTTTTAGTCCAATTTTTAAAATTCTTGACAGTTCTTGGCATTTTGAAAACAGTTTTATCATCGCCAATCTTTAACCAAACAAGTCCTTCCTTCTCGTTTTTATCAAGCCCAGATATTTCTTTAAAGGGTTTTCCGAAAATTACCCCAGTCAGCCCCTCTGACACGAACTCGCTAACATCATCCAAAACCACAAAGTCAACTAGAAACGAGTGAGTTCCTACAAAAACTCGTATGTTTGTTGCTATCCCGAGGAAGTTGTTTCCTTTGTAATCAAGCTCCTTTTCCATAACTTGGTTGTAGCATTCCTTAGAGATAATGTTGACTGGGGAACTGTGTCGATAAATGGGTGAAAATCAATGAACCCAATTTTGCATGAGATTTTCATATAATAGGGATTCCTATGATGGATACGTGCCCCCATCTCATAAAACTGTGGTTGGTCCGATCGCAAGAATGTTTTTTCGTAGTTATCTTGCCAATGGGTCATCTCGACATCACTTGAGAGGTCTTCATGATTTAATCCTAAGTTATCCTCTTCCTCAAAATTCACGAAAACATCAAAATCCTTCCCGAGTCAACCTCTCTAGATCCGGGGTCGCCAAGAAACTTTTCTAGAGCTTCACCAAAATTCCCCACGGGTCAATTGCACACACCTTCTCCGGTAGACAAATGTTCATTAGGTCCAAATGTGGCGATTTCTCCATTAGCTTCAAGAGTCAATTTTCCCAAGAAAGACATCCACCTTAGTGTGAAAGCAGTGGCAAGCATGTGTCTTCCTAAAATGACAGTATCCCGTTGTCTTCCGTAATGTCAAGAATCACAAAATCTATCGAAAAGGAATCTCTTAATCTTCACAAACACATTTTCAACAATTCCTAATGGCGATTGCATGGATCGATCACCATTTCAATTTTCATCTTGGCGGTTTTAAATTGCCAATTCCCATACACAAAAACATCAAACGAGGCATTATGCTAATACTAGCTCCAAGATCTCGCCAGTATTACACATGTTTAAACTCCCGATATAGCAAGGGAGAGTAAAGCATCCCGATCTTTTCCTTTTGTGGTAGCTCGTTCTCAAAACCGCCGAGCATCTTTCGTTGAGGCGAATAGTCTCATCATAACTTAATTCCGTGCAATATCATGACGATTAGTATTATCGTAATCGTTAGTAGGAGGGTTTACCAAAGAAAGTTTGGTCAAAAGTGATTGTCTCTCCATGTCGATCCGTCGCTTAACCTTTTCCGAAAAGGTCAAAGGTTCTTCAAGGATAGTTTCTACAAGGTGGACAACTTCTTCCTCCCGAGTGCTAGGTAATCGAGATGGCTTCAACATGAACTAACACTTCTCTCTAATCTCTTTATCCTATCATCGTGAATTTTAATAGAAGAGATCAGATTATCCATGAATGCTTTCATCATCTTTTCTATCCTATCATCGCGCTCTCTTGATTCTTTGATGTGGTCAAGAATTTTTTCTCGAGATTGTTCCCTAATTGGTCTCAAATACACTTTTAACCTTCTCAACCCTACATGCTTCATCTTCTCTTTCCAACCTTCGCCTTTCAAAATTTCCCGTAATTATATTCTTGCTTCGTTATTGTCTTCATTACCTTATGATCGGGTTATCTCTCATCCGCACTCGTATCCATGTGCCACTTGTAGCAATGTTCGAAATCCATCGAGTACATTCCAAGGCCCCGATCGAGAGTCATGCTAGGAATAGGTCTTGGTGAGTCGAGAAGTTCTCGTGTTCACGCATTAATCCCACGATAGAAGACGATACTATCCGATGTTTGTTTAAATCATAAGTAGGGCATCGATGGAGAAGCTCATTAAATCTTTCCCATGCTTGGTAAAGCGCTTTCTTCTCAACCCGAATGAATTGATAGATTTTCCCAAGAAGCTTTGCCATCTTTGAAGGAGGGCAAAATTGCAAGACGAATTCTTTTCTAAGTTTTTCCCATGCTTCTTTACAATTGTGAGGGAGTTTGTTAAACCATCTTTTCGCCGTCCCAGAAAGGGTCATAGGAAAAATCCTTGCAGTGACTGAATAGATGGGAGTACCTCTGATGTTGAAAAGAGAGGACAAGTGGAGAACTTCTTCTACGTGGTTCTGAGCATCCTCATCTTCGTTTCCAGAAAACTCAAGTTCATGTAACTCACGAATATTATGATCTGGAATAGAGTATTTTTCAGTGTGAGATTCTTGAGTAAAGCTTCGTTGGCAGTTCTCATTCGGTCGCTCTAAATAATGTTCCATAGTTAGGTCATTGATATTATATTCATTGATGACCTCCGGTTTTATGCCCGATCGGTCCGACTCAGAAAATGAGAAGATGTTGTGAATAGGAATCGGAGAATAGATTTTCCTTTTTCAAATTGCTTCTCCTGTCAATGAATGGTGTAGCGTAAAAGGCCTCGAGTCATGAGTCTTGTATCCCGACATTATCGAAAAGAAAATTAAAAGCAGACTTAATATGAAATCCTAAAATAACTCCCGGATCGGCGCCCAAAAACTTGATGCGTTTTCTGCACTGTGTCCTAATATTTATAGTGTCTCGCTATACCTATGGTTCACCCTAATGCACTAACAGGCGATGAACCCGATCGTGTGTAGTGTAGTAAATGGTAAAGCCAGCGGTCGTCCCAAGAGCTATGTGTGTTGGATTATTACTAAGTCTAATTGTCACGAATAATAATGGTTTCGATAGGATTTAATTAATTAAACTACTAATGCGTAATATAAAATTAAAGCGTATAAATGGTAAAGGGAAATCAATAGAGGAATAGTGATGCTAACCTAGTCAATCCTCCTAGCTAGTTATGTCTACATCTACCTACTTCCAATTACTTGGTGGGGTCAAATTCGAGAGGACATCATTTGGTCAATTCGCCCTAACCTATCAAGAAAGATGCCACCACAGAGAAATCAAAGCACATCATAAGTCCTGTTGTTCCCGGTCCCCTAAGCCGAGTCATTAAGTACCGCTACATTCTAGATTCAAAATAGTAAGTGCCCGACCGTTAGAACTTAGACACTACACCCCCCAATTCTTAAGTTCATCCAAACGATAGGTGATCGATTGGTCAAATCGCGCAAGTAGAAAGAGTCGTGAGTTGGTCATATCTTACCCTTCCGTCTCGATCCGCTCACCTAGGGTCGTTGGTCATATCTCCTAGGTAATTGGCCTCTATCACCATTCAAAACTACATGTAACCAAGGGTGACTACCAAAGAACTATGCATGCATACACTTAGAAATAGTTTTACCAAGTAAAGGTAAACGCAAACAAAACAATTATGATTCATAACTAGGCTAGCACCAAAGGGTGCTTAGCAGCTCATATTAATCATGCAAATCAATTCAATATTCAAAGGTACGAAATACATGAATTGAAAGTAAAATAAATAATAAACGCTAAAGCTTATCGTAATGGAGTGACTTATCCCTTGGAAACAGCTCCGTATGCTCCCCTAGACCTTCTTTGAGCCTTTTCCCATGTTCTCGTGAGTGTGTGTGTGGAATAGGATGCTTTGAAATGCCGGAATTCGTGGGGTATTTATAGGCGGTGTCCAGGTTACAGGCGTAACCAATAGAGGAGTTACCAGAACCTTCTATTTCTTCGTAAATGCACTAGATCGCTAGTTACACAGAACCTTATAAGTGTTTATGCCGTAGTCTTCAATAAAATCGGTTACGCCGTAAGTGATGCGAGAGTTACTGACATAAGTATCGGTGCGTGGAACCTCTTTTGACCTAATGGAGTTACGTCAGAACCTTTGGGAAGAGTTACTGCACCCTCTTGATAAGTTGGACTTACGGGTCACGCAATAGTTACGGTAATGCGAGAGACGAGTTCACGCTGTAACTTCTTCAAAATAGGCATACTGTGATAAATCTTTAGTAATGTTTCCATTTCCGCGTCTCTTTAGCTCCAATGCTCATAATTTACCTGAAAGTGGAAAACAATGGAAAACAAGCGTAAATCCATATAAATGATATAAATAACGAGCATTATCGGAGGAAATTGACACTTAATATTCAGGACTATTTGATGTTATCAGGTGTCAAGTTGCTGGTCGGCCCGTTTAGTGAGGGATTTAACCACTCGAGGGTTAGGTTTCTCATGATCCGAACCGCATCGCCCCGTACCCACAAGATGAGTCGAATTGAGTACTCAAGTTGGGTAGTACCCGAATGTGTTGGCCACGAGGTCAAGAAGTAGCCAATGGCTAATACCATTGTTGACTTACGTGCTCGGTATAATAGCGAACTCAAGAAGTCCCCGTGTTGTGTCGTTCAAGTCACTATAAAGCTAGCCCAAAGGGGTGATGTTAAGCATTGGTTTCGAGTAGAGGGAAAATACCCCGAAGGGTGATTTTAACCCACTGTTATCACTAGAGGACGAAAGAAGCTCGGAGTCTCGTTTTATTCATGTTTTGAGCACCATTTTAACGTTTCATTGCAATTGGTACTACTCCATACAAAAACATCTGCACTACAATCCCCACTTCAATATGAATTGTGTTATATGGGCTTAAGCCGAAGGATTGTTGGGTATAATTTGAGAATCATGTGGGTTGTGATGCCCGTGTCCCAAAGTGGTCCATTTGTTGAGCCCACTAGGGCGTTCATGTGCAACGATCTAGGCATGAACGTTTATCTATAATGCATCTTCTCAAGCAAATTCGCATTATCGTCCTACCTCGACCCACCATTAACACTCGACTTGTTGAATAAGATATAAACAAAACATAAAATCAGGTATTTTAAAAGGACATTAGTTTTCGCTCATAAAGAGTAAACTACGTTTAATCAACACAAAATAAATACTTTTATACTCTTAATTTTTAAAATATAAACTAATAGACATTTATTAAACTCGATAAAATGAGACTTTTAACCCTCATCACCACAGATAAATAAAGTGTACACTCGGGTCATACCAAATTCTCAACAAAAACATATCCTCTATTTTTGCAAATGTCAATTTAAATATATTTTGAAACTTATGTCGGAAATGATAAACAAATTTATACAAAATTCCTTTTCAAAATATATTTGTTCTAACATGAAGCTATGTACGTATGTTTTTAAATAGATTTACCTTTCAAGATAATCACTTGCACTAATAAAGTCTTTTAAATTCATATATTTATTTTCCCGTACAATGTCATCCGTATACCACCTCGTTCATCCTCGATATAATTTCTAATCATACACTTTCAAGAGCCAATACTTGCAAATATTTAGAAAACTATTTGAAATTTAAATGCAGCCACACCAGCGACAATAACTCAACACTTTAAAAAAAATTAAACGTCGTTAAGTCTTAAATTAGAAATATGAGCTAAGACTTGCCATATTAATCTAGGTCTCGTGTCGGTGCCACACACTATTTGAGTTGACTCTATCCAGTGTCCTTTACTAAGGTGAGTTCACATTTCCTTTTACCGCTTTATTTATTTGGGGTGAAATGCATGAACTTAAATCTTAAACTATATTTTTGTTCTAAATTATGAATTTTATTTGGACTATTTGATATATCCTAAACCCTTTGACTTATTATGACCTTATGACTTGTTCCTGATCCCTTAGTATGCTTAGATCTATCATGTGCCTTATGTGCTAAGTCTTAAAGTCTCTCTTGTTCAGAGCAGCCTTGAGTTGATAATATATAATAGTTTTGTATTGTGCAAGTCTCCCTCTGAACAATACTAAATCTCTGTTAGAGCAATGCTAAGTCTCCTTTGTCGACAGGTGTTGTTCCCTATTCACTATCTTAAAAAACAGTTAAGTGTCTAAAATAAGTTAATAGTGAATCAATGACTGAAAAGATATAAGTAAAACACAAAGAGTAATTTTCAACATCATATTCTTATTAGAAATGAATCAAAGAATCGTTACCCTAGTACTTGCGAACAAAGATTAGGGATTGAAATGACAAAGTGTTTGTAACTCCTCTCTAAGCTCGGGGCTAAGTCCGAGCACAACCACAAGTACCCACCGAGCTATCTCGTGGATTGTTGTATTTGGAGGAGTGAAAGATGGCTTGCGATGTATGTGTGTTTTACACCAAACAAGCAAACTTTCACTCCATCTCTTATGCTATTTATACAAGTATGAGTTTTAACTTTTCCTAAGTGACAACCGACAATTTGCGAGAAGACAAAATATCGATGTATTTTGTCTCTGCTTACAAAGACTATATTAGGTAAAGGACCAAGCCACTTTCTACTTGTCAAGATCGATGATGAGCCTTTAGGAAAGTTGACTTCTTGAAGATAAGAACTCCGTCTTTATCGCTTCAAGCATAACCGCTTTGTCCCGCCCATTCTTCGCCTTCATAGTCTTCGCCTTTAGTTTCATTTGTCTTCAATGTTTGTAGTTGGAGAGGAGTTTGAGGATTGAGTGAGTTATTGTGATCACTTACTAAATCCACCATCTTCTTCTTGACTCGCCTTCACCCTTTAAGTTCCGCCTTCGAGGTGGAGACTTCTTCTATGTCTCTTCTTGGCGTCTGAAGATGGCTCACCGAGAGACTATGCACTCAAGGACTGTTAGTGTTTAACGGTCTAAGCACTTAGGTTATTTTCTATTCAAATCCTAGATTAAGGGTTTGGGTATTTATGAACCCAACAGTCTCCCCTATTTGGATATACAAATAGCCTAAGTGTTTGATCGATGTAAGTTAGCAAATGGCTTCTTCTTACAATCGAATGTACTAATGAATACAATAAGGAACACCGAATATTTTAACAAAACATACATCGCTTATTGATCAAATTACAATGTTCCTATCACTAGTACAAAAGATAATTCAAAATGATGTCACCAGTTGATTCTAGTGCTTTAAGCTTGACTTTCTTGGTGATGAGTGTTTCCTGTAAGGATGGTCTCTTATCTTGGCGTTTAAGTCAAGACAAACCCGACATTTTCGTGAGTCCGAATTTGAGAGGCCACCGGAATATAGCCGAGCATTGTAGCCACTCTGCTGATCGATATCACTCCACCTTTGGAATCTTTGGGTTTCCATAGACATCAATGAAAAATAGCCCTCTTCGTGCTTTTCAATTACAGACAGTTCATGAACTTTACACCTTGAGCTCCTCTTGCATTCTAGTCCGTGCACTTTGATCTCAGTGGAACTCAACCTCTTCCTTTGCCATGTGATGACCGAGGTTGAGATCCTTGTGGTGCGATTAAGGCGGTGAACTCCCGCCAGTCTTGGTGCATCTCGATCTTTCATACCTTTTCTCGAGCATCTTCATCGCTCCTTAACCACCGTGATTTACTTCTTTTCAATTATTGGACCGAGTTCGGTGATCCCAAAGTCGGTGAAATTTAGGGGATCATGAACTTCAAATGTCTTTATCATCCCCACAGCAGGCGCTCATTGCGATGGTTTAGACACAGGAATGATTTTGACATCGATGATCTTCTCGAGCGGTCTTCGCTTGTCATTGTCCAATTATAATGGTCAATTCTTGCTTTCCGATGGTCGCAGCTTTTGTTCTTTTCTTCCAACTGCTTTCTCATTTCAACCATCTTAGTCGCTGGCGTCCTTGAACTTTTGTCCTGCCTGACCCTTTTCAAGCTTCTTAGGATCTATACCAATGTTTTCAGCTTCCTCAGCAACGACTTGTACAAGTGCTTCTCTGCTATTTCTTTCTTCCTCGGCTAGTTTCATTTTTCTTTCTTCCTTAGCAAGATAGGCACTTAGCTGTTGTGGAGTGAGCGTGTATTCAGTGTTGCCGATCTTAAAGGGAATCTTCTCAGGCTCAGGTGGTGTTAGCATTATTCCTTTTCCTTTATCCTGGCCTAAGGAAGATGATGCTACCAGGGGCGGTGTTGTTGTTGTTATTGGTGTGATCACTGTCATTGTTGTTGTTGTTGAAGATGTTGGTGGTATTGATGAGATAGGTACAGCTGGGACTAGTGGTGTTGGCTCCCTCTCAGTGTGAGAGGAAGTCTCTTCAGTAGTATTCTCCCCCTCAACTGTTGCCGCAACATGTGTGAGAGCAAGAGTTACCTCAGACACTGGGGGAGCTTGAGCTACTTGACCCTTAAAGGCATGATAAATCTCAGTGACCATTGCCTTGATATCTGAAGTATCTGTTTGAATACCAGTGACCTTTGCCTCCAAATTAGCCCGAGATACTTCCAAAGCGGTCATTGGGCCCAAGATTCCGTGCCATGAGAACGATGCAGAGTCGAGTAGCCATCCGAGTTTCGAGAGCCCAATGTAGCTGAAGAGACGGACGATGATTGAAGACCACAGACATTAGCCGATTTGAGAATTTTGATTAGTTCAAAGAGGTCAAGGATTGTATCAAGTAAGCCTCAAGAGCCTCCAAAGACTTTAGAGTTGAGCGCAGGTCTTCTTTGTGATTCCCGATTTCATCTATCTTTGTGCCAACACCCTGAAGGTGCCTGAGTAATTTAGCCAAGTTTTCATCCAGTCTGTGAAGATTGTCATACATTATATCTCTGTGTTCATCAGTGTTAGCATTGAAGGTGAGCACATCGGATCTAAGATCAGCATAACTTGCAACAGCCTCAGTGTATTGATCCCACAATGTGTCAGTGACTCCAGCATATAGTTTCCTTGAGGCTTTTGTGATCCACTAAACCAGTTGTCTTTCAGTCAGTGGAAGAACATTGTCAAACTGCTTGAATTCATCTGGATGAGGAGTCAGATGCATTATCTTCAGGTTGAAATGGTGACTCAGTATGATCTTGTAGATCAGGCTGGGATTCTTGTTCAGATTGAACCTCAGAGTCCACTTCTTCTCCAGCTGATAGAATTTCATCTTCACTTTCAGCATGTTCTTCATCGAGAAAGAGTAACTCAAAGAACATCGCAACAATTAACAAGGGGTGGTTATGGATTCCATATCGGTGGTGGTATTAATCCTCCGAGTCTTTGTCCCCGTTGACCCCTTAGACCTTGGTGGGCGTTTCCAGTGCCTTCTCGGAGTCGAGATTGGTTGTGGGTTCCATATCGGTGGGTTGTTCCTTTCCTCCGAGTCTTTGTCCCCGAGACCCACGAGACACCGATGGGTTTTTCCAAGCCTTTAGCGGAGTCGGTGAAAGTGATATCCCTATCGGTGGGTTGTGTAGTTCCATCCGAGTCTTGGGATCATTCAAGGTGCCCTCGACAAAGGCGTGATTTGCTAATGTCATCATTGGGCGATATGGAAGGCTCCCCCGGTAGGGTTGTTTGTTTCCTCCGGATCTTGGGGAGTAGTAGTTGGGACCAAGGGCACCGATTACGATTTATCGATCCTTCGTTGTCACCGGTGGATGTTGCTTGGTCACCGTGGGTGGCAGATTAGTCTGGGGCTTAGTTTGCCTTTTGGGTCAGTGCTCTCAAGCCTCGGGGCCCCGAGACTGGGTTTGGTCTTAGTCCCGTCGAGACTTCCCTTTCTCTTTTAGGAGCGGGGTTAGGAGACATCGATTCCTCTACGTTGTTTACAAGAACCATATGGGCGTCGATTCAATATTAGTGAAAAGGATGGGTCCTTTTGAAAATTTGATTGACTCGGGATGCCGTGTAAAGCACAATATTTTTCTTCCCGAGGATAATTGGAGCCCAAGAACACTTGTAAAGCACAAGAGACAAACCTAGGATACAAAGCGTATTTCGTCCTAGTTTTGCTCGGAGCTTGGTTACTGAGATCACTATAAATGATCTCCCTATGTCGACATGACCCCATTCATCAACCAAGATGCCATCATTAAGCGAATAGAGTTAACTTGTTCGGTGGATGAGTGGTTCCCGCCGAGGACACGAATCACAAAAGTGAATAGGATCCTCCAAGCCACGGAAATGAACTATTGGTGACGGGGTCTTGTCCAAAATTTTGGATCTAAAACAATTTTTTAACCCATCCTTCATGTGGAGGGTTTAGGATGGGCAACATAAACTCCTTTGTTGTAGTCTAACCTCATTGAAGTGCAAAATGTTTTATAATCCGGGTGAATTGTTGTCCCCGTTAAGACCGAATCGATGAGATATTCTGAGTGGTCTAAGGTTTTTCTCATCGATGGGGTGTCGGGTCAAAGGCCTTATCTATTGCCCAAAACTCCTTGAGGAGGTTTTGAGTGCGATATAGAGGACACCGAACAAAGGCCGTTTTCGAAGGGCGGTTGAACAAAAATTTCATTATGTCCTTATAAGTCGGGACATTTTGTGGGTATTCAAAATTGCCTATGACATTATTTGTTTTAAATTCAACGTTCTCGAGATCCCCACCATCGTGATGCAAACCAAGAGATTGTGTTCTTGCCATTTCCATTAAAAGGTTTTTAGGGTTTTGAAAAAAGCTTTCTTGACAAGAACAATCAAAGGTTTTGAATCTCTTAAGTTATGATGAAAAACTTTGTAAAGGTTTATAGAAGATTTTTGAAAAGGATTTGAAGAACACAAAGATTTACGGGTTTGAAAAGAGATTTTGTGAGTTTTGTTAGCATAAATCTTTTGTGTGTGTTATAAGGATTTTGTGAGGGTATTTATAGAGTGTTTAGAGGGTAGTTTGTGCTTACTTGTGGATTTGTAAAGTCGGTTTTGAAAACATTTTGAATTTCCACATTTAATGCCACCTCCACTACCCGCATAAAATCCGTTTTCAAGGAAATGTTGCGATGTACAAGAAAAGTGCACTTTGCGTAGAATAAAATATCCACAGGATATTTTATGTGAGAGGAGGCATTTAATGCCAAGTGGGATGAGGTAAGTATTAGGGACCCTTGATGGTAAGATACAAAGACATATATTCCTATATTTAATTGGTGTGTTTACCAACCTAGGACATTTAAGTAACTAATACTTGGTGCATTTAGTTACTCATTCAATGCTCAATATCAAGAGTCGGGGTCCCCGCAGTCTTACTCATTCGATGATAGGTTATTTAGTGGGTTTCGTTCGGGAGGAGGAACCATTTCGAGAAAGACTCACCGAGATTGGTTTTCGATACCGACATTCAATGTCAAGCATTCCCAATTCAACTTTCAGTCTCCTGAAGGTAGGTTCATCCAAGGGTTTGGTGAAGATATCAGCAAGTTGATATTCAGTAGGGATGAAATGAAGTTCTATGTCTCCCTTCATTATGTGGTCCCTGATGAAGTAATATCTGATATCAATGTGTTTGGTTCTTTGATGTTTGCCTTTTTCACAGGCTGAGCATGGTTTATCTTTTGCAAAAACCAGTGATGGTAAGCCAAGGACCTTGTTTTGTTTTGCCATGTTGTTGATATTTTTGAAGTTTAAGTGAGAGAGTCTCTTATGCCATAGCCACTGATGCTTTCAAAGGCTTTGGCAAAGAGACATATTCCATCTTGAGAGGTGTTGACATGTCTAATACATAAACATCATCCCTTCTAGAGCTATCAAAACAACTTCTTTGTTGGCATTGAAAATGGTACCTTGTTTGTCATTGAATTGCACAATGTACTTTGCATCACGAGTTGACTAACAACGATGAGATTGTATTTTAAACCATTGACATAAGCTATTCTAGAGAAAACTATTCCATTACGAGATAATGAACCATAACCTTCAGTGGGACATGATGAGTTATCACCAAATACTACCTTGGGTCTGGTTCCTTTACATACTTGTGCGGATACTCCTTAACACCAATATGCTTCTTGCGCATCCACTATCGAGATGCCGATAGGCTCTGGCGTGTCTCTGCACAAGTAGTAAAGTGGATTAGTTTCTCTTCATCGACCCACATACTAGTGGGCTTGGGCTTAAAGGTCTGTTTAAATTTGGCAATTGACTCATGGTCGGTGGTTGAGTGCATTGTGCTACCACAGTTTTACGTTTTGAGATTGAGGATGACTCGGTGATTATGGGTTGCATGGAACTTCTCCTTGCTTGAATGACATCATTATCTTGGGATGTCTCATGAGTCGGATTTCCACAAATATCACAAAGATGTGTTCATGAGACAATCATCGGGATGATGATCATTAAAGCCACAGTGTGGGCAAGGAGGAAAGGGTTTAGCTCTAAACTTTTGAGCAGATTTTGAGGTTGAAGCATACCGATGACCAACTTTGGTATAGTTTGCTTCTTGAGAGAACTTACATATTGTAAGTGTTCGAAGTTCTGTGATCCTCCTTTTGCGGATCATACAAAAAGGATTCTATAATGATTATCGGTTGTATGACTTGTATAGTGGCATAGATCACACTTACGCTTTGGTTTGGTGGTGGCTTTTGACTTTGAGGAACTAGAGGAAGTCGACTTTGTTTCCTTGATTGATTCAGGACTTTTCGATGGATTCCATCTTATCGCTAGCTTCCTCACAAGTTCGATCGATTCTTTGAATTTGGTCGACTTTAGTGGGGATCGAGGATGTGGAAGTCTCGGTGGGAGTAGACTTTTGTTGAGTTGGTTTTGATGGTCTTTTAAGGATGGTTCTACCAAGTCCGGACCTTTCTTTTGGTGAGTGTGGATTGAATTGTAATGGAGTAAGCTCGAGCTAGGAGCGGCACCACAAGAGGTTCCAAGGGTGGAAGCGGTGCTTGAGATTCTACTTGAGACTCGAGATGTGTTCGATACTACTAGGCACATCGGAAGTCCAAGCATGCTCTTTAGAGCTTGACTTTCGTGCTCTAGAATTGTTCCGAAATCGAGTTAGGAAGCTTACTATCGGGATTAACCCGATCAATCCAATCACCGCCTTGGGAATAGTCAACACATTGGTAATCATGCCACCGGACATAAATGGTTTGGGAGACCGGTCTTTGTCGTGAGAGTTAGGAGATGATCTTCACCTATGACTCTCTTTTTTACTCTTGGGGCTCCTACAAAGCATCAACGACTCTTGGATTCTTAGCGATCCAACTAGCAATGATATCCTTTTCTTTCTTAAGTTCATCTTGAAGAGCCTGATTTCTTTTAACTAATTCAGTGTTTTGAATTTGCATGGTGATAGCCTCAAGCTTATTTTGTTTCAAAAGTAGTAGTTCATCCCTACACTTGTTTAGTTCAAAACTTAGCTTGTTATATGTTGAAAAAAGATTTAATCGTTGCTCTTCTACAAACTTAAGATCAACATTTATATAATTCATATAGGACTGCCAATCAGAGTCATCATCCATAGAAAGTAAAATATTTACCTTCTTCATTGTAATGTTGACCCATTCTCCATTTACGCATGATTTTTACCAACGACTAGCTTGTCCTCTTACGAGAGGGCCATCGGTTGCACCGACATGCACCATTTCATCATCGGATGAGACGGCTCTTCATCCCAATAAGGTTTCAAGAACAAGGCCTTTTTTTTACCACGCATGTTTGAACATTTTTGTTGTTTATGAGGCGGCCTCAAGCAATGCAAGCTTAGCTTTGACTTTCCTATACTTAGCTTTAAAATCAACGGTTTTGTTTTGATCATTTGTTTTGAAAGTTTTGATGAGGCCGATAGATTTTGGTTGAAATTTGCTAAAACCTCGATGGTGATTTGACCACGATGGTTTGTAAGAGGTGTTGATCCCAGTTGAGCAAACGATCTAATATAAAACCGACTTGTAACAAAAGCTTATCAAGTATTACGCGAATTTAATACTTAATCTTAAGAAGAAGAACAATTAACATTCAACACCTCAATATTATTTATTAATCTGAATACTCTTACAAAGATTAGGGTTTTGTAACCTTGAAGTGTATCGACCTTAGATATAAAACATACGTATATCTAATCTAACCTAGAACCTCCTTTTATAGGCTAAGGAGTCCTATACAATATACAATACGTAACCTACAAGATAAATATCTTTCCATATTTATCTAATACAATAAACTAACCGACTATATAAGACTAGCGATTACTTACTATATACTATCGGTGGTTACATAATACTACTAGCCGCGGTTGTCTTAAATGCGTGGTTATACTCTTCTATCCGTGGTTACATCAAGCACATCCGTGGTTTCGATTACTTAGAGTAATTCATTATCCGAGAACCTAAAACCCAACAATCCTCCCTAAACTTGATAAATTCCAACAAGATTCTTCAAGTTTTCTTTAAGCTCAAAACATCGAATTGGAGAATGTAGCCAAACACTTACTAGCTTTAAGTATCTTCTCATACTTTTCAACAAATCATAAGCTTGACCATCATAGGATACTAACATCTTGATACAACCAGGCTTCAACATCGAGCAATTATTCACGGATGCTTATTCAATTGTGGATAATCACCTTCTACAAGCATATGAATAACCTTTCCGAAGCAGTTAAAACATGAACTCCACAAGTTTGATATAAAAACCATCTAGTAACTTGACCATTGTAGAGTCCTTGCTATTCGGGTTCATCATGAGTAGGCTCAAATAGAATCTTCAAATTATGATACATCGACCTCTCATGATAATCATTTGGATGTACTTCACCAAATTTATTTTGTAAAGTATCCAAAGATTCATCAAATCATCTCTATCAAAATCTTTGAAGCATTTGAGAAAATTTATTATACTCGAAACTTCATTGTTGAGTCTTTGAATTTTCCAAACTCCTTCACTTCAACTAAAAGCTTAAAATCATAAGAAATGATTTGATTTACATCTTCAACAACTTTCAATCTTTTAGAATCGATGTCACCCAACCTCGATTTTCTTTTCTTTTACTTTGCATCCATTCATCATGTTCTTTAATCCACTCTTCTTCCTTTTTAGAATTCATTGGACAGAAATCATCTTTGTTAATCCTCATACATGTCTCATAAAGCTCAAAAATTCTTTCAAATGAACATCTACTAAGATTATCAGAAACATATATGCCTGAATTCTTGATAATCTTCATCAATACATTCCTTAGCTGAGCAATAGTAGGAGGTTTCCTTCTTACAACTCGCTTCTTTTCTTTACTAACCTTCCTTTCCAATATACCCAAAAGTCTAGCTTTTTCTTCATCATCAAACAAAGCCCATTCTTGTACAAGATACTCATCATTTATTAATTCGAAGCTTCAAGATAGTTTTGTGATTCATACCATGTAGCTAACAATTTCGACTAGCTTCCTCTTCATCTTGCTTTCTCATCATCAAAGTCGCTTTATCCTCGGCTTCAACACTTTTAGCATACTCGCATCATAAGCTTCTTTGTTCCTTTATTTTTAAACTTGACTACCTCTTTACCTTTTCCAACATTAGATTTAACCACTTTCTTCTTCAAAGGTTCACTAATAACCAAACTTTTACCTCGGGTTTAGTAGCGATGGTGAGCAATGATAAAGCAGGTGCAATGATGGTTGTAGGTATAGATGATGTTTTGCTCGGATTAATCAAGGTACTTGCGACTTCTTTCTCAACTTCTTTAGACTTAGGTGGTATTATAGAGAGTTGTGACAACGGTGGAAGTGGTTATGATAGCGATGGGTGTGACGATGGTAGGAACAATAGCTAAATCTGGCGCATCGGTGGTTACAAGAGTACTAACCATGGTTTCGGTATACTATCGGTTGTTATGTTCTCACTACTTCAACATTCTTCAATTTTTAAGAAAACCTCATTCCCATCTTTATCGAAACCAAAAATCTTGATCTCCACTATCAACATCTTCTTCCATAGGTACACTAATGAGATACATCCACGACCTCCCACAATTCATGCCATAACTCCTCCCTGTTTGGATACATCATTCACATTCGAGAATAGTAGAGAGTCCACCTTCTTTTCTTCGCCACAGAGCTTTCAAAGCAACAACTCGGTCTTTTCACTTTCTCCAAAACCAAGACCCTATGCTTCAACCTCCGAATATCATTACCTTGAAGCACGATAACTCTCAAGACACGAAATTGTACCTCTAGTTTAGCATACTTAACCGTCAATTCATTTAAGCGTTCAAGAATATCCTCCCACTCGACTGTGTGAACCGTCCGGAGGTGGTTCATTGGAAAAGTCATCATGTACAAAATCATTAACCGTCGATTCAATGTCGGGTTCCAATCTATCCTCATCACTTGATTGTGTTAAGCTGCTCAGAGGTGAATCCTTGGATATAGAAGACATAGCACCGCATCGAGCCACGATCATCTATGTACCTGTAGCGCCCGGTTGGCTAGGGATACCTCCACTGTGTTAAGCTCAAAGAACCTTCCACATTAGGGTTGCCAAAGGTTAGGTCTTATTGATGTTTCCACTAGCGACCGAAGATCAAAGCATGAATCGATGGTGGAAGCCCTTCCAATCATGTCACCTCCACTCCATGTGACAAACCTCATTAACCATACCACTAACACTAGCCTAAGGAAGCTTGGTGCCACATGTTCGCCTAGTCCATGATGCAAGACCTTCATTAAACTCGAATCGGTAGGCAAAGTAAGCATGTGAGGAAATAAAGGAACATCTCTAATGACAACATTCATGGTGATTCCTCATATGTGCAAAACTCTAGGAAGCATCGATGTACATCATACTCACTAGCATGTTCAATAGGTTCCTTTATTTGATGTTCCACAAGCAGTTGAACAAACCTAGGATACAAATAGTATTTACCCTTCTTCCTAATATTCTGCACTAACCCCTCATATATCATCCTAGACCATTTAAATTTCCTTCCATCAGACAAACAAATAATAGCAGTAGCAATTTTTGAAGGAAAATCATTAAAGCCTGTGGTCTTGTTACTCATACACATCAACAAAGTATGAATCAAAAACTTCCATTGTTGGGAAAACAAACTCTTAAAAAATTGTACCTTTTCACCTCTGTATGTGTATCCTAATCTCTCTAAACCAGCCACAATCTCAACATCTGAGAGATTATCAATACCATCAGCATCATCAAGCCTCAAAACTTCTCTAATGAGTTCCTCAGAAACAGAAATAGCATTCTCATCCACCTTTGTACTAAAAACCTCCAAGCCATCAACCTCTTCAAGTTTAGCATTCCTCCAAAACTGATGTATGTAGGCTTTAAAAATGGTAGGTTCAACCGTTAAAGCATAGTGAATGGGACTGTGAACAAGGAAATCAATCATTTGATGAAACCCTTCAGATCGAGCATCCTTAGTAAGTATAGCAACAAGATTATGTGAAGTGGAATACGTCTCAGCCATTGTAAGTAATGATGTAAATGAAGTGGGTTTGTAAGAAATCAACAAAAGTGATTAGGGTTTAAGTGTATTGCCAATGAGAAGTGATTAGAAGATCAAATAAATTGATCTATCCGTGATTTTGAAGAGAGATTTAAACTTTTGCCAAAGTGTCAAAACAACCCCTGTAATATCCATAACAGAGAAGCATACTATTCGCTGTTTCACAACAACTATCCGCAGTTGTAACAAACCATCAATGGATACAGATGATTACTCCTCCCAACTGGTCCAAATTAGAGCAAGTAAATTTGTGCCAATTGAAAAGTGATCTCACAAGATATGAAGGATTACACAAAAAATATATATATATATATATATATATATATATATATATATATATATATATATATATATATATATATATATATATATATATATATATATATATATATATATATATATATATATATATATATATATATATATATATATACACAAACACAAGCAAGAAACACACTAGCTCCTTATGCACACAAATCCTTCTTTCCGCAAGACAAACACAAAACAAACACGAGACAAAGATTATGGTTGTCGGTGGTTAGAAATAGCCGAAGTGGTTACAAAAGACCTATCCGTGGTTAAAGCAGGAAAGTCAATATAGTCAACTTCTAGAGCGTATCTCGGTCCAATATCCAAGAACCTCGTTAACTCTCCAACCACATTTAACTTGCCCATATTTACTTCAATAACCCTAAACTTCACTTATAAAAGAACCCAAATATCACATAGCCCAAACCAATCAAAAGTAAAACCCTAATTGCTCTAAAATCCCAATCAATCAAAATGTGGAACCCTAGTTGGAACAAACCGTAGTGGTTGATCTAACCTCCTCCTCATCCTCTTCATCATCTTCATCATCAAGTGAAGATGGAAACCCATGGTGACCTACTTTCCTCCACTAGAACCAAGACCAAGAAAATCTCCATTTCTCCCATCATCCGAAGATGATAGTGTGGTGAATCAAGTGATGCCTCACAAGACTCGATGACTCTTCTAAGAAGAGGACTTCAAACCCCAAACCTTCATCATCTAACCCCAACTAAGACCATGAGCAAGAAACCCACCACTCCCTAATGACGGAGAGGTGGTTCTTGGTCTTAGTGCACCAAGTCATGGTGCTTCTTCACATCGTAACTGGGAAGGAAAAGGGAAGATGGAGTAAGTTCTTTGAATGGTGGTAAGATATGATGGAGCACAAGAAGAATATCATATCATCCATCTATCTCGCCACAATCGACTTGACTTCTTCGTTTGCATCAATCCATCCTTTCCATTTTGATCCTTAGTCGCTTCGTTTGCATATGATAAATGCATATCCGACATTCAAACGATATAAGCAAGGATAGTAGTAGTAGAAATCATGTATAGATGTAGTCTTTATCTAGTACTTGAAGTTTCATTGTAAGTCGTGGTCGTAAACTGCTTTTGTTGAATGAACAATGTAACTTCCGATTTCTTAATTTCTATAATGACTTGTCTTTTATCTCGCACATTGGTTAGTGGAAACACGTAACAACTAGCGTTGGATAGATCAACTCTATCGGTGGTTAGAAGCAACACTATCGGTGGATATAAAAGAAATAGCAATACTAAGATTACATGATAACAAATTCAATACTTTTACAAACTTATACAAAACAATTTGAGAGTTTTAGAGATTAATCATTCCAATACTAACAACAAGATACGAAACCTCCCACATCAAAAGCTTTGGTGAGAAGATCGAAACATTGAAATCGGTATGGATTTTACCATTTGAATCAACCTTTTCTCATTACAATCTCTAATAAAATGATGTCTTATCTCAATATGTTTAGTTCTAGAATGTAAAACAGATTTTGATAATGCAAATTGTCTTGTTATTATCAATGTAAATCTTAGTATGCATAAATTGTACCCAAAATCCGACGAATTGATTATGAATCCAAAGAACTTGACCACAAGAACTAGCGGCGACCACATATTCACCTCGGTTGTAGAATTAGCCACAATAGTTTGCTTTTACACCGCCAAGAAATTAATCTGCTTCCCAGAACGGACATCCTCCGTTGGTAGACTTCCTATCGAGAATAGCTCCGGCATAGTCACTATCGGTGTAGGCCACCAAATCAAAGGAGAGTCCTTAGAGTACCAAAGGCCCAATTTAGGATGACCTTTCAAATATCTAAAGATCCTCTTAACAACATTCATGTGTGAGGTATTGGGTGTTACTTGAAATCTTGCACACACATCACCGAGAACATAATGTCTCGCCTAGATCGATAAGATACATCAAAGATCCAATCATGGATCATGCAAACTTCAAATCAACTTTGGGACTTCCATCATCGGTAGCATAGGTTTCGAGTCTCCATAGGTGTACTTGCACTTTTACATCTTGAAACCCAAATTTCTTCAACACATCTGCTACATACTTGTCTTGACTAATGAAAATACCATCAGGTCCTTTGTTGAACTCAGAGCCCCAAAAGAAAGTGAGTTCTCCATAGAACTCATCCGAAACTTATCATGCATAAGTTTCTCAAAATCTCTGCATAGCTCCTTGTTAGTAGAACCAAAGATGATGTCATCTACATAAACTGAACCAAGAAAAATATCATCTTTGTGCTTTCTAATGAACAAAGTTTTATCAATCAGTCCTCTTTTAAACCCATTGTCCATCAAATAAGTAGATAGGCATTCATACCATGCCCAAGGAGCTGATGCAATCCATACATAGCCTTCCTCACCCTGTAAACCTTGTCAGGATGATCAGGATCCTCAAAACCAGGAGGTTGACAAACATAAACCTCCTCATCAATAGTGCCATATAAAAATGCACTTTTAACATCCATCTAATATACACCAAAATTCTTGAATGAAGCATAAGCCAAAAACAATCTAATAGCCTCTATCCTTGCAACTGGTGCAAATACTTCATCATAGTCCAAACCTTCAGTTTGTGTGTATCCTTGAGCAACCAATCTGGACTTGTTTCTCACAACAATTCCTCTTTCATCCCTCTTGTTTCTGAATACCCATTTAGTCCCAATAGCCCTCTTCCCATTTGGAAGATCAACCAATGTCCAAACCTCTTGAAGTTTGAACTGAAGAAGCTCCTCTTGCATTGATTCTACCCATCCTTCTTACACAAAGCTTCTTCCACTCTCTTGGGCTCCTTTTGAGGCAGAAAACAAGCAAACAAGCAATTTTGCGAGATCTTTATATTTGTTTCTTTTGTGAAGAGATCTTGCAAAGAACCCATGTTCGGAAAGGGTTCATTGTTCTTTGCCACCTTCTTGTTTGAGCTGGAGTATTCAAATTTCAAGAATCATTCCTTGGGATGAATCTTATGAATTCGGTAGTAGTAATTGGACTTTCATTAATTACGCTTTCAAATTTGAGAAATCGATTTGAAGAATTCATCCAAGTCTTCATCATCGGTGGGAGTATCAATCTCAATTAAATCGGGCATATTAGGATCATGTGGATACTCCTCATCACCAAATAATGGCTTTGGATTTGGTCCAAAGAAAGTACTATCACCGATACTTGTAGCCGGAATGTCACTTGAACTATCGGTGGTAGAAGATGGCTTGTCGTTTCTGGATGGCCTATCGGCACTTTCAAGATGCTTAGCGATGCTTGCATCGCTTTTTCTTCTTTTCAATTTCTTCTACCGACACCGAGTTATCTTGCAACAACTCATCCTTATCTTGATGATGATCAACATTGCCTCGATGTTCAAGACATCATCACGAGAGGGACCTTGCTTTTTATGATGGAAGGAGCAGAACCGACTTTCCACTTTTCAACCAAATAGAACTCCTTTGGAGAATCGGCTTCCTTTGAAGATGTATCCACTTGAGAATCCTTTTGTATACACGCATCGGCATTAGTGGAAGTTCCTGCAATGATAGGCTCATAATTCATAGATTTGGTTAGCATATCAATGTTAAACGGCCGGTCTGGTCCTTTGGTCTCAACACTAGGAGTCTTTTCACTTTGAATTGAACATGTAGGTTCTCTTCAACAAGTCTAGTCCTCCTATTGTATACTCTAAAGGCTTTGCTATTTGTGGAATAGCCTAAAAGTATCCATCATCCGCTTTTTCTTGAAACTTGCCAAGGTAGTCTATGGTATTCAAAATGGTAACAGGACACCCAAAGGTTTTAGGAATGCAATCATTGGCTTCCTATCATGTAACTGACTCATAGGGGTCTTGTTATGAGGCTTCACTACCTTACTGCTTTTGCACATAACATGCAATTCCTACGACTTGACCCAAAAAGGTAGTTGGTAACTTAGACTCGACAACATTGTCCTAGCGACCTCAATTAGTGTTCTATTTTTCCTTTCACTACACCATTACATTGTGGTGTTCTAGCAACACTAAACCGTCTTTCAATACCTTTAGCTACAGGCGATTCATCACATCATTCTTAAACTCGGTTCCATTATCACATCGATTACTTTGACCTTATGATTCACTAGATTTTCTATCTTAGTAATGAAACTCTTAAGAATCTCACTAGTCTCACTCTTAGTAGCCAAAAAGTATACCCAAGAAAATCTACTATAATCATCGGTGATAACTACGCAATCTGCTTATGGTTCAAGCTTCTAACAAAGGTTGGTCCAAATAAATCCATATGAAGCATAAGCAGTGGTTGTGTTATGGTGTTTACTGATTTTGGTCTTACAAGAAGCTCTATGTTGTTTTCCTTTTGACAGGCCACACACATTTCCTTACACTCAAAAACCTTTGAAGGTAACCCTCTCACTAAGTTTCCTTTTACCGCTTTATTGATTGTTTTGTAATTGAGATGACCTAGCCTTCTATGCCACAATTTTGACTCATCAACGGATGCTTTAGCAAACAAACATAAGGACCTATTAGGAAGAACATTTTAAGATCAAAACAATATATATTTTCCTTCCTAGGTACCCTAAGTTGTATAAACTTCTCATCGAGCATCTTAAACTCGGAGATAACACCACACACCTCAGTTTCCCAAACAATACCCGTTTTTCTTATCACACATTTGAGAAACTTGAATAAATTGTACTTAAGTCCCTGTACCAAATAGACCTTTTCAAAGTCTAGTTTCCTTGTTCTGATTGTGCCTCTGCCAAGTATCTTTCCTCCCTTTGGATCATTGCCAAATTCCACATATCCTCCATCATAAGCTTCAAAATCTTCCAAATTGCTTCCATCCCAAGTCATGTGCCCAGAGCAACCACTATCAAAAACTCCTTTGTCTTATAGCTCAGTTTGAAGATTGTCCTCAGAATCTGAACCAGAAGATGAAGCATAGTCCATTAGAGCAAAGTTATGCTCTTTTGAAGCTTCACTAGCAAGAAAAGCTGCATTTGGACCTTCTTCAATCTGATCACTCCAATCATAATCACCAAGTCCATCTGAGCAACCAAAGTCGAAGAAGTAGCGAGGCTCTTGATTGTCTTCTTAATGCTTTCAATTCTTTTAGGAGCTCGACATTCCCTAGCAAAGTGACCTTTCTTCTTGCGCTTAAAGCACTCCATCTTGCTTTTGTCGAATCCACTCTCCTTTGACCATCATACCTAACATGTCTTCCATCCTCCTCGAAACTTTCTTGCTTGGAGAGTCGGCATTGCCATTTGCCATTGAAGATTAATTTCATCAAGATCATCGGGATCAATTTGATCTAGATCTTGATTCAAAACATCAACACCGGTAGTTAAATCGTGAAAAGCACAAATTGCACCATCACCGACATTATCACTAACGGTGGTATTGTTTGCAATAGCCGTGGTTATACCATAAGCGGCGGTGGATACATCTTGTGAGCTTTTGTGATTTGTGGATACAAAAGCAATGTTTTGATTAGAAGAAGATGAGTTAGAAAAGTTATTCTCGGACTCATAAACCTTCAAGTTATTGAAGAGATTGTCTAGAGTCATTGTAGCAAAGTCCGTCTTATTTCTCCACACAATAGTATGAATAGCCCAATCGGATGATAAGCTCTAATGAACTTCAAATTAATATCTTCTTGAAGGAACTTGTAACCCAACGCCTTCCTTGACCGATAAGTTTTGAAGTCTATTGTATGTTCCATCAATCTTTTCTCCACTAAGAAAGCGTGAAGGTTTCAAGCGATGCTTGAGCATGTTCATCCTTGACTTCTTAGTAGCTTCATTACCAAAGAAACCTTAATTCAAGAGCATCCAATAATTCTTTAGCGACTCATATTGATCAAAGTCCAATGCAAACTCATTAGGTATTCCCATGGAGAGAATCTTGTGAGCTTTGATCTCCATTTTCCTTTAGCTTTATCGGGTTCACTAACAATAGCAATCTCAGTCCATCCTCACCCTTCTTAGGAAGAGTGTCTCCTTTTCAACGACATCCCAGTGCATAATCAATCATACGAATGTATTGCCTCATTCGCATCCTCCGTTGATACTCACCATGTTTGAGCATGGGCACTTTTGAAGCGATCACCATGTGAGTTTCTTGAGACATCTTAACTTACTTGAGTAAAGATTAACGAGACTTCTTCTTGGTTACGGTTTCTAGATCACAAGCTCGATACCACTTGTTGATCCCAGTTGAGCAAACGATCTAATATAGAAACCGACTTGTAACAAAAGCTTATCAAGTATTACGCGAATTTAATACTTAATCTTAAGAAGAAGAACAATTAACATTCAACACCTCAATATTATTTATTAATACGAATACTCTTACAGATTAGGGTTTTGCAACCTTGAAGTGTATCGACCTTAGATATAAAACATCGTATATCTAATCTAACCTAGAACCTCCTTTTATAGGCTAAGGAGTCCTATACAATATACAATACGTAACCTACAAGATAAATATCTTTCCATATTTATCTAATACAATAAACTAACCGACTATATAAGACTAGCGATTCTTACTATATACTATCGGTGGTTACATAATACTACTAGCCGCAGCTTGTCTTCGTCCATGGTTATACTCTTCTATCCGTGGTTACATCAAGCTGTCCGTGGTTTCGATGATTTAGAGTAATTCATTATCCGAGAGAACCTAAAACCCAACAAGAGGGTTGAAATCATTTTGAAAAGCAGTCTTTTGCAAAATGACCCTTTTGTGACACTTAAAGCATTGATGTCCTCATTTGCTTTAGCATTTGAAAATCTTTGTTTATTTTATAAACCTTGAGAGTTAGCAAGGAGTGCCATTTCACGAAATTCGGTGTTCGTGTCATTTAGGTACTCCTCACTTGATCTCTCATCGGGCTCATCATCCGAATTTTCACGAAAATCTTGAACAACATTGTTAGAATAAAAAGCGGTTGATATTGGTGTTGAAGTGGTGGTCAGGACTTCTTGACTTCACGAGACTTCTTTAAGTCGGGGTATCGTCTGCTTGATGAGGTTTTCCACATAGACAAATTTCCCATAAATTTCGTGAAGTTTAAGGGTCTAGATATGATTAGCATTCCTAAGTCCCCGAGAGAAATTCACCACTTCTCGTGAAGACTATTGACAAAACCAACATTTATTTCATGTTTGGACAACTTAACACCATCATTTGACAGTTCATTTAGTAGGGTTTTGTAACGGGTGTAAGTTTGAGACGAGTTTCGAGTCCTTAGCCACAAAGGTATTATACTCAAGTTTCGTGTCCATAATCCTATTTTCCTTGGTATTAGATGGACCTTCATAACTATGAACCAGGTCATCCCGGTTTGTTTGGCCGTACTACGACTTATAATCGACTCCATAATATCGTCGGAAGACAAGATATTATGATACTTTTGAGCCTTTGGTCTGGTTGACCACTCTTCTCTCATCCTGAGTCCACTGAGCATCATTTATACACTTGATATAATAAGGTTCCTTCATTTATACACTTGATATAATAAGGTTCCATCCCAATCAAATAGCAAAGCATACGCTTTTTCCATTTGTTGAATTTACCAACTTCAAGTCTAGGGCAACAATGAATAAGCTCCACCCTTTTATCGACTAGTTGGGGTACATTAATTTCGACCATTTTAAGGATCCCGATTTAAAAGCGTTTAGGCGGCTTAAAAATAGTTTTATAATCATCTTGCTCGATACCACTTGTTGTTCCCTATTCACTATCTTAAAAAACAGTTAAGTGTCTAAAATAAGTTAATAGTGAATCAATGACTGAAAAGATATAAGTAAAACACAAAGAGTAATTTTTAACATCTTATTCTTATTAGAAATGAATCAAAAGAATACGTTACCCTAGTACTTGCGGAACAATACTAGGGATTGAAATGACAAAGTGTTTGTAACTCCTCTCTAAGCTCATGCTAAGTTTGAGCACAACTACAAGTACCCACTGAGCTATCTCAGGGATTAAGTTGTATTTGGAGGAGTGAAAGATGGCTTGCGTGTATGTGTGTTTTTACAATTAACAAGCTTAAACTTTCACTCCATCATTATGCTATTTATACAAGTATGATTTTAACTTTTCCTAAGTGACAAGCGACAATTTGCGAGAAGACAAAATCTCGATGTATTTTGTCTCATTCTAAAGACTATATTAGGTAAAGGGACCAAGCCACTTTCTACTTGTCGATCTTGATCTTTGAGCCTTCAGGGAAAGTTGACTTCTTGAAGATAAGCACTCCGTCTTTATCGCTTCAAGCATAACCGTTTTGTCCCGCCAATTCTTGATCTTCATAGTCTTTAGTCTTTAGTCTCGGTTTGTCTTGGTGTTTGTAGTTGGAGAGGAGTTTGAGGATTCGGTGAGTTATTGTCATCACTTATCGAATCCACTATCTTCTTCTTGACTCGATCTTCACCCTTTAAGTTCTTCCTTCTTGAGTGGAGAGACTTCTTTTATGTCTCTTCTTGGCGTCTGAAGATGGCTCACCGAGAGACTATGCACTCGATGACTGTTAGTGTTTAACGGTCTATCACTTAGGTTATTTTCTATTCAAATCCTAGATTAAGGGTTTGGGTATTCTTGAACCCAACAACGAGCAACACAAAGTCTCCCTTGTTTGGAGCGGGCGTGATCTATTATATATATTAGGCATTCTTATTGTGAACTATTATGATCATATGTGTATTAGTTACCAAGCATACTACTTGATATATGGGAATGTATGTGAACTTACATGTTACAAGTCTTGTATGGGCGGGACTTGTAACATGGTAAGTTGACAGGACATTTGCTAGTGGACTTTCTAAAATGGTTTTTATAAAACTTGTGTACTCACCAATTATTTCATAGTTGACCCGTTTTCTCATGCATTTCAGGTGATCGTTGGTTATCATATTTTATGAAGAATTTAAATAAAGGAGTCGTCACAAGTCAACTGGGTCGTTATGTATTAAAGTGTCATCTTTTAAAAGTCAAACTTTATGTTTCAATTGCCAAGGTCGGCTAGAACCTTATTGTAATGTTGTACTAATCGTTAAATTTAAATTATGGTATTGTGCTATATCTCTTTGATGTATATTGATTTCGTCAAGCATCTCACGTTTCGCCTCATGAGTGTGATGATTGGTATCGAGACGAGGTTATAGAGAATGTCGTTTTTTCTAAAATAAAAACTTCAACTATAACCATACTAAAGTTTTATAAAAACCCCAAACATGGTGCAGTCGATTAGACCGAGCATTCCATCGTTGTTCCTAACTTATGCATAGCCCGATCACCGTGCATAATTCAGGAGGAATCATGGGATGATGGGGTAGTTACCTTAGATCATGTTTGGTAGGAGTCGAGTCTAGGTCACCCGAGAATGCATTGGCCTATGTGTGCATCGCCTTTACGTGTTTTACGCATATATGACTATCTTGCTAGGCATTACGTGTGCTAAGACTTTTGCCTTTAGGACAATATATGAGCTTGAACTTAAGTGCTTTGAATTGACTTGGCATGATTTGCATTGAACCCTTTAGTCGACATATACCTTTAGCATTAAGCATGCCTTCGTTTTAGTCATGTGGTAATCCCGACGTCATAGGCCTTAGTTAGACCTTTAGCCTTCTCACTAATCGAACCACCACTATTAGTTGAATTGATTGGTTTAAGCGATATAAAACTCGAGCCAAAATTTCAAAAGGTCTCTAACAAAGATGAGAAACCATCTCTTTGTGACAACTTATTTCCTATCTTGATCTAGTGACAGTTCTTGTTTGATGAGTTGTGAAAATCAAGTCGAATCAAGTTGTTACCCAACCTACACAACTTAAACACATGACCGGCCAGTCGATGAGTTGTGAGAATTCACCAACTAAGATTATTTTGAGGCTAAGCTCGAGAATGAGAAAGTTCGAACCATGAGGACGTCGCCATGATGGGGAGACGGATGAATCTCGAGGACGAGATTTTTAAGGATGGCGAGCGGTGACAAACCGTATTTTCCGGCTATTATTTATATCGAAAAATGAGAGTTTATTTTCGGTTATTATAACTCAAAAAGCGAAGTCGTCTCGTGTTTTTCAAGTCCCGCACCACACGCATACCGACACCATAATAGTATTGGCACGAAATCTATTTTCTAATCTAAAGATAATAATACCATAATATTTTGCTCGTCAAAACATCACCGAAATATAAAATTTATAAAATATGGATGCTCGAAAGTTATTTTACGTGAGGATACGTTATTTCTTGGATCGGTTTATACAATACGGTACACGTAATACATTTATTAATAATAATAATAATAATAATAATAATAATAATAATAATAATAATAATAATAATAATAATAACAATTATAAACCTTAAAAAAATAAAATATATTTATACCCTACCCTTTCCCTCGCCGCCCACCTATTTATCTTTTCAGTTTCCCTGTCTTCTTTTTCTGAAAAACCAAGCGCATGCCTCTTCTACTTCTGGTATACTGCTCCTTCACCTTTCCATCCTCTAAACCCTCGCCTCCCAATTTCACCTTAAGAACCAATCTATCATACCTTTTATTTTACTTGTGGTAACCTAGCTTCATTTGTCACCATCACTCATGGTCAAACAAGAAGGTAGAAAAATCGATCCATCTCCATCAACTGTTTTTCTTTTCCCAAGGCACGGTCACGAGGGGTTATAATTGCTAAGGAGGGTTCTTCTTCAATTAAAGATCAAGAAAGGCTTGATCAAAGTACCCTTGTTTTCCCCTTTATAATTTCTCGAATCTCATATTGTTGTACACAAAATTCACACAAGTTCATAAATTAAAGTTTTTATAAAAGTTAAAGTTGTTTCTTTTATTTTACTTGGGATCGGATTGGAATCAGATTTGGGCGGAATTGAAGTCGAAATACTCTTGTTTTTCTTCTTGTGCAAATCGATAGCATGGTGTAACCGAGGTTCCATTAATTTTTCCTTGTATATTATTACTATGATTTTGATAGTCGGTCTTGTAAATATGTGTCGATCGTTTAATATAAACCTGGAAAAGGAATTTGTTTTAAATTCTTGTGTGTTGTTAAGATGGTGTGGCAATCAATAAATTTATATCTTTCATCTAGATTGGATCTTGAATGTGAAAGTATAAAAATTCTGGAATTTCTTATTCCATCGACAGTAGCTTAATTGGTATAGGTTTTTGGTGAGACTTGGCTGTGTTCTTTTGAGTGTGGTCGACCCACTGTCCGAAACAGTGGGTGCCCCTTTCTTGTTCCCTCTTTTCTTAAAAATATCACAATAGAGTGAGTTTGGCCTTTTGACCATGTGTTAAATATAAAAGATTGATAAGTTGTTACTAACTCGTTAATCAAAGTCTGGGTTGTGTTTAGTTTTGGTCATGGGTCGAAACCTCAGATTGATTTTTGTAGGGTATTAGTCAATCCTTGTCCTGGTCTTTGGGTACGCCCTGAAATATGCTTAAACTACCGCTCGGAAATTCTAATTTTAGCCGTAGACTATTTTTAAGTCGAGTTGAACATGCTTAGGGGTGTTTGTTTAGGACCAGATGGTATGATAACCCACTTAGGGTGTCAAGTTGCTGTTCGGCCCGTTTAGTGAGGCATTTAACCACTCGAGGGTTAGGTTGCTCATGATCCGAACCGCGTCGCCCCGTACCCACAAGATGACTCGAATTGAGTACTCAAGTTGGGTAGTACCCGAATGTAATGGCCACGAGGTCAAGAAGTAGCCAATGGCTAATACCATTGTTGACTTACGTGCTTGGTATACTAGCAAACTCAAGAAGTCCCCGTGTTGTGTCGTTCGAGTCACCATAAAGCTAGCCCAAAGGGGTAATGCTAAGCATTGGTTTCGAGTAAAGGGGAAACACCCCGAAGGGTGATTTTTACCCACTGTTATCACTAGAGCACGAAAGAAGCTCGGAGTCTCGTTCTATTCGTGTTTTGAGCACCATTTTAACGTTTCATTGCAATTGGTACTACTCCATATAAAAACATTTGCACTACAATTCCCACTTCAATATGAATTGTGTTATATGGGCCTAAATCCAAAGGATTGTTGGGTATAATTTGAGAATCATGTGGGTTGTGATGCCCGTGTCCCAAAGTGGTCCATTTGTTGAGCCCACCATGGCGTTCATGTGCAACGATCTAGGCAGGAACGTTTAAGTATAATGCATCTTCTCATGCAAATTCACATTATCGTCCTACCTCGACCCGCCATTAACACTCGACTTGTGAATAAGAGATAAACAAAACATAAAATCAGGTATTTAAAAAGGAAATAAGTTTTCGCTCATAAAGAGTTAACTACGTTTAATCAACACAAAATAAATACTTTTATACTCTTAATTTCTAAAATATAAACTGATAGACATTTATTAAACTCGATAAAATGAGACTTTTAACCCTCATCACCACAGATAAATAAAGTGTACACTCGGGTCATACCAAATTCTCAACAAAAACATATCCTCTATTTTTGCAAATTAAATATATTTTGAAACTTTTGTCGGAAATTATAAACAAATTTATACAAAATTCCTTTCAAAAATATATTTGTTCTAACATGAAGCTATGTACCTAAGTTTTTAAATAGATTTACCTTTCAAGATAATCACTTGTACTAATAAAGTCTTTTAAATTCATATATTTATTTTCCCGTACAATGTCATCCGTATACCACCTCGTTCATCCTCGATATAATTTCTAATCATACACTTCCAAGAGCCAATACTTGCAAATATTTAGAAAACTATTTCAAAATTAAATGTTGCCACACCAGCGACAATAACTTAACACTTTTAATTTTTTTTGAACGTCGTTAAGTCTTAAATTAGAAATATGAGCTAAGACTTGCCATATTAATCTAGGTCGTGTGTCGGTGCCACACACTATTTGACTTGACCCTATCCAGTCTGCTTTACTAAGGTGAGTTCACAGCTCCCTTTTTTACCGCTTTATTTATTTGGGGTGAAATGCATGAACTTAAATCTTAGACTATATTTTTGTTCTAAATTATGAATTTTATTTGGACTATTTGATATATCCTGAACCCTTTGACTTATTATGACCTTATGACTTGTTCCTGGTCCCTTAGTATGCTTAGATCTATCATGTGCCTTACGTGCTAAGTCTTAAAGTCTCCTTGTTCGGAGCACCTTGATTGATAATATGATAGTTTTGTACTTGCAAGTCTCCTCCGAGCAATACTAAGTCTCATTAGAGCCATGCTAAGTCTCTTTTGTCGGCGTGAGCAACACAAAGTCTCCCTTGTTCGACATCGTGATCTATTATATATATTAGGCATTCTTATTGTGAACTATTATGATCATATGTGTATTAGTTACCGGCATACTACTTGATATATGGGAATGTATGTGAACTTACATGTTACAAGTCTTGTATGGGTGGGACTTGTAACATGGTGAGTTGACAGGACATTTTCCAGGTGGACTTCTAAAATGGTTTTTATAAAACATGTGTACTCACCAACTATTTCATAGTTGACCCGTTTTCTCATGCATTTCAGGTGATCGTTGGTTAGCATATTTTATGAAGAATTTAAATAAAGGACTCGTCACAAGTCAACTGGGTCGTTATGTATTAAAGTGTCATCTTTTAAAAGTCAAACTTTATGCTTCAATTGCCAAGGTCGGCTAGAACCTTATTGTAATGTTGTACTAATCGTTAAATTTAAATTATGGTATTGTGCAATATCTCTTTGCGATGTATATTGATTTCGTCGCATCTCGCGTTTCCGCTTCTGGCGGGGTATGACATCGTCTAGCGGTGTTTGCTTGGAGGGAGTTGTTGTGACCAACTCTGGACTTTCTTGGAATGACAATATGCTTGGTCCACCCACTCCCATTGTTGTTGGTTGTGAAATGAAGTAATGATTGTTTTGGGATAAGGTTGCACGATCTTCCTCCATGTAAGTGATGTCAACCACGCTTCTGGGCCAGAGATGGACAAAGGTGGTGGTTGTGGTAGGTTTTGTTCACCCGTCATATTTTTTACATAAATTTCTATTTATGATTAAAAAAAAAAAAAAAAAAAAAAAAAGTTGAGATGAAGCTTTGGTTCGTGTTTGCAACAAAAAGTGAAATTTATGGTTTTTAGTGTTGGAAGATAGAAACCCATAGCTTTGTTTATGCCATGGTCCCATGGATAGCGTCGTGTTTACGTATAGTATGTAAAGAAATGATTGGGTAAGTTTATGTTGTAAGATTAGGCTAGTCGATGTTCGGTTTCCTTTAGCGGTAAGAACCCTATGATAAGAGTGTTTATTTAAAGATGAGTTAACGCTCACACATATCTAAGGTTTATTATGTGTAAAATGGAGAAGATGAATTTGGTCTTTCTCTTGGAAATGCATGTATATTTATAAGGATGCATTTAGGGTTATGTGTGATCCGTGGATGCGATCCAACGGTCTTGGGAGACCTGTGTGTGAGTCATCTCATAGAGAAGATAAAAATGACACGTGGCGTGATATTCTTGGATCTTGGTAAATTATGGGAATCTTCGTACGAGGTACTGCCTATATGTCATAGCGAAATGCCTGCTGCACTACCTTTGTACCAATGAGGTGTTTACGCGTGGCAATAGTACAATAATGGTTTACGAGGACATACTCCTACGCTGGTTGTTGCATGGAGGTTGGTTCTACAGGCAAAGCCTGTCGTGCAGTTAGATGGTAGTTACCTAGAGATTGACTTCCCAGACAAAGCTTTTTGTGGGCTTTGGTCTTTTGGGCCTGTAATGGTCGCATGATTTTTAGCTATTAGGCTAAAACTCGCTTAAGATATCAATATATAATCGGTCAATAAAGACGATGAACATTTAATTTAAAATTTATGTATTCATTTAGTCTTATTAGTTAGCTAATTCAAGAGAAATAAGATCGGATCGAATTAAGATATTACGATTTTATGATGAGATGGGTTTCTGCTTAAGATCCAATTGAGAATCTACTCATTTTCATTTAGCAGAATTGTAAAATTTAAATATTTTATAAGCTAGATCGGTATATTAACACCTATTATGATCCAATGCAACAAAGGTTATCATAAATAAGAGTTCCAAATAATACATTCCAGTATTCCACTAGCTAAATTGGAGTTTGCACATTGTGATGTATTATTTCTTCATGTTACTAAATTATTAATAATCATATACTTATCATTAAGTCAAATATTATAATACTTTAGATCATTGATATTTGAAAAAAATAATTTGGACAAAGCGTAAATGTTTATACATGGCATGTAGCCTTGGCTCCCTATCACATGCTCACACCTTAACTTCCTCCGTGACTCCATTTAAATACCAATCAACTAATCCAACAAAATCAACTCATTCTCTTAGCACTTTCACTACAAAAAAACACACACTCAAACACCTTAATACAAACCACTTTAATACAAACCCTGGCTTTCCCAACAATGGATGTTTTTAGCTTGCTCAAGTTTTGGAAACTCACAAGTGGTGGCATTGATCCGTCGGTTCGTGACTATGAGTCCTCAATCGATGACGATGAAGAGTCGTTTTTCGATTTAGTACTCGAAAATGACAACTGTTCGGACTTTGATAAAAATTCTAGCAATAGCTTCAACTCTAGCTTCAGATTTTCATCACCTAATGAAAATATCCTATCTAAAAACATTAAGAAGAGGAGGTTATTGAAAATGCCTCAATCACCTCTTCGCGCTTTAATTCTAGGTCTTCAAAACAACAAGTTGAAAACCGAAAAGACTCAACCAAAGTTTGAAGCTGAAACTGAAACTGGAACTGAAGCTGAAGCTCAAGAGTTTAAGATAGGCGCGTTATTAAAGCGTGACAACAGTTTGAGATACAAACTCAATACCGAGAAGCTTTTGGAGAATAATGATCAAGTCTCTTCAAAGCGTTTTTCGAAAGATGTTGTTAACAAGTATTTAAATAAAATGAAACCCGCTAGGAAAAGTAATGAAAAATCAAGATTTTCGGAGCAGTCTATTACTCCATCGTCTTCTCCAGCGTCATCGGTCTTTTCTCCCAGAAAAGAACAGAAAAAAGGCATTAGTGGTGGCGTTTTCAAAGTTCGTAAGCATTTAGGAAAGAGTAGATCCGCTTCGGCTATATTACAAACTCCTGTAACCAAAAGCGATGATTCGACTTTAGAGCAACAAGATTCCATCAAGGGCGCGATTCTACATTGCAAGAAATCTTACCATTCACCCTCGTTACAAGATGTGAAAGTTCTTTCCAGATCAGGAAGTGCTCCATTAGACAATGAGTCACGAGTTTCGGTTGAAGAGACTAGAAGCAACATTTGAGCAAATGAAGAATTAGGCATGCCAATCGCTTCTCTGTCTGAAAAAACTAACTCGTAATTAAGACTTTAAAACAATTGTCTGGTAGTAAGAACTAAAGATGTAGCTGGTATGGTAGGATGATGTAAAGCTTTACTAATGAATGATGATAAAGTAAATCGATCTTTTGCTTGTTAAAAGTGTACTAAAAAAGTTGGAGCTAATCTGAACTCTCTCTTTGTGGCATCAATGCATCATTTACTGTCTGACCACTTAGCATTGTATCTTTATAATAACTAGGAGAGTGTAAAACTCTAGACTAAAAGTGAAATAGCATACTGTATTTTGTAAAATACTTGTACATTTTGGAGATGAAAATTGAATTTGATATTTGATTGTATATTTGTAAAAGTAGCTGCATTTGTAACCCAAAATATAAATAAACATTCAGTGACAAAAACCGTCAACTTTTGTTACCGCACTAGTTGGTTCGATGTATATGATCAAGAGTTATTTGAAACCTGTATTTACGATTCAGCAAAGCCATCCTTTTGGGTGTATGAGGCAAACAAGTGCGAGTGACTAACATTTAAGTGACAAAAAAAGCCTGCCTATCTTTTGATAACTTAGTTCGGTTTGTAGTTAGAGGAGAGGTTGTCATAACGTGAGTTAAACTTGTTGGAAATGTATATATTTACAAACATGTGAATGTCCGGATTCGAACTTCGTGACCACGGGATTGCACACATTAGCGAATGAGAATTAAAGTTAATAATTAATGTTTATGTTTACGATTAATTATTACACATTAAGTCCGGTTAACGATCGTTATGTATTTAACGGAAAAATGACTAACGACCGTTAAAATGGAAAAGAGAAGGACTAGAAATGGAAACTTGGAAAAGTTATGGGATGGGCTTTGGGCTCATGATGGTGGCCGGCCATAGGCCTCTCCAAGGCCCTAATTCCCTAACTTGTCTCTAAGTTTTACCTACTAGTATATAAGGAGGGTAGGGTGCAGGGTTTTCACACTGCGTTGAATTAACCTAGATCTCCTCTCTTCTCTTTCTTTTGCATAGCTTGGCCGAAAACCCCATTTGTTAGGGAGTTCGGTTTGGTTTTTGCATATCGAGGGCTTGTGTTAGATCTAGCAATCGCTTGATTCGTTGGTTAATTCGTGTGTACAGAACGTGGTTGTAAGACATTATTCTTACACCATTTAGTACTTCTTTGGTTTGCTTTGCTCGAGGGTGGTTTGCTTTGCTCGAGGATTTGATATTCGCAAGAGGTACGTTACGCACACTTTCGCTAATTAATTTATTTGTTATGATCTTAAGTCTTCCATTGTGTACTCTTGATGTCTTTATGTTTTATTTTATTTTATATATCATAAACTCAACGGTGGGCATCACGAGCCTTGTATAACAAGTAATTAATTCTTGAAACACATAATTAAAATAAACATGAATGTGTTATTATTTGTATGCTTAGATCTAGGGTTTGCAAAACCTAAACCCTAATTTTGAGGGGTTTTTTGGTGCCTAATTAGGGTTTTGTAAACTTTGTTTTAATTGGATTAGAAACCCTAAGATGCATGCAACTTTATGTGTATATCGTAACTCTGTTTAATTGCATTAATTGTTAAGTGTAATTTATATCCATGATTATTACCGCATGTTTTATCATGGATCATGCTTATTGTATGTCTTTCATGTTTTAAGTGATATACATTAAATAATGATAGATCTTGAATTGGGAAGACCTCAATATTTATTAATTTTAATCAATTATGTGCTATGTGGTATATATTTAGTTTTGACTTACGCAATCGATGAATCGATGCATGTGGTTCACCTGTACATAGATGAAAACGGTGGAAGTCTTAATTAAATATATGCATATTGACAGATATAAAATTGGTTATTAATAAGATTTATCAAAACCGTTTGCATGTGGCTATTTGATATGCATGACTTTTATTTGTTATGTATTCATTGTTTATTTGTTTATTTTTCAAATACTTGCTTGTTTGTGTTTTGTAACAAGGGTATTTTACAAGAAAAATAAACCGATCTAAACAATGGTGAAACATGTATTTTTAAGAATAGTAATCATAATCGTTTAATTGATTGATGACTTTGGTACAAATGACTGAAAGGCTCACCCATGAGAATGAACTAATAAAGGGGTTTAAAGAAGTGCGCACATCACACGAATGGATGTCTTAGGTTGTGCTTTAGCACGCACAGTCCTCTCGCCCACTTGAAGTTCGGTGGAGCTACTTAGTAAGTCATTAAATGTGCAAGCTCATCTTAAGGGCGAATCGTGTTGATTCCATGCGCCACTTAGGTGGTAATTATCCGAAACACTAAGTGTTTACACTTATGCAAAAGTACGGTATAATGGATGATAATTAACACTAATTCCTTGATTGGTGAACCCAATACCTCAATTAAAGTTTGATGATGAAAAGCTTAAACATTAAAACAAGATATAAATGTTTTAATAAAACTATGCTACAAAGATGAATGCATGACATCTTTGTACATATTTGATTTAACATCAAAACTATTACCCTTTAAATTTAAGTTATATGCCATCCAACGAAACGGAAACACCTAAGATTACTTTCTATTTGCGTGAGAACGTGATTTAGATCTTAATCAAAGGGTAAAATGTCCACGTGTCGTGAGAACGGGCATGGACGATTTTGCAGTTTTTTAAGTTGGACAACTTAATTGAGTTAGGCGGTGAAAACTGAAAACTCAAGGCATAAGATGGGATAAAACATGTTTACATGGCAATTGATATTGGCTATATGTAAATCCCATAAATCTAGGAATTGCAATTGAAATTGGCAATTGAGCAAATGCTCTACCATTTTGTATAAGGTTCATCACTATGAGATCAAGCGATGTGATGAGATTATGACAATTTGGATCCTAGTTTTCAATAAATATTAATTGGTTATATGAATATGAACCTTGGGTATTTAATTGTTTATTGAAAAGGAAAATTATCAAAATACTAATGATGGTTTTTGAACTTTTTACGTAGATGGCTCAATCGATAACACTATGAGCTTCTTGAGTGCCGCTTTCAAAGATATGATTGGAAGGACAAACCGACCGCCCTAATTTCAATGATTGGCATCGTTCACTTAGGATCATCCTTCGTGTTGCCAAAAGGGTTGAAATTTTGACTACACCTCTGCGAAGCTCCTCCCAACACGGCAATCGCTCTTGAATTAGAGGCATATCGTGTTGAATATGAGAAGCATAATGATGTGGCGTGTCTAATGCTTTGGGGATGTCCGCTCAATTGCAAAACAATTTGAGCACTATCCGCCTATGAGCATGCTAGATGAACTCAAACGCATGTTTGAGAAGCCACCAGCAATGAACTGTATGAACTAATTGAAAAGGTTCACACCGCAGGCGGGAGGTCGGCAACTGTCTCCGACCACGTCCTTGAGATGAAACATCACTTGGACCAATTGGAGAAGCTTCGGTGTGGTTACTCGAGCGATGTATGTGTCGGACTCATCAATCATTCCCTTAATCGAGAACGATTTGGTGATTTTGTCCGCAATTTTAACATGCATTGCACGGGAAGATAGTGAATGAGTTACATGCAATGCTTGTAGACAACGAGAAGAGATTGCCAAAGAAGGCTCCTACACTGCTTGTGCTCGCTATCTGAGGTGGTAGGGTGAATAAGCCTAAGCCATAGCGAGATAAGAAAGGAAAGGAAAGGAAAGGAAACAAGTTGTCATCCCACCACTCCTAAGAAGAACCTCGAAAGAAAAGGAAAATCCTAAGAAGGATTTGTCTTGCCACCATCGCAACTCACCGAGTCACTTTGGAAGCGAACTATCCGGTTTATCTCGAATGAGTGCCTTCGAATAAAAATAAGATGGTGCCTAGCTCATCGGTATTTTTATGTTTGAATTATTTTCTTTTCCTCATAAGTTAAATTCTGGATATATGATACGGGATGTGGTACTCACATCCGTAATACATCGCAGGACTTAGAGGCGAAGAAGCTTACTGTGGAGAGAGATACTTGTCGTTGGAAATGGAAAGCGCATTGTCGAAGCCATAGGGACTTTTGATTTAGTGTTGCCTTCGGGCTTAATTTTAGAACTAAATAATTGTCATTATGCACCCTCCATTGTTAGGGGTGTCATTTCAGTTTCTTTGTTAAAAGATATTGGTTTTGTGCACACTTTTACAAGTTATGGAATTTCAGTTTCTTTAAATAATGTTTTTTACTTTAATGCAATTCCTATTCTTGGTGTGTTTGAAATTGATATGGATGGTTGTATATCCAATGAAAATAATTAGTTGTATAGCATTAGCAATAAGAAGAGCAAGTCGAACTGTGACTCTTCTTATCTTTGGCATTGTCGCCTTGCCCATATTGGCAAGAAACGCATGGAAAAGCGCAACACGATGGGCTTTTACAAGCGGTCAATGATGAATCATTTGACAAATGCGAGTCTTGCATTCTTTGGAAGATGACAAGGAAACCTTTTCACCACAAGTGGAAAGGGCTTCGATCTACTTGGATTGATACACACGATGTGTGTGGTCCACTAGACATGTGTCAAAACGTGGTCTTGTCTACTTTTAACCTTTACGGATGATTTCGGTCGTTATGGTTATGTTTATTTACTTAAACATAAACATGAAGTCTTTGAAACATTTAAGGTTTTCAAAAGTGAAGTAAATTACAACTTGGAAAGAAGATTAAAGCTCTTCGATCCGATAGAGGTGGTGAGTATATAAGTCAAGAGTTCAAAGATTACTTAGGCGAGTGTGGAATTATCCAACTCACATCTCCTTATACTCCACAACAAAATGGTGTATCTCGAAAGGAGAAATCGTACCTTACTTGACATGGTACGATCAATGTTTGAACTTACGACTCTACCTTTTACTTTTGGGATTATGCCTTGAAACGCTATTCGCATTTTGAATATGGTTCCAACTAAGAAGGTTGTTAAAACTCCATATGAAATATGGACCGAAAAGCTCCCAACTTTTCTTACTTAAAGGTGCGGGGATGTGAAGCGTTTGTTAAGCGTGACACACCGATAAGCTCCAAGCCGATCATAAGTGTATCTTTGTAGGATACCCTAAGGAAACTATGGTTACTACTTTTACTACCCAAATGAGAACAAAGTCATCGTGGCTAGGTATGGAGATTTCCTTGAAAGGAATCTCATATCTCAAGAACTCGGGGGGAGTATATGATCCGGAATATGATCAAGAAGATACAACACCTTCGAAACCACTAGCCAACTTCAAGAAGAACCCGAAAGCTTAGGTGCTCCTCCCGAAGTTGTTCCCATTCGTAGGTCCGAAAGGACTATACGTGCACTGACCGTCTATGTTTAAGCGTGAGGTGGAGGAAAATATGGTTGGGGATCTTAATGAACACGCCAACTATAAGGTCGCCATGGTGATCCCGAAAAGGATAAATGGCGATTGCTATGAATGGGGAAATGCAATCCATGAAAGATAATGATGTCTCGGATTGAAGTTGACCTTCCTCCCAAGGCTAAGGTCGTTGGGAGTAAGTGGATCTTCAAAAGAAAACCGACATGGATGGCAATGTACACACCTACAAGGCTCGTCACGGTGGCTAAAGGTTTTACTCAAACCTATGGCGTTGACTACGAGGAGACATTCTCTCCTGTAGCGGACATAAGAGCTATTAGGATTCTCATAGCTATAGTCGCACACTATGACTATGAGATTTGGCAAATGGATGTCAAAGCGCTTTTACGAATGGCCGTCTAGATGAAGACATCTATATGGCGCAGTAGGAAGGGTTTGTGAATCCATTATTTCCTAACCGTGTATGCAAGCTTAAGAGGTCCATTTATGGACTAAAGCAAGCATCAAGGCAATGGAATAAAAGATTCGATGGAGAAATCAAAGGTTTTGGATTTACTCGAATCTTGATGAGCCATGTATATCACAAAGCTAGTGGGAGTCGTGTTACTTTCCTTATTCGTATGTCGATGACATATTAATCATGGGAAATCATATACCAAGTCTAAATGAGGTGAAAGCCTATCTTGGTAAATGTTTTCGATGAAAGACTTAGGGAAGCGACATATATACTCGGAATCAAGATCTACCGGGATAGATCAAGGCGGCTAATTGGTTTAAGCCAAAGTGCTTATATTGACAAAATATTGAAGAGATTCAATATGCAAAATTCCAAGAAGGATTTTTGCCAATGCAAGTAAATCATGGTTTGAGCGACCAAGGCGTGCTTCAACACCGCAGAGGTGGCGCGATGAAGAAAGTTCCTTATGCTTGGTGTAGGATCTATCATGTACGCGATGCGATGCACAAGGCCCGATGTGGCGTTTGCTCAAAACTTGACCGGTCGGTATCAACGAATCCGGTGAAATTCATCGGATCATTAAGCATATTCTCAAGTACCTTAGGGCTACAAGAGATATGTTCATAGTGTATGGAGGAAATCCGAAGCGTAACTGCTCATTACGAGTTTTCGCGATGCATCCCGGAAGTGTGACAAAGATGATACGAAGTCTCAAACGGGTTACATTTTGTCATCAATGGAGGTCTTGTGGATTGGAAGAGTAAGAAAGACAACACTTGCGATGTCTCGCTACGAGAAAGTGAGTACATAGCGGCGAGGTCGCCATGGAAGCTGTTTGGATAAGGAAGTTTGTTTCGGGCTTGGTGTTATGCCGTCGATTGAACATCCTATTAAAGTGTATTGTGACAATTCATTTGCAATTACTTTTGCCCATGAACACAGGTCATGAAGGGCACCAGACACTATCCTAGACAATATCACTATGTTCGAGAGCAAGTCGAGATAGGTGAAATTGAGTTGCTCAAAGTTCACATGATGATAACCTAGCGGATCCGTTAACGAAGGCCTTGCTCGGTGAAAACTTAATCATTTGTCGATAAGTTTGGACTTCGTTTAGCTAGTAGTTTCATGCCCATCTGTGACTAAGTATTTTAGATAAAAGGATATTGTAAACATTATTATTGAAATGAAATAAAGTATTTTTGTTATGTTTATTATTCATTTATTATAATGTTGTCCTATATTTACATGTTTAAATCCTTGAATAACTTAAGTTATTCTAAATAGTCCGTTGTCAATCAATAACATGGGAATGATATTGAATTAAGACAAATCTGAGTATTAGTTAGAATATACTTGAAAGTATATTGATGCGTAGCATGACTAATTTCAGATGATATTCAATGAATTGAATATAGGACTTATCCCACCCACATGATGATACTTTATGGATCTTTGTCATTAAGTATATCATGGATATTTATCCTCGACTTGAGATACAAGAGATATGTCATGGATGTAGTGCATTTTGTGAAGCAATCTAACGCTACACGAATCGGTAGTTATAAGGGTTGTTTTCGTATGTTGCGAAATTTATGAATCTCCTTGTAGTCAAAATGGGATTTGTTTCCTTCAAATTCATTTTGAAGTTTAATACTCTTGGGCCCTCGTAGGATTGTTAAGATGTTTGTATGGCCATACCCAAGGTCTTATGTTTAGAAGAATTGGTAATCTTAATAAATCATAAAGCGAGAAATGTAATAGTTAATTAAGAAATGAGTAAGATCCATATTCTTATTAACATGGTATTAGAAACAAAGGATGAATATGATGATGAATCATCAAACTTGGTTTTCTCCAGAAACCATACACGAGTTGTACCGGGGCATTGGCGTGTTGCTAGACGCTAACCAATGTCATTTCACGCTTTGTAAACATATCCAGTGGGGCTGTTGGAAATGTATATATTTACAAACATGTGAATGTCCGGATTCGAACTCGTGACCACGGATTGCACACATTAGCGAATGAGAATTAAAGTTAATAATTAATGTTTATGTTTACGATTAATTATTACACATTAAGTCCGTTAACGATCGTTATGTATTTAACGGAAAATGACTAACGACCGTTAAAATGGAAAAGAGAAGGACTAGAAATGGAAACTTGGAAAAGTTATGGGATGGGCTTTGGGCTCATGATGGTGGCGGCCATAGGCCTCTCAAGGCCCTAATTCCCCTAACTTGTCCTCTAAGTTTTACCTACTAGTATATAAGGAGGGTAGGGTCTAGGGTTTTCACACTTGTGCATTGAATTAACCTAGATCTCCTCTCTTCTCTTTCTTTGCATAGCTTGGCCGAAACCCCATTTGTTAGGGAGTTCGGTTTGGTTTTGCATATCTGAGGGCTTGTGTTAGATCTAGCAATCGCTGATTCGTTGGTTAATTCGTGTACAAGAACGTGGTTGTAAGACATTATTCTTACACCATTTAGTACTTCTTTGGTTTGCTTTGCTCGAGGGTGGTTTGCTTTGCTCGAGGGATTTGATATTCGCAAGAGGTACGTTACGCACACTTTCAGTTAATTAATTTATTTGTTATGATCTTAAGTCTTCCGCTGTGTACTCTTGATGTCTTTATGTTTTATTTTATTTTATATATCATAAACTCAACAAAACTTTCACCTAATGTCATTTCAGCGTCACAGCAGATTTAACCTTTTCACTTTTAACTAAAAAAAAACACTTTTTATCATAACTCAACTTTAACTCAACTATTTTCAAATTCAACCCCTAAACTAAAGCTAATACTTCATTTAATAAATCACATAACATTAAATCTTAAACATTACAATACGAATTTAAAAAAATAAATAAATAAATAAAAAAAAATACAACGAACAAAAAAAAAAACCAAATAATAAAAACATGACATAAAGGACACTACAACATGGAAATTACGAAATACAATTACATCTACTGTCGAGGTTGCAAATTATATTTTTTGATGATTATGTCATTTTCCGAATCGATCCAAAACGCAGCTTTTGGATCCTTGTCGATAGTGTCGATCATCAGAAATTTCATCTCTTCCAACCTTTGAATCGTTTCATCTTTTTCTTTAGCCGCCCGATACGCCGATTGGGCGGTTTCCCGTTTTAAACGATACTCGTAATGTCATAGGCTCCGTGAATTGGCTTGACGAGCTCGTTCCTCCGGTACTTGCTCCCCCGGTACTTGTCATGCTCTTGGATTTGGCTTTCTTCGAAGCACGCTTTTTGCCCATCGGACGTGGTTGGTCATCATGATCAAATAACGCTGTGAAAAACTAGAATGGGGGGTTGAATAGTTTTACCAATTAAAACTCGTTTTAAACTATTTAGATCGACTTATGTCAATCTATTTGGATGTGTGTTGGATGTGGATAAAACAAACATATAGAAATATAAATATGTAATGAAAAGATAAAGAGTAAGATGTACAAAACCACAACGCGAGTATTTATAGTGGTTCGGCTACAAGAACACCTTCCTTGCCCTACTCCACTCCCCGAGTCACCTACTCGAGAGTTCATAATCACTACACAACACCGACTCCTTATGGCGGAGAAGCCTTTACAACGTCGCCTACTCTTTTTCCGGTACTAGGCTAACCACCAGGTTCTTTACACCAAGGTGAACCACACCTACCACAACGTCGCCTACCCTTTATCCGGTACTGGGCTAAGTACCGAGTTCCATTACAATGGAGGAACTACTACCCAACACTACACATCACTTAAACCCAAAGGAGACCAACTCCTTATTACAACATCATCAAGGATATCAATATCCTTGGATCCAATACTAATCTATCTTGTACATCGAAACACACCATATCGAATGTACATCTTAGGCACCTTTCACTAATGCCTTTGAATAGATCTTCAAAACACCCTTCACTAATGTCTTGTGACTTGACTTCTAGGCACCCTTCACTAATGCCTACAACACGGACGAACGACACTCTTCACTAATGTCTTCGTCTTGACACTTGAGACATCTTTCACTAATGTCTTCAACACTACACTTCTTAGTAGAAAGAAAAGAATCATCAACAAGAGGACTTCAATAGTCTTGATGATGAGAAAGCATGGTAACTCATGGACTTGAGCTTGCTTGAATTCAAAGGTGGTGATCTCGCCTTTAAGAGGAACCTAGACAATCACACAAATACAAAACTACATACATAGATCACTTGGATATGGGGTTAGAGAGTTTTTAACTCAAAGAGAAAGTATGTGAGAAAGGGGTAAGAAATAATGAAGAAATGGCTTACTATTTATAGAGAGAAAACATCTTCTGTTCCACGGATCCCACCCTCAAGGGATCCGTCTAGTGTAATGCTAGGGATCCGTGGGACGCTCCTCTTTGCCCATGGGTATTTTGGTTATGGGTCATGGGTCATGGGTTATGGGTTGATCCATGGGTATTTCTTTAGATACAATGTATCTAGTCAAGTGGGTATGGGTCAATACCACGGGTTATGGATATGCTCCATGGGTTGTAGTTTTTACCCATTATAATACATACTAGTTATGTATATATTTGCCCAATATGTAAACATTAGTTGTTGTACATATGCATTACTAAATCATAAAATCACTTATACTTGTTTTAGTGTTTTATGTGAAAACGTAAGTGTGTTAGAAAACTATTGGCTCAAACCATTTACGTATTTTATTTGTTTCGTTAAAATGATTTTACGTTTGTTATCGACAAAACATTAGAAGATCGTAAAATATAAATAAACGTTTTTACGGCTTATTTGTATTAACAATCTCCCCCTTTTTGTTGATGACAAAACATAAAATTATTTTAAGGAAAAACTAAAATTCGTAAAAGTTTGAATATGTAGTTTTTACTTTCTTCTCCCCCTTTTTGTCGAAACAAAAAGAGCTTCGAAAATAAACTAACACATTGGTTTAAGAAAACATGTGAGAAAAGGAAAGGAAAAATAATAGAGAGCAAATAATGGGAAACGATCTCGTCTTAACTCCCCCTTGACGAGTCCATCCTTATGTGAGGGCGTCAAGAAAAATACTACTAAGCTAATTCATTTGCAACTAAGTTTGCAAAAGATTTCGTCTATGTGACGAATATGCTTCCCCATGATGATTGCAGCTTTGCAAAGGGACGTCATGAAATGTAATCCTAATATTGCATGTGATTTTGCAATGTATTGTTTTGACACAAAGCTCCCCTAGCTTTAGGGTGTCAAAGTCTTCATGTGAAAATTGAATAACTACAAGACAAAGGTTAGAAAGCGAGTATAATGCATAATTTCCTGCAAATATGACTCAAGTTAGTAGAAAAATAGTTTTCTGTCTCACGGATCCCACGGTTCCCTCCTTGTAGGGATCCGTCTAGGCAAATTTCAAGGATCCGTCTGGCTGATGACTAAATTCAACAATGGTGATATAACAAATAATGTTAACATCAAAGTGAGATATGTATTATACAACATAATCATATACTCAGAAATTTAGCAAGTAGCATGTAATTTCATTTAATAAAACTAGAGGTATGATATACATGACTCTAAAAACTAAGAAAATGAGCGATACATGACTTGGAATTACTAGACTTATCTAAGTAACACTTGATACTAGGACACCACTAAAATCCTCTAGCTCAAGTTTGTTTAGGTTTAATCTCGTCGAAACGTTCGAGGAGGTGATAGAACATGAAACGTTGATCTTCCCATACTTCATGTATCAAACTTTCAACATGTTGACAATGATAACAATCTTTGTCATGGCTAGGTAGTGGTGGTGGAAGAAAAGAAATTGCTTGATGCGAAGGATCAAGTGAAGCGGGTTGGGGAGCCTCAAACGACGGAGGGATTGGTGGAGGCGCATTTGAATATGGCTCGACCAAAAATGATGATGGTGGTAGAGAAGTGTCCACTTCCATATGGCTGGGTGGTTGACTTTGATAATTTATAATACAAATGGGATTACTTGATGGTGACTGCGAAAAGGAAGCCGGAGCTAGTGTTGACTCAACACTTTGATTTTGTACCATTATTCCTCCTAATGAGGAGAATGTTGCCGGTGGAGGAGGATGAGACGGCCTAGGAGGCAAATCCTCTAGATTATAGAGGTGTGGTGATGAGAGTGGAGTCGTGAATGAGATAGCTCTAGGCACCAATGGTGATGGTTTAGTGGAAATGGGATTGTTTGGTTTAGGAGGTAAGGTGGTGCTTGGCATAGGTAGTTTTGTGGGAACTATCCTTTTAGAAATTGGTTTGATTGGTTGAGTTGGTGTAGGATAAATCCTTGCATTTGTGGACTTGACCGGAGATGATTCGGTTGAAGATATTTCGTGTACAACACGAGCAATTTTCTTGGGTAGTCCTTTGGTGGATGAGTTACCACTTGGAGCTTTTCTCATGATGAGATGATTCAAAGGGATTTGTAAATGTTTCTAAGTGATGAAAATGAGGATGAAGATGATGATTTTTAGGAGTCCTAACAATGTGGTTTATAAAGCAAGGGATTTGGCAAGTGCATTCAAGACTTAAGCCACTAATCTTCTTTGGAATGTGATGATTAGCATGCACAAGAGTCAACTTCAGAGTTGTACTAATCTAGGAACTCATTTAAGATGAGTTGGAGTGTTTAAGTTAGCAAGATGAGCTTGAAATGATTGTTTTAGCTAGAGTTGACATAAATCTGTCATACGGATCCCACGGTTCCCTCCAACGAGGGATCCGCCTAGGCTAATCCTAGGGATCCGTCTCTCAGCAGCTAAGAAAAGATAGCAATGATATTTTGTAAGGTCTAATGCCTAATTCTTCTTGAGTGTTTCAGTCCATCTAAGTGTCTTAAATGAAGAGGTGCTTAAATACTTAAGGGTAATGAGTGATGTAGCTAATGATTGCCTTTTATGGAAGAAATTGGAACTTTCATGAGTACCAATGAATGAACAAAGATGACACTAAAGATTTTGAGAGTGTCAAATGGAGCTAAATGATCCTAGAGATCAGATAGTGACTTAGGATAATGTTTTGGAGAATATCCTAAAGGCTTTAAGATGGAAAAACTAGAATTTGATCAATTTTGACCAATTTTGAGGTAAGGATGATTATGATCAATTTTGCCATAATTAAAAGATTTCCAAAGCTAGATGTGAGGGATCATGTGAGAGATGACGAGTGATCTTGAGAGCGGAAGAGTAATGAGTTTAAGTGAAACGATAGATCTACAAGCGTCTTGAGTGTGATCTAAGTGAGTTATGCGTGAGTATGAATTTACTCAACTTTGAAAAGGACTCAATTTGTCTTTAGGTACTATGTCTAGCTTAGTCTGAAGTGATCTAAAGACATGTTTTGAAATACCATGATTGCAATTGCATTTTCTGTTAGCCGGATCCCACGGTTCCCTAAGAGTAGGGATTCGTCTAGCACAAACTCCAGGATCCGTCTCACTGCTGTGCAGAACCTTTACAAAAGGTATGCAAGGGTTTTGACAATGCATCATATTTAGTGTTTTTCTAAGAGGTTCTAACACTAATGTAGCAGGAAGATCAAATGTAAGATATTTTATTTCATGAAAGAAATGAGTTACATTGATAAAACATGGATACTAAGGTTTGATCCTATTTTGAAAGAAAGCTAAATTCCTTAAGCGTTTTCGCTAGATGGATCATCAAATGGTTGATGAGTGTTTGATGATTCAAGAATGAAGAAAGTCTTCATGAGAGATGCGTTTAGAGGTTTCATCATCTTGTTCACAAGTACGTACAACAGACTTTGAAATTGAGGATGAAAGTGCATGATGTTATGATAAAGGCGCGTCAAGAACATTCCATAAGGGATTAGTTTATTCTTGGAGCCTTGAAGATTTACAATTCGCCTTGCGAAGAAGTAGGTGAGATTGTATGGTTGTTGTTTTAGCAAACAATACATTATGTGAGCACAACAAGCGGGAAGGATTTCTCGATTTCCCGTAAGACTCCAAACATTTTCCCGTAGGATGAGTGCGAGAGCCTTGTACTCTTCTCGGATATCCTTTGTATATATAATGTTTCGATCAGAGTAATAGGGTCGAGGTTTGCATATTGTGTGAATCAAGTCTTGCGGGGAAGGTATATGTGAACAATAGGGACTATTTTCTTCACGAAAGTTGAAGAGAGAATCAAGAGACCAATCTTCGGTGAAGGTACATTGTCCATGATTTGGAATTCGGATAATTTGAGCAAATTACCCAAGGGTTAAAACAAACTTTTGGTTTTTGATCCAAAACCAAATAGATAGAGAACGATCCTCGTTACGAACGAGTTCGACTTGACGGAAGAATTCCAATACAAACCTTGGACATATTTTCTCGTTAATTTCGAGAAGACATTCCAATCCTATGGTTCAGAAGGAGGTATTGATACCTTCTTCGTATTGTAAAGGAGTGTCGACAATACGTCCTCCGTGGAAGTGACGGGTTTCGAGATTATTGAACCCACGGACATGATTGCCAGGTGTGTTGGGCTCAAGGGAAATGTTAGGAGTGTAGACGCTAGTGAGTGAAAAATCAAACTCATATTCATGCGACATAGCGAAACCTATAAGAAAGAGAAGTTAATAGGATGTGACGACATCTTGGTAAAACAATGATTACCTAACGCTTTTACAAGATGTTTATTAACAATGACATTTAACTCACTTAATTTTGACATTCTAGTAGAACATTTCTTTTAGGAAGAAAGCGGTTTTATTTTGCATGGACAATCATTATCCGAGGAGCGGTTCCCACGGTTCCTTCTATCGTGGATCCGCTAGTATACCTACCGGGATCCGTGGATCAGTAGTAATGTATGCATTCTTTTGATCAAAACATAGGTTTTATAGTTTTATACCAAGATATGTGTTTTAGCCTGCATTTTATTTTAGCATGCATACATGGTTTTTAATGTATCACGAAAGAATACGAAAGATATAAATCAAAACAAATGACAAACACATTATGATAATAATAACCTAGATAAACTAGACTATTAGTAATATTTCATTTCAATGCTAAGAATGATACAAATGATTGGGTATATAACTCCAATGTAGATTAACAACACAAAGTATATGTCTCCGTATGAGAACTTCATCATAGGGAACACAAGAGCGATGAGTGTTAGGGAGATGAGCACGAGGGCGATGTAAACCATGTTGATGACGAACCTTATTGGTTTTGGTTTGAGATGAGATGAGATGAAAGGAAGATGAAGTTTTGAATGAGAGGTAATTTTTGAAAATGAAAGATTTGAAAAAGTGGGAATTTGATAGAGTGGATGACGGATGGTTTATTTATGGGGAAGGAGGAATTTTTGAGATTTGTGTTTTGTTTTATTATTAGAATGATATGATTTTTGGATTAAATGAAATAAAACACAAGTTTTATAAACCATGACTTTAGACTAAAAAGTAACACGTATGTGAGAAAGGCTTCCTAATGAAGCTACATGTAATACATGAATATGAACGAAAGATAATCATATAAATACCTATGTAAGTATACTTATTTATCAAGCTAATATTATTTAGAGATAAATGGAAATTCATACCTCTAATGCACTTAGGAATGTCTTTACAAATGACATAACAAATGTCAGTAGACAATTTCGGCTCCTTTGTGTTTAAGATACCTTCTTAGGGAAGGTATTCTTGTTACCAAGCGATTCCTATGGCTTGGTAGATATGAGCTTTAACTAAGTAACATGACAAAGAGGATTAGTGATACTAAATGAAGAATAAATAATAAGAAAAATGTTGTTATCTAATCAACATCCAAATAAAGAGTTTTAAAAGACATGGCGTTTGTTTTTATGAAAAACCTTCTCTGTAGTTTTCAATTAACCACGGATCGTATCAAGTTTTGAAGTACAATATACTCTAAGAAACTTGGTAATGAAGCTCTGATGCCAATTGTGGAAAACTAGAAGAGGGTGGTTGAATAGTTTTACCAATTAAAACTCGTTTTAAACTATTTAGATCGACTTATGTCAATCTATTTGGATGTGTGTTGGATGTGGATGAAACAAACATATAGAAATATAAATATGTAATGAAAAGATAAAGAGTAAGAAGCACAAAACCACAACGCGAGTATTTATAGTGGTTCGGCTACAAGGACACCTTCCTTGCCCTGCTCCACTCCCCATGTCACCTACTCGAGAGTTCGTAATCACTACACAACACAGACTCCTTATGGCAGAGAAGCCTTCACAACGTCGCCTACTCTTTTTCCGGTACTAGGTTAACCAACGGGTTCTTTACAGCAAGGTGAACCACACCTACCACAACGTCGCCTACCCTTTATCCGGTACTAGGCTAAGTACCGAGTTCCATTGCAATGGAGGAACTACTACCCAACACTACACATCACCTAAACCCAAAGGAGACCAACTCCTTATTACAACATCATCAAGGATATCAATATCCTTGGATCCAATACTAATCTATCTTGTACATCGAAACACACCATATCGAATGTACATCTTAGGTACCTTTCACTAATGCCTTTGACTAGATCTTCAAAACACCCTTCACTAATGTCTTGTGACTTGACTTCTAGGCACCCTTCACTAATGCCTACAACACGGACGAACGACACTCTTCACTAATGTCTTCGTCTTGACACTTGAGACATCTTTCACTAATGTCTTCAACACTACACTTCTTAGTAGAAAGAAAAGAATCATCAACAAGAGGACTTCAGTAGTCTTGATGATGAGGAAGCATGGCAACTCATGGACTTGAGCTTGCTTGACTTCAAAGGTGGTGATCTCGCCTTTAAGAGGAACCTAGAGAATCACACAGAAACAAAACTACATACATAGATAACTTGGATCTGGGGTTAGAGAGTTTTTAACTCAAAGAGAAAGTATGTGAGAAAGGGGTAAGAAACAATGAAGAAATTGCTCACTATTTATAGAGAGAAAACATCTTATGTTCCACGGATCCCACCCTCAAGGGATTCGTCTAGTGCAATGCTATGGATCCGTGGGACGCTCCTCTTTACCCATGGGTATTTTGGTTATGGGTCATGGGTCATGGGTTATGGGTTGATCCATGGGTATTTCTTTAGATACAATGTATCTAATGAGTGCAATGTATCTAGTCAAGTGGGTATGGGTCAATACCATGGGTTATGGATATGCTCCATGGGTTGTAGTTTTTACCCATTATAATACATACTAGTTATGTATATATTTGCCCAATATCTAAACATTAGTTGTTGTACATATGTATTACTAAATCATAAAATCACTTATACTTGTTTTAGTGTTTTATGTGAAAACGTAAGTGTGGTAGAAAACTATTGGCTCAAACCATTTACGTATTTTATTTGTTTCGTTAAAATGATTTTACGTTTGTTATCGACAAAACATTAGAAGATCGTAACATATAAATAAACGTTTTTACGGCTTATTTGTATTAACAAACGCCTCGTTTGTTTGGCTTGGGACATCGCCGGTTAAATCAAGCGGTTTCAGCGCGTCCCATTTTGATGAGCACGCAGAACCTCCCACGCCTCCTCGTTATTAAATGACACACTTTTGTGCTCGTCACGGTACATTTCTATTGCCCGTTGCATGATATCCCTCTCATTTTCCCCACTTTTTTCTTGACGTTTTGAATGTTTGTAGTATGCGTTGAACTTCATGCAATCACGGTTCAACGTTTTCCACTTGCCCTGTAACATATCCTTGTTGTTGTTTTGAAAATTGAGTCTATTAAACTCGTTGATTACCTCGTTTCCAAAATGTATCGCAAGCTTGTGCACGTCCGACTTGTGGATCCTCGGTAGCGGCCACATAACACTTTGCAAGTAGTTTTTCCTTACTTGATTGCCAACATGTGTTGGTCACGTCGGGATTTTCTTCATTCTCCTCGATTGGTTCAATTGGTTCGGGTTCTTTATATTTTTTGGCCTTTCGTTTACCACCTTGTTTGAATGGCTTTATAGAAGATGTAGGTGTTTTAGAAACTTCATTTGTTCCGGTTTTTGTTTGTGATGATTGGGATGTCGGTTGTGATTGTTGTGAGAATTGTAGATTTCGAAAATTGGTGTTTAGTGTGTTTTGTTGGTTTTGTTCCCAATATAGAAATCGTTGATGTTGTAGGTAAAGTTCTTGGCTCGACAAGCCGAGTGGGTTAGGGAAAGGGATGTTGGGTGATGATGAACCTGCGCTCGGGTTTGAAGATAAACACGCGTTTGGGTTATTCCACCCACCGATAAGATTCAAGAAACTATCGTCATTGTTGTTAAATCCCAACATTTTTTTAGCAAATGGAAGTATATGATAGATGAGATTGAGTTGTAGAAGTGTGAAAAAAATTGTGTGTTAATTGGGTATTTTTTGTGGTGGGAAAATGGTTTTGAATTTTTATTTATTTATTTATTTATTTTTGTCAAAGTAACCGTTTATAACGTTGAGGGGGCGGGGGGGAGGGGTTAAAGTTTTTTTTTTTTTTTTTTTTTTTTAAACACAACGGTCATAGACGTTTAAAGGGGGGGGGGGGGAAGTGATTTTTTTCTTTTTTTTTAAAATCTCGCCTTAACACAACATTAAAGCTTTAACGTGCAACTTTAACGTGGGGATTGTGTGTTAACGCGGCCCTTAACTCGAAAGTGTGAAACTTTAACTCACCTCTCACGTTAAGATATTGTTTGCTCTTATAAGTAAAAAAGTTATGCTTCGATTTCTAGCCTATATATTGAATTCGACTCTAATTACCAATTGAGATTGATGCTAACACATATCTACTACGTATGGGTCGGTGAGGTCTTCATTGCAGTTGCGTTAAGAGCATAAGATATGGTAGTTACCATATTTTAGCCATTTGGGGCCCATCACATGTCACCTCAGTTCAACACTCTAACCTCAAAATACCCCTCTCTCACAACTAACTTCAACACAATCATTTGACCCTCACCCACTTCCATCTTTTATTTTTATTTTTCATCTTTCCCAAACAAACTAAATTCAAATAAAAATACAAATAATATTTATATAAAAAAAGTTATAAATTTGAAATTAAAAAATATATGTGTATAAAACTTTTTTTAACTAAGAAAAAATTAAATAACCTTATACAAACCCGCTACCCTTACCCAATCTAAACAAAATAAATAAATAAAAGAAAATAACACATTTTCATCCTCTAATCTTGTTTATCCCTTTCAACTCACATCTTCTTTGTCACTTTCAGCCATCGCAATCATCGGAAAAAGAAAAATAATAAATTACACACACCCATTTGCTTATGGATTACAAACACAAATAAAGACAAATTACCAATTAATATTTGAAATATAATCCTTCAACTCAAACAGTAAAATGTTAATTGAAAAGTATTTTGTCATTTTCTGTGTTGATATACCACCGAAACCCAAGGTGGCGAGACATTGGGGTGTGGTGGTTGCCATTCGGCAGCGCCGAATCACTCTCCACATCAGCTTGGCGAGCAACAAATTTCATCACACCCATTGCTCTAAGCGAAGGAGTGCACACGATTTCAGCATTTTCTCAAATTCTTATACAACAATCATAAAATGCTAGAGGTGTAGCAACTTTCTACGTAAGTTTGAGTGCGCATGATTTCAACAATTATTTTTAGGCCCTCGTTCTCAAATTCTTATATAACAATCATAAAATTCTAGAAGTATAACATTTTTTACGTAAGTTTTTTAATTGTATTTTCTTAACGAGATGCGATCCCTTGCAAAGGGTGCATAAATTAAAAAGTCTAAAAACAAAAAGCAACCGTCCGATTTCAATCCCACGGTTGGGATTTAAATTAGAAAAAAAGAAGCGGACTTTACTAATAGAAGGGTATAATGGTAAATTCAACTTTCCCTCCCACCTATTCACTTCCCTCCCACCTCACAAATTTTTCTCATTTCTCTCTCACAAAAAACACCGAAACCCTCTAAATCCTCTCTCTACAATTGGGGATCTAAATTAGGGTTTATTCCGATAAAAAAAACACGATTTTCACTCAAATTTACGGATTAAAGTGAACGATTTGCACTCGGAAAGATGAAAACTAAAAGTAAGTTGATGATTTATTTTTTAATTTTTGTTTAATTTTGTTTTAATTTTTTTAATTTTAGTTTTTGCATTCATATGTGTTAGTTTATTAGTTATTTTTGAATAATCTGATTTTAATTTTATTTTATTTAAATTTTTAAGCAAATAAGAAAAAAAAATGAAAAATGATGGAGAAATATAGTATTTGATCATGGTGTTTAGGAAGAATTAGAATTATTTTAATCTTATTTTATTTAAATTTTAAGCAAATAAGAAAAAAATGAAAATGATGGAGAAATAGAGTATCCGATCGTTCAAGAAGAATTAGAATTATTTTAATCTTATTTTATTTAAATTTTTAGATGACAGAAAAATAGAAGAACTCTTCAAGGAAAAAAGATCGAAAAACATACACGACCGTCTGCAACTCCCCGGGAATGAAGGTACTGCATTCATTAAAAAGTGGGACAATACATTGTTACAAGGTCTATGTTATGTTCATCAGTTACTTGTTCATCAATTATTATTTTTGTTCATCAGTTGTTATTGATAGTGGTAGTTTGCGAGGATTATTAGGCTGTTTGGTTTTGTTAGATGATAATAGTCTTACGTTACATAGTCTATGTTATGTTCATCAGTTTGATTATAATAGGCTTGTTCATCAGTTATTGTTTTTGTTCATCAGTTATTGATAGTGGTTGTTTGCGAAGATTATTAGGCTGTTTGGTTTTGTTAGATGATAATAGTCTTAGATAGTCTATGTTATGTTCATCAGTTTGATTATAATAGGCTTGTTCATCAGTTAATGTTTTTGTTCATCAGTTATTGATAGTGGTTGTTTGCGAAGATTATTAGGCTGTTTGGTTTTGTTAGATGATAATAGTCTTAGATAGTCTATGTTATGTTCATCAGTTTGATTATAATAGGCTTGTTCATCAGCTATTGTTTTTGTTCATCAGTTATTGATAGTGGTTGTTTGCGAAGATTATTAGGCTGTTTGGTTTTGTTAGATGATAATAGTCTTAGATAGTCTATGTTATGTTCATCAGTTTGATTATAATAGGCTTGTTCATCAGCTATTGTTTTTGTTCATCAGTTATTGATAGTGGTTGTTTGCGAATATTATTAGGCTGTTTGGTTTTGTTAGATGATAATAGTCTTAGATAGTCTATGTTATGTTCATCAGTTTGATTATAATAAGCTTTTTCATCAATTATTGTTTTTTCATCGCTTATTGATAGTGGTTGTTTCATGAAGATTATTAGGTTGTTTGGTTTTGTTAGATGATAATAGTCTTACATAGTCTATGTTATGTTCATCAGTAACATGATAATATCCTTGTTCATCAGTTATTTTTTTGTTCATCAGTTATTGATAGTGATAGTTTGCGAAGATTATTGACTTGCCAACATCTTTTGTTCATCATGTTTTTGTTTAAATTATAATCATCAACTGTTATGTTCATCAGTTAGTTGTTCACGGTTTTATTTGGTTCATCAGTTACTGATAAATGTATTATGTTTTGTTTGATATGTACAATTTCAAAGAAGGCAAAGAAATCTGTTCCAGTAAAAGCATATTCACCAAGTGATGATGATTTCGTAAAAGATGCATTTACAGGAAAAAAAAATGAAGTTTCTAAGGTTCTTAAACGCAAATGTGACAATCCGGTTACTGAAACAAGTTCAAAAACAAAAGATTCATCAAAAACTTCTAGTTCATCTAAACCAGTCCTTTCCTATGACATAGATTCTAAACTGCATCAAAAACTTCGCCAACCAGCGTCAACATTTGATAGGGTTTTAATAAAGTCATTCCCAGGTCCATTATTTGAAGTTATTAAGGATTTAACTGATGACCAAAAAGAAGCAGTTACAGCTTTAGGGTTTGGATCAATGTTGGAGTTTGGAATTAATGCAATGCCAAGCCGTTTAGGATATTGGTTGCTAAAAAGGTTCGATGCAGAAACAGGAACCTTGAAGGTATTTGGTAAATCTATTGAGGTTACCCCTGAAGTTGTTCATCGAAACCGGATTACCAATGGGCGTTTTGAAGTTGAAATACGTGATGTGTTGAAGGAAAGAGGAATCTGCTTACCAAGAATTTAAAAATCAATTCAACAGATTGTCAAGATTATATGCTAATAAACATTTGCTCAAAATAATGAAGATTCAGATAAAGAGAAATGACGCTGGAAGGCTATTTCAGTTGAATTTTTTAGTCATGTTTTCAACTATTATGGCGCATGTGGTTTCAACAGGGACTCTTAATCTAAGCATTATACCATCTCTAAGTTCGCTAGAAAATGTGAAAGAAATGGATTGGTGTGAATACATGTTGGATTATCTGAAGTCACAAAGATCAATTTGGAAGGGCGGGAAGACGCGCTTCTTTGGCCCACTCTTGTTACTGGAGGTAATTTCTATCACTTGATAAGAACATATATGTATTAACTGATGAACATATATGTATTAATTGATGAAATGTATAAATGATAAACCAATTTTTTTTAACTAAACTTTAACTTAAAAATGCAGTTGATATTCGCCAATTCTTGCCTGAAAAATCCACAATATCCAGCTTTTAAATACTGGAAAACAGATTTGATAATTGAGTTGGATGAGATGATGTTTGGGAAAGACAGAAAAAAAAAATGGTAAAGAAAGAAGATACTGACGAAGAAAAAGATATGGACGACGAAGAAGGAGAAGAAATGGACGATGTTGGAGCAGATGAAATACAGAATGATGAAGTACCTTAAAAAAACCAAAAATGACAAAGACATTGGTTAAAGAACTGAGGACTACTGAGAAGAAAACAACTGAAGGTATAATAAATTGATGAACTGATGAACAAATGATTTTATTATATTTACCTCTAACTTATATTCTAGTTTTTTCTTATAGCGGAACTGATGCCAGAAAAAGATGAAACCGTATTGATTAAAACACTGTGTACTAAAAACAAAAAAGTTAAAGGTAAGCATATTATTTAAAAAAACTGTGATTTTACGTCTTTAAATAAAAAATTAATTAGCTTCTATTTTGCAGAAGTTGAAAAAGCAAAGAATGATTCAAAGAAGGGTTGTAATACTAAAGAAGGTATAATAATTTGATAACCGATGAACATATGATTTTATTATTTGTTCATCAGTTTTATTATATGTTCATCAGTTAATAAAATATATGTTCATCAGTTAAAAACATATATGTTCATCAGTTTAATTAAAAAAACTTGTAACAGTGGATGGTGCGAAATGAGAAGTACGGCGAGATAATCGGAGTATAATAATTTTGATAACCGATGAACATATGATTTTATTATTTGTTCATCAGTTTTATTATATGTTCATCAGTTAATAAAATATATGTTCATCAGTTAAAAACATATATGTTCATCAGTTTTAATTAAAAAAACTTGTAACAGTGGATGGTGGACAAGAAAAACAAATAGTACTGCCAGAAGAACAGAACATATATGAAGTGGAAAAAGCTAATAAAGATGGTAAGAATTGGTATGTATATATTAATGATGAATTGTGTAAAACATGTTCATCAGTTTTAATTAAAAATACCTTTTTGTTGTTGAAAAGGAGCAAGAGTAATAGAATACGTGAAGAAAATTGAAAAGAAAATCGGTGATGATGTAATTAGAGAGGAAGAGCACGAGTTTGAAGGTGAAATTGGGAGAAAGAGCACTGTGATTGATGGTGACATTGCGAAAGACAAGATACATTTGAAGGTCAAGCACTTCATGATACTCTTCATACAAGGAAGACATAACGAGTGTTCATATAGATGATATTGGCGAGCAACAATGGTCTGATGAAGATATGATCGGTAAAAAAATTTTGTGATCTTTGAAATTTGTTTATATTGAACATAGATTAGTTATTAAGATATATTTTTAAAATTTCATTCAATAATTTAACAGATTCTGGAAATCAAATGATCGGACCTGATGAAAGTGTTGAAACTCGTAATCCATCGATCGGCCCGATGGAACGAAGTAATGTAAACAGATGAACAAAAGAGCTTGTCATCTGACAGTATTAAGCTCACACAACAATTATCAGCGATGGTTTTAGAATTTCAAGGGATTTATTCACAATTCAAATCACCAGAGGTAAAAATCTTTAATATATCTTAGAGTGATAATTATTTTGTATATCATATTTATTAAATTTTAAATAATAACGGGAATTTGACCATTCATTGAGGAACATGTTAACAATATTTCAAGAGCTGAAAACAGAAATTGATGACATGTTAAGAGCTGCATTGGAAAAATACCCTCGACATACAGCTTTGTTAGGTGTACAGGAATGGATGAATAGGTTAGTAAACATAGTGGGTGAAAGCTCGAAGAAAATTGTTGTTCATCAATCACAATTTCAAGGTGATGAAGCTGATTTAGATGTTGATGAAGATGGCTCTGAACATGAACCAGAAGCTAAAGAAACTAATGAACATAAAGAGGATCTACAGACTGATGAACCAACACAGACTGATGAACCAATACAGACTGATGAACCAACAAAGACTGATGAACCAACACTAACTCAAATGTTCAATGATCCAGAATTCGTGAAAGATTTTGAACGGATAGAACATCAAAACGAAATGAAAAACCCAGAATTCCCGTTGTTCAATATCACAGAGGTGGAGAAAAATAAGAGTCTCGATATCATTTTATATGAAAAGACAAAACCAGTGATTAGTGTGGATGAATTAATTGCCAAATTATCTTTTTTGAACCCATCATCAGTCATGCTTGGAGAAGCAGTAGATAAGGATACTTGACCAAAAATTCTGAAGGATGCTTCAAAAGTTGAAACAACGGAACTTGAAGAATTTTCAACACCAAAGCCCAAGATGATAATGCCGATATCATTTGTGAGCGCTGCACCAGAACAAAAACTGAAAAGGATATCATGGTTGAGCGAAATACTAGAACTAAAACTGAAAACCACTCAGCTAAGTTCATTCAATACAATTGCTAAAAAGCTAAAAATGTCAGACCAAAAAGAAAAAATGCAAAAGAAGAAGACTTGGGAAAAGAAAAGTGAAGCCGACGTAGCACTCAAGTCTCCTTACTTACAGAGTGGTGGTCATGAAAACAAACCACATGACAACGAAAAAGGTTGTTGAGACTATCTTCTCCGCACAAGGAAATGTAGAGTAAGTAATCTAAATTATGCTCGTGAATTTAAAATTTATATTGGTTCATCAAAAGCAAAAAATAGGAATGTTTTTACTAAAATATTATATTAATTTTAATTGGCGGTGATATTTTGTTTAAGTCCTACTTTTTTATGGTCCGAGAATACATTTTGAGAGCTTGCAATTTGGAAATGAAGTAATTGCTGCGGTAATTGACATGTGGACACACTTACTGAATATGGGTGAAAAAAAGAGAAGTGCTCAGTCGTTGAAAAAACTATTCTGCAGTACAGCGATTATTGTAAGTTATATAAAATAAACAAAATATTTTTCATTAGTTAAATCCAATTACCCTTATGAATTTTGATGAAAAACAGACAAAGAAGATGATGCAAGAGGATATAAGGAAGGCTTCGGTGCATAACAAGTTTGAGGAAAACATGAATAATGTTGTATTCCTGTCAAATTATGAATCTATTCTTGAAATAGATCTGGTAAACAATTTTATTTGTATTAATTCTTATAAGATAAAAAACTAATGAACAAAAGTATATTAATAAACTGATGAACACTCCTTGTATGGCAGGTATTTTTCCCAATGTCGCTCAATGATGAACATTATTATGTTGTCTGTTTTAATTTGAAAGATCCTCAAATTCACGTTCTAGACAACATGCTTCACAATATGAAATTGGGAGATAGATATGGGAGGAATCTGGGTAATTTGGTAAGTATTCCACCGTTTCAAATTATCTTCACCAATGCGTTTAAAAAAGTAACGAAACTCATTGTTATTAATATGTTATTACAGAAAGCACTTTTTTTTAAAGTTTTTGAGCAAAAAAAAGCATCCACGCGTAGCAAACTTGAAGGATTACAAGCTCTGCATTGTTGAGATGCCATGGAGAACACAAGACAATGTGATTGATTGTGGCATTTTCGCCATGCGACATATGAAAACATATCAAGGAAGCATGGCAAAATATGATGTTGGATTTGTACCAGAAGGAAAAGAACAAGAGGAGCAGATAAGGAACTTGAGAATGAAATATCTCACAAAGATTCTGCTATCTGACTCCAATGAAAACAAAGAAGGAATTGAAAAAGAAGTTCAAGCATATTTGAAATTGGATTTGAAGACAAGGAAAAAACTCCAACAAGAATCAGTTGAAGCCATAAATAGCCGTATCAGCGACTACTTCGATATTATTCCTACGGCCAATGTTGCTAAGTGAAAACAATGTTTGGTTCTGTTACTTAGATTCGTATGTTTTGTTTAATATGAACATCTGGAATATTTGAGGTTTTTTTTGTCAAGTATGTTGAAATATTTGGTTGGTTGGTCATGTTATACATGCTTCTATCATCTTATAAATTGATGAATGGTGTACATGAGTTAATTATTGTTATTATTAAACTGGTGAAATTTTTTATTAAACTGATGAACAAAACATTAAAAATAAACTGATGAACAAAACATTAAACTGATGAACAAACATGTACTTGCTTCTATAAACTAATAAATTGATGAGTTAATTATTATTATTATTTATTATTATTATTTCTTATTATTGTTATTATTAAACTGGTGAACATTTTTCTTAAACTGATGAACAAAACATTAAAAATAAACTGATGAACAAACCGATGAACAAATAGTTTTAATAAAATGATGAACAAACATGTACTTGCTTCTATAAACTGATAAATTAATGAAAAGTGTACATGAGTTAATTATTATTATTATTACTTACTATTATTGTTAATATTAAACTGGTGAACATTTTTATTAAACTGATGAACAAAACATTAATAATAAACTGATGAACAAATAGTTTTAATAAACTGATGAACAAACATGTATTTGCTACTATAAACTGATAAATTGATGAACAAACATATCAACAACTAAACCTTTATTATGTATAAGAGTATCAAAAAAACATATCAAGTACACCTTTATTTTGACAATAAAAGAAAAAGGAAACAAAAGCTAAGTAACAACACAAGCATTCATATCAGACAACTTCGCCTTCTTAGCAGCCAACTTCGCCTTTTGCTTGCTCTCTTTATAGCAGCCTTATCACTAGCCTTCTTAGTAGCAATTTCAGCTCTAATAGCATTGCACTTGGCTTGATCATGATCTTTCATACTACATTTGCAATATCTACATTTCTTCCTAGACTTCCCACTTGGATTAACTGAACGCTCAAGACTACTCTTAATCCTTTTTCTAGAACCTTTAGTACTAACCTGTTTTCGAAAACAAATCAGGGTAATAAAAATTAGATGATCAAAAAAATGCTGAAAAAAAATCATAACACAAGGAAAAAAATGATGAACAAAACATTAACAACAAACTGATGAACCTATGTGATAACATAATAGTTAAAAGTCAATAGGTGATGAACAAAACAATAATGTTCATCAACTTAAAATCATAAAACTAATCATAACCTATAATAACTAAAAAAAGCATTAATCGATGAACAACAAGATTAACTTTGTTTTGGAACATTTACAATGGTCTCTACCGGTTGCGACACACCAAGAATAGAAGCAAGCCTATCTCGCTTATTAGTCTTTTTCGGTATAGGAACATCGAGATCCGCCGCCATTAATCGAACTCGATGATCTCTAAACTTTTGCGGAGCTCGGATCATCTCGCATAACGATTCACACAATACTCATCGCTCGAATATCTCACGCAGATCATATCGGGACTATCACCGTGGCTTGAATGACTAATGCAGGTGGTAGAGAATCCTTTGACCAACGCCTAAGCACGTATTTCTTTGGAAACTTTTTAACCTTTGACAACCGAAGCACATAAAAGATATGACGACATAAAAGTCCATATGACTCAAAACGTTTGCACGTACACTGATAAACGTCTTCAGCTGGTTTACACAAGCCTTGCAAAAAAAGAAAGTAGTACATACAGTGGTAAATTACGAAAAATTGATGAACAATAAAAGATATGATGATTAAAAAGTAATTTTATAACAATAAAAAACCGATGAACAAAAAACTGATGAACAGATTAAAAAAGATGTTACCTCATAAAAAACTTCATTTACAACGCCCTCCACTTGACGATGTCGCCTAGAAATCTGCTCATCTTCACCAAGATCTTGTATAACATATTTTTGCCGTAATCATCACCGAGACACTAACCGACATACATGAAATCACGTAGCATAAATCTCGGTTTGAACATCAAAGAAAATTGACCGAGTATATATTTAAGCCTCCCGCTCTAAATCAAGTTCGGTGTGCATCCGGAATAGTATAACGATCGTCATGATCATTTTACGTTGAGAAAATCTTTGGCACCCCACCACACTATCAAAATGATTATAGAACTCCCATAAAGTCAAATCAATACTTGTCAATCTACCATAAGCATTGTTTTCACTCTCGACCTAGAAGAAGTTCTCATCAATCCCGACATCGGTTCATCCCTATAATAGGTCGGTATCCATTTCTGCCTCAAATTATACATATCTGAAAGCCATTTGTGTCCCTTCAAATCAAAATCAACTAACAATCGCTCCTACAAATCCTCAAACTCTTCAAGCTCTATTCTATCAGTCCAAACAATATCAGATATTCTCCTTTTGAAAGTAAGATCTTTAGCTAAAATAGGCCCAACCTACAAAAATGAAAAATCAAATTTAATGATGAACGTAACTCACTGATGAACAAAATATTAAAAAAACTAACAGATGAAAAAATAGTTGATGGACAACAATAAACTGATGAACAGAGCTAATTGATGAAATTAATTTTATACTAATAACTGATGAACAAAAAATAGTTAATGGCCAAACAGTAACTGATGTAAAAAAGCCATTGATTAATTTACTTATAAAACTAACTGATGAGCAAAAAATTTAAACAACAAACACTAACTGATGATTGTCGAACATACCTTTGAAGTCAACTTCTGCATGATATGCCACATGCATAATCTGTGACGAGATAACGGGAACACTGACTCTATAGCAACTTTCATTGATCCATCCTGGTCAACACAATAACCTTCTTGCTCGAACAAACGCTCTTTAAAACATTCAAGCAACCAGATGTAAGATTCTTTCGTTTCGATGACAACAAAGCGACTCAAATGTAACACAATGATTGTGATTGTCAATCCCGATGAATGGTACAAAACCATTTTGTACCTATAAAATATAAATTATAATCCATTACTATACAACCGATGAACCAATATTATATAACGATGAACCATTATTAAAATAACTCAAGAACCATTTACATTATTAGCTAACTGATGAACCATTTACATTACTATATAACTGATGAACCATTACTATATAACTGATGAACCATTATTAAATAACTGAAGAACCATTTACATTATTAGCTAACTGATGAACCATTTATATTATATTATAATATAACTGATGAACCATTACTATATAACTGATGAACCAATACTATATAACTGATGAACCATTATTAAATAACTGAAGAACCATTTACATTATTAGCTAATTGATGAACCATTGACATTATAATATAACTGATGAACCATTACTATATAATGGATGTTTCTAGGTTTTAAATCCCATTGATAATCTCAAACAGACACAAAATACCAGAACAAAGATGATGGGCAACGGGAAGTAATTTTTATACCGATGAACATCATCTTGTTGCGCCGATTTTTGTGTGTGATTGACATGATCATTAGGTTTTGAAGGTACAATTGAATATCTTTAAAAACTGATGGATCTGGACACACACCTTGTGTCAATGATATTTTGTATAATATTATTAAGCACACGGAATTTACTTAGTAATACTTAGAAGACGGATTGTATGATGTATTGTAAGTAAACACAGATTAAACACAAAACTTAAGCTCTAATATTATTAATGAATAATACGAGTGATCTTGCTTATCACTAGGGTTACACCTTGAAGCCTTTGTGAGTAATACGTAGGTAATTAGACAAGTACATAAGACAATGACCTAGGACCTCCTTTTATACAACAAGGAGTCCTTTACAAGATAAGTATAAAGCTAACAATATAGAATATACACAAAATCTATTCTATACTTATCTAGACGCATTCTCCTATAGCAGTGGTAATAATGTACCAGCAGTGGTAATACGTTTCCACTGCTAGTGTATTAAAAGCAATGTAAACCACAACTATCCGTGGTAACAGATAATTCCCAACAATCCTCCCCTAAACTTATGATTTCTCTGCAAATCAATAAGTTTCTTCAATCTGCATCATCTTCAAGGATTTGGGGAATTCAATCAAACACTTTACTTCTTTCTTAACTTCGAATAGCTCGAACATTGATCTTGAAGCCTATGTAACAATGCTCGACCTTCTCATTGTCTTCATGAACTCTTATTGTTGTACATAACATCAATGTGAGAGTTCCACTTCAGTGGATATTCTTTCTCGGCAAGCATGAATACATCACCCATTTGTTTGTAGAAACATGATGAACTTCACATGAGTCATAATAAAACCATTTAGTACTGTGACATGTACATGAGAATTTCCGAATCATCATTAACATCTCGGTTCATAGAGCCTTCTAAGATTAATCCATAACTGCATCTCCTTCATATCTTTGAGATCTTGAGCATCAAACCTTTCTTGAACTAACTTCCATAATTTATCAAGGTCATCTCTGTCAAAAGCTTTAATGAGATCTTCAAATGTCATGAATGATGAAGTTTCACCACCTAGCTTTGTGATCTTCCATGTTGAAGCAAAATTGCTAGCAGTGTAAACCTCCCAATCAATGATAGGATGTCTTACTTGCAGTGGTTCTGGATAAAAATCTTCTTCTACTATCACAATCATTCCAGTCAGTTGTTCTTGATGAATTTCTCAAGAGGAATTTCTTGTTCTTCAAAGAACCTTAGTCTTCTTAATAGTCCGAGAATCACTTTCTTTGGCCTTTCTCTCAATCCAGAAACCTTCTTTCTTCTTCTTGAGCCCATTGCAATAAAATCTTTATCATGTTTTTGAACTCTGTAGTAGATACCTTCAACTTGATTATCAGGCATTCCTTTGAATTGATGCTTTTTCCAACCACCAACATGACAACAATAAGTCTTTATGTATGAAATAATTTGTGCCTTGGTTGGTTGTCTTTGTTTCTTTTGACCCTTTCTAACTGTACTAATCACATCTTGAAGTGCTTGATTGTTCTTCATTTGAATGAAATCCTTCAATTTTGATCTTCAGTTAAGGATGCATCAGCTACAAAGTCAATTGCCTTTTTCTTGATTATTGGATTATTAGCTATCAAGAACTCAATATCATCTTCAGTAGGAATATAGCTAAACTCTGGAGTCTTCTCTCTAAGTATTGTAGGTTGAACATTGGAAAGTGGATCTTCTAGAGAATCTTCCATTCTATCCACCTTTTAGCCTCCATAAAGCTTACAATCTCTATTTCTTCAACCTTTTCTTTTCAAAGAACTTCATCTTCATATATCTTTTCAAAGCAACTTCTTTATCATGAGCAATCTGAACTTGTTCTTTCTTTGAAATCTTTCTTCCAGGTTGCTCTTGACTTTCCATAACTGCTTTACCTTTGTCTTTCTTCTGTTTATCAATTTCTTCACTTGCAGTGGCAACATTATGTTCATCCGTGGGAATATTTGGCTCTGCAGTGGAAATTGAATCAGTGGTAAAATCAGTTGCAGTACAGAAAATATCTTGCTCTAGTTGCTCTCCATGAGTATCAGCTTCCTTTGCTCCTTTACTAGAAACCCCTTCATCTTCAAAATCAAGTTTCCTCCCCTGAGTTTCAGCACTTGTTTTCCTCCCCTGTTTGGGAGAATTACCCAAATCTTGATCAAAACCAGCTGAATCACCATCATTAGGTGAGGATGAAGATGAGATCACCAACTTTGCACTTTTCTTGTGCTTTTCAACCCCCGCAACTCTTTCTTCAAGGTCCGAATCTCTTCTTTTAAATGTGTAATATCCTTGGCATGCCGCTTGACATGTTCCAAGTCCTTCAGAGATTCAACTCGCTTTGCTAACTTTGTACACAAAACCATCAATTCCAATTGTTGCCCATCGCCTCATCACTTCCAACCGTGTTACCGTTGGGAGAGGTGAATCATGGGGTATTGGCTCGATTCCTCCCTAGTTGGACTAGGTTGAAGTCTAGAACCACCACTGCTTGTTCCTAGACCAAAAGGTTCAGAAACATGTTGTGTTGTCATGAAAGAAGGTGGTTATTTGCTCCTCCTTTCATAGGTTTGAGAAACAGGTGGAGTATAATCAATGTGTGGAACAGAGATTATGGGTGTGTTTTGTTCAGTTGTAATCTTTGCAAGCATTTGAGGAAGGAGAGGTGTAAAAATCATGTTGCCATCTTTGTTCATGTTTTGAAAAACTTTAAACTTAAGGCAACTGATTTTATAAACAATAGTATGGGGTTGCAGTTGAAACTCATTTAGTACTGCTTGCACAAACCTTGGATACATTAAAATTTTTGTTGAACTCTTTACATTGCCAGTCATACTTATAAAAATATAATTTGACCAGTTAAAAATCTTATCGATGACTAGACAAACCAAAGGGTAAGCCATGGTTGAACTAAATTGCTCATAAGATGTTTTCTTTGACCGAGACAATGTAAAAGAGTATGTATCAAAATCTCCATTGGGGACAAAACCACTCTTTTGAAAGTAGCCTTTTGTCGGTAATATCATACCCATGGATGATAAAGTATCATGAATTTCGGGCATAGGTAATGTCATGAGACCATTGAGATCACCCAAATGGAGAACTCTCCTCAAGGATGCCTCGGTAACATCAATAGTTACCCCATCCACAGTGGCTCTTAGAGCATCCATCGCTTCATGTGTATCTCCATTCTCAGTGTTATGGACTTAGCGTAAGTCCAAAACTGCTTGATTTGAGAGATATAGATTGTGGGTTTTAAAAGCAAAGCATACCTTATATGGGTAGTATTGAGAAAGTCCACAATCTGATGAAAAACAGGGCCACTCTTCTCGTTAGACTTTTGTAGGTAGGCCACTTGGTTGTGCTCATCTGCAAATTTTAATGGTGCCATAGAAACTTTTGATGAAAAACGATATTATGTTAGTAATAATTGAAGGAATAACTAGCCAATTGAGAGAGAAAGATATATAGGGTTAGGGTTTAAGATTATTGCGCAAGAAAAACTATCTTTAGAAAGTATTTATCTTAAGCGGATAAATAACAATATTGAAAGTAGATAATCTCTTTAAAATTTTAACCCTATATATATGGAAATCGGTGGTTACTTTCAACGGCTAGTAAAAATAAGTTCTTGACATAATCGGTTGTAACGGCTAGAACAACGATGGTAAAATAACACCGTCGGTGGAAACTTTGAACTAGCGGTGGTAATTTTCACAAAAATTTCAAAGAGCGATGGTAAATAAAATCATATAAAACTAGACTGCTTTTATCATAGTTTTAGCAAACTACCACTATCAACGGATTTGATATGTCTTTACCATGAGCCGCTTGCTATGGACTAGCCAACTCTTAATCATAAAGAATATGGTGAGTTGATAACCATATAGTTTTGGTAAACTATCAACCATAAACGGATTTGTCAAGTCTTTACCAAGAGTCGTTTGCTCGGACTAGTTGATTCTTATGTGGATTAGACATGGTGAATCAATAACCATTTGTTGTGTATCTCGGTTATACACCTTTAAGATCAACTCCCATCTAGGTCGCATAAAACATAAACAGAATACAAGCAAACATATACAAACTCATACAACAATTTCAGTATCCAACAGCCTCCCCTCAACACCAGAGAACATTTTGACAAGAAGTTTATGGATTTAGCATTCCAATACTTATTACCAAGTACTGAAATCTTCCCACATCAAGTCCTTTTGTTAATAAATCAGCATAGTTGTCATCAGTATGAATTTTGACAACTTGAATTAGTCCCTTTTCATAGCAATCTCTAATGAAATGGTGTCTAATTTCAATATGTTTGGTCTTTGTGTGTGATTCTTAATGATGCAAATGGTACTGCTATTGTCAATATGGATGATGGTATTCATGAAATTGTACCCATAGTCCAAAAGTTGATTCTGAAGCCATAAAACTTGAGCACAACAACTTGCAGCAGCCACATACTCTGCTTCAATTGATGAATTAGCCACCATTGTTTGTTTCTTGCCTTTGCCATGACACTAATCATTGCCAAGAAATTGGCATCCACCGTTGTAGATTTTCTATCCAAACTAGCTCCAAATAGTCACTATCCGAGTAAGTAACCAAATCTAGAGCAGATTCTCTAGGGTACCATAATCCCAGAGTGGGAAATGCTTTAAGATATCTGAAAATCTTCTTCACAGCAGTCAAGTGAGAGAACTTGAGAGTAACTTGAAACCTGGCTCTGATACCACTTGATGGATTTGGACACACACCTTGTGTCAATGATATTTTGTATAATATTATTAAGCACGCGGAATTTACTTAGTAATACTTAGAAGACGGATTGTATGATGTATTGTATGTAAACACAGATTAAACACAAAACTTAAGCTCCAATATTATTAATGAATAATACAAGTGATCGTGCTTATCACTAAGGTTACACCTTGAAGCCTTTGTGAGTAATACGTAGGTAATTAGACAAGTACATAAGAGAATGACCTAGGACATCCTTTTATACAATAAGGAGTCCTTTACAAGATAAGTATAAAGCTAACAATATAGAATATACACAAAATCTATTTTATACTTATCTAGACGCGTTCTCCTATAGCAGTGGTAATAATGTACCAGCAGTGGTAATACGTTTCCACTGCTAGTATATTAAAAGCAGTGTAAACCACAACTATCCGTGGTAACAGATAATTCCCAACAAAAACTGATGAACTTATAACTTGACAGAAGTATAAAACTTAATATTTAAAAAGTTATAAAAAATGAACTTACTTATTCGTTCTGAAAGTAGCATCAAATGACATAACATCGCCAAAAGCATAATAGTTCCTTTTTGCATATTCATCAGCCCAGAAAAGATTCGTCAAAGCATTATTGTCACCAGTTTGATACACAAATGAAAAGTTAGGAAGAAAATCCTTCTTGTTCATCAACATCTCAACTAACATATGTGCATCATTTTTTCCTATGAAATCAAGCACATCCCTCTTATAATTTTTACAATCAACCGAACTAGCTCCTATAAAATCATAGTCCCCATATATCTGCCTAAGTAAATTGAAACCCTTCACTGGACCAAGATTGACTTGTGAAGCTTGATATAGAAAAACCTGCTGAGTATAAGTAACTTCACGAGAAGAAACAAGAAAAACGCTATCCTTTTCACTAACAAGGCTGTGATTATGACCCTCAACAAAATCATAACACCAATAACCTTTCCCTGGAATATGCCTAACCCGAAAAACTGCTTTGCAATCAGTACGCTTAGAGGACACTTTCCTACTATTCGACTTCTTCTTCAATGCACCAGCTTTTGGGGCAGGATTTGTACCTTCCTTACTACAAACAAAATATTTCAAATCGAGATTTTTTCCTTATTTTCTTAGATATATCTTCTTTGTCCTAAACGGACCTCAAAACCGACTATTTTTGCATAATCTTTGTAATACTGATAAGCCTGCTCAAGTGAGTGATACATCATACCATAAGCCGGCTTTTGACCAACAGGAATACCAGGAACCCAAATCTTACAACCCTCCACTTTAGAAACAATACCAACAGAGTGTGGAACAAGTTCATACTCATTATCTGTGAAAAATTAAACAATAATGTTTCAATTTATCGATTAACCTAATATAAAAATAAGCAATAAAGAAAAAAAACATATGAACCTAATAGCAGATAGGATAAACTGAAGAACAAACAAAGCATAAACTGATCAACCTAAGATAAGATAATAACGAAATTGATGAACTAAACATAAAAATAAGCAAAACACAAAAAATGCATAAATTGATGAACATAAGCAGATAACAAAACATAAACTGATGAACCTAAGATAACATAATTGATAAACTGATGAATCAAACACAAAGATACAAAAAATAAAAAAAATGCTTAAATTGATGAACACAAAAGATATACTGATGAAGCTAAGAGAACGTAAAAGCTAAACTGATGAACCAAACATAAAAATAATCGAAATACATAAATTGATGAATATAAGCGATAACAAAACATAAACTGATAAACCTAAAGGTAACATAAAAGCTAAACTGATGAACCAAACATAAAAATAAATAAAAATAGATAAACTGCATAAATTGATGAACACAAAACATAAACTCATGAACCTAGCTAAACTGATGTACCAAACATAAAAATAAATAAAAATAGAAAAACTGCATAAATTGATGAACACAAAACATAAACTCATGAACCTAGCTAAACTGAT